>OY804262.1:11402976-11748330 GCA_963680825.1 Meiosimyza decipiens | reverse complement strand
CTACTACTAGCTCTACTCCTGCGCTCCACTCTCAATTTCACTGTAGCTGCCTGTCGAATAATTGCAGAGCGACAGTAGTACCGTGAAACCTCAAGTTTCGCGCGCCTGAATGAGTATCGTATTTGGATCACGAGTAGCACGAATATGCGATAGCCTGCTCTCGTGAGTCCAAATTCGACGCTCACTACAGTAACAATGCTACTAGCTCAACCACCACCACCCTACACACTACTGTTCAAAATCCAACAACCCATTTCTAGCTCAACCCACTACTACTACTAATTCTACTCCTGCGCTCCGCTCTCAATTTCACTGTAGCTGTCTGTCGAATAATTGCAGAGCGACAGTAGTACCGTGAAACCTCAAGTTTCGCGCGCCTGAATGAGTATCGTATTTGGTTCACGAGCAGCACGAATGTACGATAGCGTACTCTCGAGAGTCCAAATTCGACGCTCACTACAGTAAAAATTGCTACTACCTCCACCACTACCATACTCTACACACTACTGTTTAAAATGCAACCAAAACATTTACCTCGTGTTCCTGGCGCCCGCTGCTGTTACTCCTCGCTGACTTCTTCCGGAGGTCTTAGCTGGCCGGTGGCTCGATGCAACTGAACTCCTTTTTGGCTTGAACAGCCACTTTTAGAGTCGTTGCTCCTGTCCTCACTACTCACTACAGTAACAATGCTACTAGCTCAACCACTACTACTACTACTACTACTACTAGCTCTACTCCTGCGCTCCACTCTCAATTTCACTGTAGCTGCCTGTCGAATAATTGCAGAGCGACAGTAGTACCGTGAAACCTCAAGTTTCGCGCGCCTGAATGAGTATCGTATTTGGATCACGAGTAGCACGAATATGCGATAGCCTGCTCTCGTGAGTCCAAATTCGACGCTCACTACAGTAACAATGCTACTAGCTCAACCACCACCACCCTACACACTACTGTTCAAAATCCAACAACCCATTTCTAGCTCAACCCACTACTACTACTAATTCTACTCCTGCGCTCCGCTCTCAATTTCACTGTAGCTGTCTGTCGAATAATTGCAGAGCGACAGTAGTACCGTGAAACCTCAAGTTTCGCGCGCCTGAATGAGTATCGTATTTGGTTCACGAGCAGCACGAATGTACGATAGCGTACTCTCGAGAGTCCAAATTCGACGCTCACTACAGTAAAAATTGCTACTACCTCCACCACTACCATACTCTACACACTACTGTTTAAAATGCAACCAAAACATTTACCTCGTGTTCCTGGCGCCCGCTGCTGTTACTCCTCGCTGACTTCTTCCGGAGGTCTTAGCTGGCCGGTGGCTCGATGCAACTGAACTCCTTTTTGGCTTGAACAGCCACTTTTAGAGTCGTTGCTCCTGTCCTCACTACTCACTACAGTAACAATGCTACTAGCTCAACCACTACTACTACTACTACTACTACTAGCTCTACTCCTGCGCTCCACTCTCAATTTCACTGTAGCTGCCTGTCGAATAATTGCAGAGCGACAGTAGTACCGTGAAACCTCAAGTTTCGCGCGCCTGAATGAGTATCGTATTTGGATCACGAGTAGCACGAATATGCGATAGCCTGCTCTCGTGAGTCCAAATTCGACGCTCACTACAGTAACAATGCTACTAGCTCAACCACCACCACCACCCTACACACTACTGTTCAAAATCCAACAACCCATTTCTAGCTCAACCCACTACTACTACTAATTCTACTCCTGCGCTCCGCTCTCAATTTCACTGTAGCTGTCTGTCGAATAATTGCAGAGCGACAGTAGTACCGTGAAACCTCAAGTTTCGCGCGCCTGAATGAGTATCGTATTTGGTTCACGAGCAGCACGAATGTACGATAGCGTACTCTCGAGAGTCCAAATTCGACGCTCACTACAGTAAAAATTGCTACTACCTCCACCACTACCATACTCTACACACTACTGTTTAAAATGCAACCAAAACATTTACCTCGTGTTCCTGGCGCCCGCTGCTGTTACTCCTCGCTGACTTCTTCCGGAGGTCTTAGCTGGCCGGTGGCTCGATGCAACTGAACTCCTTTTTGGCTTGAACAGCCACTTTTAGAGTCGTTGCTCCTGTCCTCACTACTCACTACAGTAACAATGCTACTAGCTCAACCACTACTACTACTACTACTACTACTAGCTCTACTCCTGCGCTCCACTCTCAATTTCACTGTAGCTGCCTGTCGAATAATTGCAGAGCGACAGTAGTACCGTGAAACCTCAAGTTTCGCGCGCCTGAATGAGTATCGTATTTGGATCACGAGTAGCACGAATATGCGATAGCCTGCTCTCGTGAGTCCAAATTCGACGCTCACTACAGTAACAATGCTACTAGCTCAACCACCACCACCCTACACACTACTGTTCAAAATCCAACAACCCATTTCTAGCTCAACCCACTACTACTACTAATTCTACTCCTGCGCTCCGCTCTCAATTTCACTGTAGCTGTCTGTCGAATAATTGCAGAGCGACAGTAGTACCGTGAAACCTCAAGTTTCGCGCGCCTGAATGAGTATCGTATTTGGTTCACGAGCAGCACGAATGTACGATAGCGTACTCTCGAGAGTCCAAATTCGACGCTCACTACAGTAAAAATTGCTACTACCTCCACCACTACCATACTCTACACACTACTGTTTAAAATGCAACCAAAACATTTACCTCGTGTTCCTGGCGCCCGCTGCTGTTACTCCTCGCTGACTTCTTCCGGAGGTCTTAGCTGGCCGGTGGCTCGATGCAACTGAACTCCTTTTTGGCTTGAACAGCCACTTTTAGAGTCGTTGCTCCTGTCCTCACTACTCACTACAGTAACAATGCTACTAGCTCAACCACTACTACTACTACTACTACTACTAGCTCTACTCCTGCGCTCCACTCTCAATTTCACTGTAGCTGCCTGTCGAATAATTGCAGAGCGACAGTAGTACCGTGAAACCTCAAGTTTCGCGCGCCTGAATGAGTATCGTATTTGGATCACGAGTAGCACGAATATGCGATAGCCTGCTCTCGTGAGTCCAAATTCGACGCTCACTACAGTAACAATGCTACTAGCTCACCACCACCACCACCCTACACACTACTGTTCAAAATCCAACAACCCATTTCTAGCTCAACCCACTACTACTACTAATTCTACTCCTGCGCTCCGCTCTCAATTTCACTGTAGCTGTCTGTCGAATAATTGCAGAGCGACAGTAGTACCGTGAAACCTCAAGTTTCGCGCGCCTGAATGAGTATCGTATTTGGTTCACGAGCAGCACGAATGTACGATAGCGTACTCTCGAGAGTCCAAATTCGACGCTCACTACAGTAAAAATTGCTACTACCTCCACCACTACCATACTCTACACACTACTGTTTAAAATGCAACCAAAACATTTACCTCGTGTTCCTGGCGCCCGCTGCTGTTACTCCTCGCTGACTTCTTCCGGAGGTCTTAGCTGGCCGGTGGCTCGATGCAACTGAACTCCTTTTTGGCTTGAACAGCCACTTTTAGAGTCGTTGCTCCTGTCCTCACTACTCACTACAGTAACAATGCTACTAGCTCAACCACTACTACTACTACTACTACTACTAGCTCTACTCCTGCGCTCCACTCTCAATTTCACTGTAGCTGCCTGTCGAATAATTGCAGAGCGACAGTAGTACCGTGAAACCTCAAGTTTCGCGCGCCTGAATGAGTATCGTATTTGGATCACGAGTAGCACGAATATGCGATAGCCTGCTCTCGTGAGTCCAAATTCGACGCTCACTACAGTAACAATGCTACTAGCTCAACCACCACCACCCTACACACTACTGTTCAAAATCCAACAACCCATTTCTAGCTCAACCCACTACTACTACTAATTCTACTCCTGCGCTCCGCTCTCAATTTCACTGTAGCTGTCTGTCGAATAATTGCAGAGCGACAGTAGTACCGTGAAACCTCAAGTTTCGCGCGCCTGAATGAGTATCGTATTTGGTTCACGAGCAGCACGAATGTACGATAGCGTACTCTCGAGAGTCCAAATTCGACGCTCACTACAGTAAAAATTGCTACTACCTCCACCACTACCATACTCTACACACTACTGTTTAAAATGCAACCAAAACATTTACCTCGTGTTCCTGGCGCCCGCTGCTGTTACTCCTCGCTGACTTCTTCCGGAGGTCTTAGCTGGCCGGTGGCTCGATGCAACTGAACTCCTTTTTGGCTTGAACAGCCACTTTTAGAGTCGTTGCTCCTGTCCTCACTACTCACTACAGTAACAATGCTACTAGCTCAACCACTACTACTACTACTACTACTACTAGCTCTACTCCTGCGCTCCACTCTCAATTTCACTGTAGCTGCCTGTCGAATAATTGCAGAGCGACAGTAGTACCGTGAAACCTCAAGTTTCGCGCGCCTGAATGAGTATCGTATTTGGATCACGAGTAGCACGAATATGCGATAGCCTGCTCTCGTGAGTCCAAATTCGACGCTCACTACAGTAACAATGCTACTAGCTCAACCACCACCACCCTACACACTACTGTTCAAAATCCAACAACCCATTTCTAGCTCAACCCACTACTACTACTAATTCTACTCCTGCGCTCCGCTCTCAATTTCACTGTAGCTGTCTGTCGAATAATTGCAGAGCGACAGTAGTACCGTGAAACCTCAAGTTTCGCGCGCCTGAATGAGTATCGTATTTGGTTCACGAGCAGCACGAATGTACGATAGCGTACTCTCGAGAGTCCAAATTCGACGCTCACTACAGTAAAAATTGCTACTACCTCCACCACTACCATACTCTACACACTACTGTTTAAAATGCAACCAAAACATTTACCTCGTGTTCCTGGCGCCCGCTGCTGTTACTCCTCGCTGACTTCTTCCGGAGGTCTTAGCTGGCCGGTGGCTCGATGCAACTGAACTCCTTTTTGGCTTGAACAGCCACTTTTAGAGTCGTTGCTCCTGTCCTCACTACTCACTACAGTAACAATGCTACTAGCTCAACCACTACTACTACTACTACTACTACTAGCTCTACTCCTGCGCTCCACTCTCAATTTCACTGTAGCTGCCTGTCGAATAATTGCAGAGCGACAGTAGTACCGTGAAACCTCAAGTTTCGCGCGCCTGAATGAGTATCGTATTTGGATCACGAGTAGCACGAATATGCGATAGCCTGCTCTCGTGAGTCCAAATTCGACGCTCACTACAGTAACAATGCTACTAGCTCAACCACCACCACCCTACACACTACTGTTCAAAATCCAACAACCCATTTCTAGCTCAACCCACTACTACTACTAATTCTACTCCTGCGCTCCGCTCTCAATTTCACTGTAGCTGTCTGTCGAATAATTGCAGAGCGACAGTAGTACCGTGAAACCTCAAGTTTCGCGCGCCT
The DNA here is from genome assembly GCA_963680825.1 of Meiosimyza decipiens. NCBI lineage: Eukaryota > Metazoa > Arthropoda > Insecta > Diptera > Lauxaniidae > Meiosimyza > Meiosimyza decipiens. The sequence continues at coordinate 11,742,913 of OY804262.1, read as the reverse complement.
GAATGAGTATCGTATTTGGTTCACGAGCAGCACGAATGTACGATAGCGTACTCTCGAGAGTCCAAATTCGACGCTCACTACAGTAAAAATTGCTACTACCTCCACCACTACCATACTCTACACACTACTGTTTAAAATGCAACCAAAACATTTACCTCGTGTTCCTGGCGCCCGCTGCTGTTACTCCTCGCTGACTTCTTCCGGAGGTCTTAGCTGGCCGGTGGCTCGATGCAACTGAACTCCTTTTTGGCTTGAACAGCCACTTTTAGAGTCGTTGCTCCTGTCCTCACTACTCACTACAGTAACAATGCTACTAGCTCAACCACTACTACTACTACTACTACTACTAGCTCTACTCCTGCGCTCCACTCTCAATTTCACTGTAGCTGCCTGTCGAATAATTGCAGAGCGACAGTAGTACCGTGAAACCTCAAGTTTCGCGCGCCTGAATGAGTATCGTATTTGGATCACGAGTAGCACGAATATGCGATAGCCTGCTCTCGTGAGTCCAAATTCGACGCTCACTACAGTAACAATGCTACTAGCTCAACCACCACCACCCTACACACTACTGTTCAAAATCCAACAACCCATTTCTAGCTCAACCCACTACTACTACTAATTCTACTCCTGCGCTCCGCTCTCAATTTCACTGTAGCTGTCTGTCGAATAATTGCAGAGCGACAGTAGTACCGTGAAACCTCAAGTTTCGCGCGCCTGAATGAGTATCGTATTTGGTTCACGAGCAGCACGAATGTACGATAGCGTACTCTCGAGAGTCCAAATTCGACGCTCACTACAGTAAAAATTGCTACTACCTCCACCACTACCATACTCTACACACTACTGTTTAAAATGCAACCAAAACATTTACCTCGTGTTCCTGGCGCCCGCTGCTGTTACTCCTCGCTGACTTCTTCCGGAGGTCTTAGCTGGCCGGTGGCTCGATGCAACTGAACTCCTTTTTGGCTTGAACAGCCACTTTTAGAGTCGTTGCTCCTGTCCTCACTACTCACTACAGTAACAATGCTACTAGCTCAACCACTACTACTACTACTACTACTACTAGCTCTACTCCTGCGCTCCACTCTCAATTTCACTGTAGCTGCCTGTCGAATAATTGCAGAGCGACAGTAGTACCGTGAAACCTCAAGTTTCGCGCGCCTGAATGAGTATCGTATTTGGATCACGAGTAGCACGAATATGCGATAGCCTGCTCTCGTGAGTCCAAATTCGACGCTCACTACAGTAACAATGCTACTAGCTCAACCACCACCACCCTACACACTACTGTTCAAAATCCAACAACCCATTTCTAGCTCAACCCACTACTACTACTAATTCTACTCCTGCGCTCCGCTCTCAATTTCACTGTAGCTGTCTGTCGAATAATTGCAGAGCGACAGTAGTACCGTGAAACCTCAAGTTTCGCGCGCCTGAATGAGTATCGTATTTGGTTCACGAGCAGCACGAATGTACGATAGCGTACTCTCGAGAGTCCAAATTCGACGCTCACTACAGTAAAAATTGCTACTACCTCCACCACTACCATACTCTACACACTACTGTTTAAAATGCAACCAAAACATTTACCTCGTGTTCCTGGCGCCCGCTGCTGTTACTCCTCGCTGACTTCTTCCGGAGGTCTTAGCTGGCCGGTGGCTCGATGCAACTGAACTCCTTTTTGGCTTGAACAGCCACTTTTAGAGTCGTTGCTCCTGTCCTCACTACTCACTACAGTAACAATGCTACTAGCTCAACCACTACTACTACTACTACTACTACTAGCTCTACTCCTGCGCTCCACTCTCAATTTCACTGTAGCTGCCTGTCGAATAATTGCAGAGCGACAGTAGTACCGTGAAACCTCAAGTTTCGCGCGCCTGAATGAGTATCGTATTTGGATCACGAGTAGCACGAATATGCGATAGCCTGCTCTCGTGAGTCCAAATTCGACGCTCACTACAGTAACAATGCTACTAGCTCAACCACCACCACCCTACACACTACTGTTCAAAATCCAACAACCCATTTCTAGCTCAACCCACTACTACTACTAATTCTACTCCTGCGCTCCGCTCTCAATTTCACTGTAGCTGTCTGTCGAATAATTGCAGAGCGACAGTAGTACCGTGAAACCTCAAGTTTCGCGCGCCTGAATGAGTATCGTATTTGGTTCACGAGCAGCACGAATGTACGATAGCGTACTCTCGAGAGTCCAAATTCGACGCTCACTACAGTAAAAATTGCTACTACCTCCACCACTACCATACTCTACACACTACTGTTTAAAATGCAACCAAAACATTTACCTCGTGTTCCTGGCGCCCGCTGCTGTTACTCCTCGCTGACTTCTTCCGGAGGTCTTAGCTGGCCGGTGGCTCGATGCAACTGAACTCCTTTTTGGCTTGAACAGCCACTTTTAGAGTCGTTGCTCCTGTCCTCACTACTCACTACAGTAACAATGCTACTAGCTCAACCACTACTACTACTACTACTACTACTAGCTCTACTCCTGCGCTCCACTCTCAATTTCACTGTAGCTGCCTGTCGAATAATTGCAGAGCGACAGTAGTACCGTGAAACCTCAAGTTTCGCGCGCCTGAATGAGTATCGTATTTGGATCACGAGTAGCACGAATATGCGATAGCCTGCTCTCGTGAGTCCAAATTCGACGCTCACTACAGTAACAATGCTACTAGCTCAACCACCACCACCCTACACACTACTGTTCAAAATCCAACAACCCATTTCTAGCTCAACCCACTACTACTACTAATTCTACTCCTGCGCTCCGCTCTCAATTTCACTGTAGCTGTCTGTCGAATAATTGCAGAGCGACAGTAGTACCGTGAAACCTCAAGTTTCGCGCGCCTGAATGAGTATCGTATTTGGTTCACGAGCAGCACGAATGTACGATAGCGTACTCTCGAGAGTCCAAATTCGACGCTCACTACAGTAAAAATTGCTACTACCTCCACCACTACCATACTCTACACACTACTGTTTAAAATGCAACCAAAACATTTACCTCGTGTTCCTGGCGCCCGCTGCTGTTACTCCTCGCTGACTTCTTCCGGAGGTCTTAGCTGGCCGGTGGCTCGATGCAACTGAACTCCTTTTTGGCTTGAACAGCCACTTTTAGAGTCGTTGCTCCTGTCCTCACTACTCACTACAGTAACAATGCTACTAGCTCAACCACTACTACTACTACTACTACTACTAGCTCTACTCCTGCGCTCCACTCTCAATTTCACTGTAGCTGCCTGTCGAATAATTGCAGAGCGACAGTAGTACCGTGAAACCTCAAGTTTCGCGCGCCTGAATGAGTATCGTATTTGGATCACGAGTAGCACGAATATGCGATAGCCTGCTCTCGTGAGTCCAAATTCGACGCTCACTACAGTAACAATGCTACTAGCTCAACCACCACCACCCTACACACTACTGTTCAAAATCCAACAACCCATTTCTAGCTCAACCCACTACTACTACTAATTCTACTCCTGCGCTCCGCTCTCAATTTCACTGTAGCTGTCTGTCGAATAATTGCAGAGCGACAGTAGTACCGTGAAACCTCAAGTTTCGCGCGCCTGAATGAGTATCGTATTTGGTTCACGAGCAGCACGAATGTACGATAGCGTACTCTCGAGAGTCCAAATTCGACGCTCACTACAGTAAAAATTGCTACTACCTCCACCACTACCATACTCTACACACTACTGTTTAAAATGCAACCAAAACATTTACCTCGTGTTCCTGGCGCCCGCTGCTGTTACTCCTCGCTGACTTCTTCCGGAGGTCTTAGCTGGCCGGTGGCTCGATGCAACTGAACTCCTTTTTGGCTTGAACAGCCACTTTTAGAGTCGTTGCTCCTGTCCTCACTACTCACTACAGTAACAATGCTACTAGCTCAACCACTACTACTACTACTACTACTACTAGCTCTACTCCTGCGCTCCACTCTCAATTTCACTGTAGCTGCCTGTCGAATAATTGCAGAGCGACAGTAGTACCGTGAAACCTCAAGTTTCGCGCGCCTGAATGAGTATCGTATTTGGATCACGAGTAGCACGAATATGCGATAGCCTGCTCTCGTGAGTCCAAATTCGACGCTCACTACAGTAACAATGCTACTAGCTCAACCACCACCACCCTACACACTACTGTTCAAAATCCAACAACCCATTTCTAGCTCAACCCACTACTACTACTAATTCTACTCCTGCGCTCCGCTCTCAATTTCACTGTAGCTGTCTGTCGAATAATTGCAGAGCGACAGTAGTACCGTGAAACCTCAAGTTTCGCGCGCCTGAATGAGTATCGTATTTGGTTCACGAGCAGCACGAATGTACGATAGCGTACTCTCGAGAGTCCAAATTCGACGCTCACTACAGTAAAAATTGCTACTACCTCCACCACTACCATACTCTACACACTACTGTTTAAAATGCAACCAAAACATTTACCTCGTGTTCCTGGCGCCCGCTGCTGTTACTCCTCGCTGACTTCTTCCGGAGGTCTTAGCTGGCCGGTGGCTCGATGCAACTGAACTCCTTTTTGGCTTGAACAGCCACTTTTAGAGTCGTTGCTCCTGTCCTCACTACTCACTACAGTAACAATGCTACTAGCTCAACCACTACTACTACTACTACTACTACTAGCTCTACTCCTGCGCTCCACTCTCAATTTCACTGTAGCTGCCTGTCGAATAATTGCAGAGCGACAGTAGTACCGTGAAACCTCAAGTTTCGCGCGCCTGAATGAGTATCGTATTTGGATCACGAGTAGCACGAATATGCGATAGCCTGCTCTCGTGAGTCCAAATTCGACGCTCACTACAGTAACAATGCTACTAGCTCAACCACCACCACCCTACACACTACTGTTCAAAATCCAACAACCCATTTCTAGCTCAACCCACTACTACTACTAATTCTACTCCTGCGCTCCGCTCTCAATTTCACTGTAGCTGTCTGTCGAATAATTGCAGAGCGACAGTAGTACCGTGAAACCTCAAGTTTCGCGCGCCTGAATGAGTATCGTATTTGGTTCACGAGCAGCACGAATGTACGATAGCGTACTCTCGAGAGTCCAAATTCGACGCTCACTACAGTAAAAATTGCTACTACCTCCACCACTACCATACTCTACACACTACTGTTTAAAATGCAACCAAAACATTTACCTCGTGTTCCTGGCGCCCGCTGCTGTTACTCCTCGCTGACTTCTTCCGGAGGTCTTAGCTGGCCGGTGGCTCGATGCAACTGAACTGCTTGTTCCTCGCGGCTGCTGCTGTGACTGGTCGCTGACTTCTTCCGGAGGTCTTAGCTGGCCGGTGGCTTGATGCAACTAAACTCCTTTTTGGCTTGAACAGCCATTTTTATAGTCGTTTCTCTTGTTCTTTTTCCACCTTTGCAGGGCTGCAACGGCTGATCATGACATTGCTGTCACTTTGACATCGTTGGCGCGTTGACACTACTGTCTCCTTAGTCTTCTGATGTTGCCACCTGTGTGTTATGTTCGCACTGATGCAAGTACGCTTGTCTTTTTTTCACCATTGCAGGGTTGCAACAGCTGATCATGACATCGCTGTCACTTTGACATCGTTGGTGCGTTGACACTACTGTCTTCTTAGTCGGCTGGTGTTGCCACCTGTGTGATTTCTTTGTACTGATGCAAGTAAGTTTGTCTCCTTCCACCATTGCAGGGCTGAAACAGCTGAACATGACATCGCTGTCACTTTGACATCGTTGGTGTGTTGACACTACTGTCTCCTTAGTAGGATGGTGTTGCTACCTGTGTGATATCTTCGTACTGATGCAAGTACGCTTGCCTTTTGCCACCATTGCAGGGCTGCACCAGCTGATCATGACATTGCTGTCACTTTGTTATCGTTGCTGCGTTGACACTACTGTCTCCTGAGTCGGCTTTTGTTGCTACCTGTGTGTTGGTTTCGTAGTGATGCAAGTACGCTTGCCTTTTGCCACCATTGCAGGGCTGCACCAGCTGATCATGACATTGCTGTCACTTTGTTATCGTTGCTGCGTTGACACTACTGTCTCCTGAGTCGGCTTTTGTTGCTACCTGTGTGTTGTTTTCGTAGTGATGCAAGTACGCTTGTCTTTTTCCACCATTGCAGGGCTGTAACGGCTAATCATGACATTGCTGTCACTTTGACATCGTTGGTGCGTTGACACTACTGTCTCCTTAGTCAGCTGGTATAGCTATCTGTGTGTTATCTTCGCACTGATGCAAGTACGCTCATTAGGACACAGTAAACTAGATTGTAATTGGATTGCACCACGCGCCATATTTGTAAAAAATATACCATTTTCCTTCTTCCATGGCAACAATCATTTTGTGCGGTGGAATAAGGGAATAAAACAGTCTAAGTCTTAGGATCAGTAAGCAGACAGCTAGGAAAATGTATACGTGTGGGACCAACCATTTTTGGGGGGAACCAGAAAATAAGATAGCTAGGATAATAAATACGTGTATTAAAATTCTATGAACTAACTCATATAAAACTCGAGGTTCAATTAGCTAAAGATTTGAAATCGGTTTAGTAGTACTTAAACCCATCCCTAACATTACTACGAACAAACTCTTAATCTTTCTTTTATAATAGTATAATTACAGATTATGCCTTTGCAACAAGTGATACCTTTTCCACGTAATTCAGGTCACTTTCTACGTGATGCACGAAATCTATTGTCGCATGCAATCGAATATGCAATTTTACAGCAGCAGAAAACAAAAAACAACGCCAGTTACGAAAAATTTCTCTGATCGTCGTGGTTGCACGATTTTTCTATGTAATTTTCGGCAGAAGCGCCGCATATGAAACGTTGAATACGTACACATATGAAGTTAGGACCAGGTTACAGCAAAATTCGAGCGAGAACTTAAATATGTGAGAGTTAAAAATCTCGTTCGCTGGAGAAGTGACTGGTCTTACCTCTAAGTGGTCTATTATTGCCAAAATGAAATCCAATGTAAACGGAGCATATGACCTCCACCAAGCTGTTCCCACATACACGGTCAGTAGCAGCTCAACAGGCCCAATGTTTCTCCGATTCATATACTAATTTTCTACTACCCTGAGGATTCCACTCCAATGTTTCCCGGCAGACATCATTCCATTTTGCCCGCTTGATTGAAATGGAAATCGTATTTTGATGGCATCTGGTGAGCTAATCGACTTTAGCGATTGTCCTAGGCCACCAAATTGTCAAGGTTAAGCCAAGACAATTTTTTTTGAGCACATGTAAATTGTGTAATAGGGTGCAGTTGAATATTTTGAGTTCCGCTGTCGTTGACAAGAACAGAAACTGCTAGATTATACGAAGCTGAGTGAAGGCACCTTTCGCTTTATTGATTCTAGCATGGATGTATATATTGGTCCCACCATCAGGTGTTATTACTCTTTCCAAGTAAGTATAGTTATCCACTTCCATGCTAGATTTGTCTATTATGAAGCTATTGCTGCTATTTGCTAGGTGAATAGGCAGTGGGCTTTGCAAGCTCAAACGACTGCCTCAAACTCTAAAACCTTATTTGTGTGTTTTTTTTTGCAAAGAGTCTTAAATTTTTGCAAGTAGTGAACATGACATACCGTGAAAGTTGCAAACCGTGCTAATTTAAAAAAAGGTATTAAAATTTATAAATTTAGATATTTTGAATTATTGAAAGTCTAAACTTAGTTTGACATCGTAGGATCCTTCCAAAACTCTTCTTATTTGTAAAAAAGGACAATCTAAAATTAAACTGTGTATTATTACCTGATTATCGATATTCAAAAAGCAAAGTATATCGTATCGAGTTTACTTGATTTGTTCTTGAAACGAAAAAAGAATAAACATAGCGGCCGTTTAATGTGAAGTGGAGAATGAAAATGTGACGTTCTGAAATTCGTTCATATTCGGCCTAATGGTACTTTTACAAGAACTATTTTTCTTTGTGTGAAGCTTAGTTGTCAAGTTACGGCCACCTAAAGATTTGAAGTACATGATATACGGATTTTTCGGAAGCAGTTTTTCAAATTTAACTAATTTATTATACAATAAAAATGTTAAACATAATGGTTTTTATGGAAAACTTACCGGCCACTTACTAAGGTAAATGCGGCACGTGTGTACTTCAATTCATACATACTATGTACATGTATTTACATGTCTCCTAAACTAATGTAGATCCCATTTAGAATTTGTTGTGTTTTAATCTATATTCTTTAAGCTACATTTTAAAATTAAAATATACAAATGCTAAAATTGTAGAAATTCTGATTTGTAATATTTGTTTCCGGCTTACTACGAAAAACCAATTCAAACTTCGAATCTGATTTCATAATTGAAAAGAACAATAGATTTCTTATAAAAACCACTGTTTAATATTTTATTGTAAAATTGTTTAGTTCGAAAAACTACTTTCGAACTCCACGACTTGACAACTAAGCCTCAAACAAAAAAAAATCTTCTGGAAGTAAAATTATCCCGAATACGATAAAATTTTAGAACCTCATTTTTTTCAATGTCCACTTCAAATGTTTCCAAATTAAAAATTTAGTATACTGATAAATAAAAAAGTTTGACTCTCGATGGGAAGATAACTGGTCAAAAATAATTTGGTTTTTCTAATATTAAAAAAATATTTTAGTATCGAGCTACTCCATTGAATAAACTTTGGAAATGACTGACAACCTAATATACAAAATAGTACCTATAATACATATGTAAGCATATATGCATGTAGATGTGTTTTCATATTGCAATAGTTACTGCAGCATCAAACAAATCTAGTTACAGATAGTTGATCAGTAATGCTTTTGTCGTTGTGTTGGCAAAAAGTGTGTCAATACGAACTAATATTGTAGTTGCGGCTTTTCTTTTTCTGACTTGTTTCTGCGATGTTGTAGTTACATATTTGTGCTTTTTTTCTATCGTTGGCCATGAAAGCGGTAACAATTACAACAACAACGGTCAAAGTCAATTATTGAGCATGCGCAACAGCATCGCGCAACTAAACGAGTGAGAGCAGGTAAGTGTGTGTTGACAACAGAGAGGGAGCGAGAATTATTCATGTATGTTGCTGTTTGCTGAAGTTGAATGAAGCAACTTTGGTTGCAAGATAAAGGGGGCGAGGGTGGTACGATTTTGGAAAATCTGGGTTTGTGACAAGAAAGAAAAAGAAAGTTTTTTCTTGCATTTTCCTTATTCAATATCATGTGTGTGCATATACTATTTCTATACATACATATTATGTGATGTGAATGTAATTCTATGCTGTATCTATTGTTGTGTGGTAATCGCTATCTTTATTATTGTTGAACTGAATGTTAAGTAAATATCTGTTGGATTCGCTTTGCTATTTTCTGCATTTTCTAGCAATTATTATTACTGTGCTATAATGCTCTCATTGCTGTGGTTGTTGCTGCTGTTGTTGTTGTAAAAGTTGCATTTGGCCCACTTTACTTTCACTCAGTGGTTATCTTAGCACTATGACTGTTGCAACTATCAACAGCAACACCAACAATTGTATTAGGAAAGAAAAGTAGGTCCCGTCATTCGTTTGTTAGCAAACTGCGATAATGAAAACTATGTTCATTTTTCTTAAATTTTCTTTGGGCAAAAGTACGATTATGTGATTGTTAATTTAATGTAACTTATTAATTTTCGGATTTGTCAAAAGTTTTAGTTTTTGGTCAAAAAATTATTAGACTTAAATTTTTTTTGTGTAGGTAAATATATATGTTCATATGTACATACATACATAAATAATTTGTTTTATTTAGCTGCATTGATTATTTTTAATAACAGTGCAGTGTATTTTTTCAAACCTTAAAACAAGGAGCTTAATCTGCGCAGTGATCCTGATTTTTTCATTATATCTACTAGAATCGCGAGGTTCAAATTCAACCATTATGGTGACAAAATAAAAATAAACTAGTAAAAGTGTTATCTTTGTACTCGCCAAAAATCAAATACCGTACACACCGACAGAAGTACAAAGGCGCGTAAGTCTTAAATTTTTTATGAGTGAGTGTTTTTCCCCCACACTACATGCTAGCTGGTTTAACTTAACGTATCCAAGTTGAATTTGACAATGTATACCTGAATTCCTCTCTGTGTACCGTTTTGAATCATATACTTATATGGGAAGTGCCACGCACTCTTAGCAATTCGCAAACTTTTGGACTGATGCTAGGCCAAACCATTTTTTTTCCTTTATGAAGTTTGGTTTCATTGCGTTAAGGCCCCAGAAGAAAGACAATGCGTAGTTTTTCCTTTTGAAAGTCGAATCAGCAGGAGAAACTTGAAAAATTTAAAAAAGTCGAAAAAATTTGAAAATGTTGGAAAAACTGGCTGTAAAAGGTTGAGAAGCTTAAAAAGTACTTACACACACACATTTTTCTAAAAAAAAAAGTTTAATAAAAAGTGGCAACCCATATTTGGCATGAGATTTGACAAAAAAATCCTATATATTTTATTGAAGTCATCAAGGTCTATCATTTGACACAAATTTCAAGCTGTAATCTTAGTCCATAAACTTTTTTCTGAAAAAAGTTTTCCCAATAACCAGGTGGCAACCCACGTTTGGGACAAGATTGGACCAGGCAAGCAGTGTTTCTTGGGATTATTAAGAAAGTCGAAAAAATATTGAAAAAGTCGAAAAAGCGTTGTATGTACGTTAGCGTTACACTGGTAATTTTTCGATACCAATCATATTTTTAAACGATTTTCGGTACTTTCGACTTGTTTTTGGATTTTTAAAATTTGTTAAGTCCGGAAATCTTTTGAGTCGGTAACACATATAACTATTTGAAAACAGTTGAGAACCCTGATCAATTTTGCCAAATCATGAACGATTTTTGGTAAGGACCGGAGTAGGTATCATGTAGAATATATAAAATAAAACAATGTGATAAAATTTTTTTGACCAATATTGTTTAAAAAAATAAGTTTTTAATTGTGTTCAGTATTCAATATTTCTTCCGCCAAATTCATGATTTGGTGATTAATAACATGTGGATGTTAGTCATATTGTTTCAACTAAGTTAATATTTGGTAAATATTATCAAATATATGATTGACTTAGCACGATCATCCTAATGTTACTAGGTAATTATTACTAAACATATGATTAACCCAACAATATTATTCGATTCGATGTAATGAGTGACATGTTGACTTATGCATGTATATCATTTATTTAACCTGTACAAAATATATAATTTGTTAATAGTTATCAAATTTAGATACATAGAAATAAATCGTTTTCACTGTGTACTTGGGTAGGCGGCTTGTGTAATTTTTCTGCAAAAACGTCGCGTTGCAAATGCTGAATGAAAACATTTGCATAGCGCTTACGGATTTGGATATTTTGATGTGAAATTATTTTGTGTTATATTTAGTTACTTAATAATTACATACACGCATATGTTTATGTATATAACAACAGCAAAGTCTTGAACTTTACAAATATTAGACGGCAAAAATGCAGAGAAAGACCAATAAAAACAGCAAAAGCAAGACAATCAAACAAAGTTCTACAATAACTGTTGCTTGAAATTCAGAACGAAAAAGAGAAAGCCAACAATGAAAGTGGGTCACCGGCTGACTAAGTAACGAAAGAAGCAGACACAACCAGACGTACTAGTTGGTTGGTTTAAAAAGCAGTGACGATCACGAAGGCAGCGTGACAATGGAGGTTTATACCGCCTCGCTCGCTAAGTTGGTTAGGTTGCATGGTAAGCCAAACCAAACAAAACACTGGCGAATCTAACTAGTGATGCCAGTATTTTGTCAACTAAGTTCCCAAGAAGCAAGAACATAAACTCCCTTTTCTCCTAGCAAGTAACTCATAAACATTCATTTGATAAATGTAGAAAAATCATTTTTATTTATTAATATGTATATCGAGGCTGCGTTTACAGCGAGGCGGTTTTTGTCGCGCTACACGACAGCTTCGGAAGCTACGGCGCTACTATTGAAAACGCAAGCGACGAGAGTGTTTATAGCCAAGCGATTTCATGTAGCGCGACAAATCGGCCTTTTTTGCCGATCGCAAGCCGATTATTGTTGATTAGTTTCATTCGTGTGTAAGGAATGGTAGAGTAAATATAATGCGTGCCAAAATGAGATGTTTATTGTTATTTGAAAACATGTGAAAAATTTTATATATCTACATTAATTCCACTATGACAGGATAAATAGAAGATTTTAATTTATAATATTTCGGTGAGTAAAAGAGATATCGATATAATTTAAAATGAGTTTTGAATGGGAGAGTAGTACTTTTGCACGCCGCAGCAAATTTTGATGAGAAATTTAATTCGCGGCTATATTCGGGAGTCCCGAATATAAAAGACGGTACGGTAGCACGATGAATTTGTGAAGGGATGCAACTTGAGGGTTAAAACTTTTTCTAGCCACCTTTGATATGTACGTATATTAGACATGTTCAAAAAATGGTCATGTTCTAAAATTCTTCGGGAACGCTCGAAATTCAAAAATTTATTTATATTCGAGTATTATGATGAAATTTGGTATGGTAATAGATTGTTTCTTGAGTACAAACCAATTCTTTCAGTGGGCGGCGCCATACCTCTTACAGGCAAATACTCAGTAAAGATATGAATCCTGAATAGAGATATCTGTGTTAAGTGGGTGGGGCCTCGTCCCTCATAGGAACAACTTTTTTACTGCTAATCTTATGGACTGATCTTAAGGAAATTTGGTACAGAAATTGATTAAACCTTAGAAAAAGGTATTTGTTTCAATGAGTACGGTGCCACGCCCCCAAAAGAAAAATATGTTTTCACAGCTTAGCTAATGTGTCGATTTTGATAAAATTTGGTATGGAGATAGAGTGAGCCTTTAGAAAAGGTGTTTAGTTTTAATTTGATGGCGCCACGCCTTTAACAGAAAAATATGTTTTTTTAGCAAAGCTAATCGACGGCTTTTGATAAAATTTTGTATGGAAATACATATACTGAACTCTAAAGAAGAGATAGGGGTAGAGCAACATAATACCATGTTTTTATTTTTGGAAGCGTTGACAAAAAATAGCTATATCTAATATCAATTTTTAACATTAAATACCATTTAATTGGTTGAATTTAGACCACTGGGCGAACTCTAGTATATACTAATGATTGAAATTTGTGCCAAATGAAAATGCTCAAAGAGCCTTAAGAGAATATATAACATCGTTTTGTCGAATCCTGTCTTAAACATGGGTTGCCACCCGTTTTTAAGGCCAATTTTTTTAAATGAGTGGCAACCCATGTTTGGGACAGGATTCGAGAAGGTAATTCTCTATACTCTATTTGGGCTCTTTGAGCTCTATCATTTGGTACACATTTCAAGCTGTTATCTTGATTAATGAAAATAGACCCAAGAAACCGGTGAAATAGCATGTTTGGCAAAGGATTGTAAGTTAATCGATGCATTTTATGTAGCTATGCCACTTAAAAATAGTAATAGATACCAAACCTTTATCACATATTGAATGTCCTTTTTTATTTACTTTTTCTTTTTCAGTAAAAGCATATTTTATTTTATATTTTACTATAAGATTATTATAATTACTTTTTGGAGATACTTCGCATCTATGATTTAAAGGCTTGTGTTAAAAGTCACTCATGATTCTAAAATGATATCAATTTATCACTCATTCCTCCAAAATTTTACGTTATTTGAACTCAAATTCAAAATATTGAAAAAAAAAAAATTTTAAAATCATACAAGTTACACACTCTAAAACAATTTTCTGAATTAATTACACTTAGTTGCCAAATTTTTATGTTTTTATTATAATTTATATCGGCAGGTACCACAGAACTTGTTGCAAGAGAAAAAATTGCATTCTCACACTTGTCTGAAAAGGTATGAATGAAAATATGGCTTAAACTGTCACACCCATTCCGCTGGAAGTCAGCCAGTCATTTTTTTTTCTTAAGAATCGTTTTCGAGGTAATCCCACTTGTGCACTTTTTTCAATTATTTCGCCATTTTTTCATAAATTTTTTTTTCAACCTAAGTCAGTTACACACAGTTCAAAAGGTATCTTTGACGTCTTTCTAAGCAATCAAAGTTTTTATGTATCTCATATCATACATACTATATCAAAGCTTTTAAACAAATACCTTCATTATTATCATTGATAAGCACTGGGACAATCCAGTTCGATTTTAATTCAGAAATAGCTTGCCATAAGCAAACCTCTTATACCAAATTTGAGTATGATTGCTCACATATTTCGATAAATAACCATTAACGTTTTTGGCTTACATGGGAGGTGGCACGCTTACCGGTACAATTGTGCCAAAGTTTTGTTATGAGTAGGGCTCAGAATATTGAGCTCGAAAAGTTGATTTTATTCACCTAAATATTCTTCAAAAATGTGCAAAATATAGCACAAAAACATATTGGAATTTTTAAACTATTCAGAACAATCATATGCCATGAGCAATCATATGCAGTTCAAAATTTTCATTAAAAAAATATATCAAAGAAAGGTGTGTACTACAAAATTTAAGAAAATACTTCTAATTTTGAAAGTTTAGTTGAATGAATGTACGTCATTCAGGGTTGCCAAGTGACCGGGATAGAAAGGACCATGCCGGGAATGTCATGTCAAAGCCGGGAGTCTGGAAGGAATTCAAAAATTTCGGAAAATGTCGGGAATTTGACGACTTTTTTGAAATGAACTATTTATTTTTTATTTATTTTGTTAATTTGTTTTGAATATCCTTAGGCTACAAGGTAATATAGCTACCTTGAATTTGACAAGCTTAAGCCAAAGCTAAGTAATATTTAACAAAATAAATTTGATTAGTAATTATTGAAACTAATTCAAATACAGATGGTACATGAGAAAAAAGCTAATGGGCATGCTAATACTAAAAAAAAAACAAAATATTTTAGTGAGGTCTTTCGAAAAAATGTTTGAAAATATAAAACTTGAATTGTTTTGCGTTACTTAAATTGAGCAATCCAAAGAAGAGTTGCATGAACATAAAATTGACGATCCGATATTGAAAATCTATGTCCAAACTGAACAATTTGTCTCGAACGAGCAGAATGAAGGAACATGAGACACGAATAAAGATATTTCGGCTCTTGTTCAGTAAAAATAATTTTATGCAACTGCCGCAGAGATCGAACATTCAGTAAATTATCAAATAAGAGACCTACATTTTTTTGGAATAGGCAGATATTCGATCTGAATATCTTAAGCCATAAATATACCTTGCTATAATGTTAAAGATAACATTTAGTTTTTGTCTGCAATGACTGTCACAGTTGGCAAATTCACAGCCATAAAGCAAAGTTGGAATGAGACAAATTTTCGCTATCAATAGACGTATCTTGATTGGTTTGTAATACAGCGTAACCCATAGTACTCGCAGCATGCCATATACCTTGCGGATAGTTTTGAGTATATGTCACCGTCAGCGATTTATTCAAAACTAAACCAAGACGTACATACGAGCTGAAGTCCAGAACTGTTAAGCAATATTTTAGTCAAAATAAAATGGTCAAAAGACCTTTTGCAAATCAGTAAACTTTTTGATTTGTTAGGATACAGGCAGAACTCATTTTTTTCTGCCCATATCTGAATTCGACTTAAGTACTCGTTGAGCTCAGCAACGCATGAATTAATGCATTTGATTTCACTTCCTAAGTAAAGCTGAACGTCATCCGCATACAAGTAAATTTCACAACTTATTAAGAAATTTGGTAGGTCAATGACATACATTATAAAAATCAAAGGCCTTAGCTCAGACCCTTGTGAAACGCCTTAAGGCACTGCCAGGAAATCAGAAATGAAACCTTCTACACTTACTGCTTGCGTTCTGTCTGTTAGGTATGATTTTAGGAAATCAATTGCTGTTTTTGAAAAATTGAATTAATTTTTAAGTTCAAAAAAAAGAATAGCATGATTGACAGAATCGAACGCTTTCGAGTGATCTAAAAGTGTTAAAGCGAATGCCTTATTCGCATTCACCTCTTATCTTATGTTTTCTGAAATATCAATAAGAACTGTCAGGCAGCTACACTTAGACCTGAAACCAGATTGTCGCTCAGTTATGAGTTTAAACTTAAGCAAAAATTCAGTAATTTGGTTGTGAGTAATATTTTACAATACTTTTGACACACGTGACAAGATTGCTATGGACCTGTAATCACCATTGGCTTTAGGTAATGGGATGATTTTGGCTATTTTCCAATTTCTTGGGACTTAAGATTTGGTCAAAATTGTGCTGAAAAGATGTGTGAAAAAAGGTAACAGAGTGGGCAACAATGCTTTGATAAAAATAATATTGATTTCAGCAAAACCGATAGCAATGGATCTTACAAAATGTGCCACAAAAAAAATTTAATTTGTTATCATTTTAGAATTTTTTAGTATTGCTGACCAAACAAAAAAATTTTTGATTTTAAGCACATAATTCTATTTTGAGAAGGTCGGGAATTGCTTCTGAACGACTTGGTAACCCTGGCGCCAGTGTGCTATTTTAAATAATGTGATTTTGTACTCGGATTTCAAAACCTAAGTTAAGTTGAAATTACACAAGTGGCTGTTTGCGGGACTAATGTATGATCTATACAGCCATGATATGAATCGAAGAAGTGTTGTCAAACACAACAAAAAGAGCAAATATGCTGATTTAAGCATTATTGCCGTAAAATGCAATATGATATGAAATATGCAAAATGAGCAAGCTGTTTAACATTCTGAGCCCTGGTCATAAGATACCTTTTACCAAGTGTATCTGCCATATTAAATTTCATAACGATTACGTTGTTAGTTCTCTTTTTATAACGTTTCTAAGTATTGCGTGATGTGCCACGCCGTTCAACGAGTTTTTCCAGTATACTGACGTAGCTCGTATTGATGACTACTTTCAGTGGTATCACCTCTCATTTTATGGAAATGGTATGAGCCAATTTTGAGTTATACGGAATCAAAATTTTCAATTGTTGACAAGTTCCACATATTCTTTTCCAATTCAACCCTTTTAAGCGCAATTCAAGATATATGTATATATATAGATATATTTCATCACAATATCTTGCACAACCAACGAGATATGGCGTTATAGAAGCTAAAGTTAAGAGCCTTTGAAAACTTAAACCCTAGCCCAATCCTAACTTTGTTTACATTTGCACCAAATCAGCAATTTTTATCCAAATCGTTGAAACTTTTTTCGAAATAGGCTTGGCCTTATATACATAGAGTGTGGGCGGTAGGCATGCAAACTAGCAGCTTGTAAGAAAGTATGACTGGTATGCCAAATTTCATTGAAAAAGCTTGCATATTTTCTTGTAAACGTGATTTCAGTCAGACAGACGGTGGTCGTCTCAGGTGGTCACTCTAATCAAGAATATGTATATACGCTCCAGAAAGACAAAGTAAATATGCCCTCTGTGTAGGGTATAAATAAGAGGGAAAAATGCAGCGAAGAAGTTACTCGTACATTAACTTATTATGAAATTGGTTTTTCAATTATAAGTGTAATCGGTTGTGAAAAATTGTTTCCATTGTAGTAGCATTTGTCTGCATTTCTTTGCATTACTCATGAATTATATGTCAGTTTTGCGTAATATTTCGGTGGCTAAAATGGGACAAATGCGGATTTATCCCTAGATCTAAACAAAGTAATCATAAAGAGGAGAGAATCGCATTGTAGTAGCTTCAGTGGTTCAAAACTGCAAAATTACGACCACAATATTATGCCAAGATTTGCAACAATATCTACAAAAAAAGGTTTGTCCTCAAACTGTTGCCTCCATACTGCAGAAATGAGTCAGATTCTTTTTGAAAAATGTTCTTCCTTATCGACGAATCCAAATTGAACATAACTGGATCAGAAAGCCCTCCAAAAATTTGACCAAAAATGAATGAAGAGATAAAAGTAAATAATATTATCCCAACTGTAAAGCACGGCGGTAGTAATATTATGGTTTGTGGTGTATGGCTGCATCTGTACCTGGACATATGGTGTTCATTGCAGATAAATGGACAAGTCCACGTATTTGATTATCTTAAAAACTAATTCACATGCAAGTGCGATGAAATTTGGGCTAGACACAAATAAGTTTTTATTTTAACAAGATAATGAAGTGGAAAATTCCATAACAATTACCTGATTTAAGCCCAATGGAGCATGTATTTTATTGTCAGCCATTTATTTCATCTACAGCAGTACAATCCACTGACATTGCAGTTTGTTCGTTGAGTGCTGCGCATGTGGAATCGTATTTCGATACTATGTTTATTTGGAACGGATGTCTGGGGCAGCTTAAGGATTATTTGTTTGGTCAATGTTTTAGGCGGTGATTGGTCTTAACTAACATATGTTAGAGTTTTTCGACTGGAGAATCATAAACACAAAATAACATCGACAGAATCATTAAGAACAGTAACCCTGACCTGCTAAAAATTATTTGTTAACGTTTGGAATCAGTTATTTAAGCCAGTTGTAAGCTATCAAAGTACATAGTTTAAAATAGTTTTTTTTATTGAAATATTGCTAGTATGTATTTGGCTCCACTAATAATTTTTGTGTTTAAAATTGTGCTTTGTTTTAGTCTTTTTAAGTTTCTCCTGCTTCATAGTTCTACCGCATTATATTTGATTTTAAAATGTACAGTAATAATGTTATTTTTTATTGCTTAGTAAAATTTTGGTTACTTAAGTTAAGACAATTTCAAGTGTCATACACATAATCTGAGGCCACTGTATATCTGCCAGCATGCCTCCCTCTTTTTTATTTTTATCTTCACAAAAGTTTATTCACAGTCTGCAGAACTTTTAATTTATTTTGTAGATACGCTACCCTCTTAAGGGGGCAATAGTTTGTCATGAGAGAAAATCACACGAAAAATTCTTGCTTTTTTTTTAATGTTTGATGTATGAAAGAAAGTTTATATTAAAGTCAGCTGATAGAAATACGCTTTACAGGAGCTAGTTAATTAAATTTTGCCGAATTCAATGTGGGTAGTCAAACCAGTCAGATGGAAGAGATATCTTTTTAATAAAAATTTAGGACTTGGGACAGCTTATATATTACGTAATAGGCACAAGCCAGGACGTTCCCCCCTCTCTCATGTCAAATAAAATGATACTCAATCGATTTTGATCAAACTTGTTTAGTTTTATTCCTTAGACGCTTCGTCTCAATCACCAATTATAATAATCAATATATTCCTATTTGAATATCAAACAATAGAATTTTTAAAATTGATTAAAAAAATTAGTTGCGCAAATAGGTAGAAGCATGCGAACATAAAAATCCGTTGAATGGCAAGGTAATGTTTTGTGTTAATGTGTTGGTGTGTGTTTGATTCTTCCATGGTGTAACTCTTAAAAATAAGTCCCGAAAAGATAAAGGGGGGAAGATTGTGAAATTCTCAAAACAATTGCTGAAAAGCCAAAAGGTAAGCTAAAATATTCTAAAAAAATATTCCTCGCAAGTCCTTGCTTTAGAGTTCAAAGGACAAGGTTCTTCTTACATGTAAACTTACACGTGTTATTTCATATCATTTAATTTTTTTATGACAAAAATATGGAAATTCTAACCTCTGTGAAAAAATATACGCGTATATTTTCACTTTCAGTAGTCCTCTACCAGAATCAAGTTTGACTTTTGCAATGCAGTGTTAGCAGAATAAAATAGAAACATAAAAATCAACAACAATATGCACAAAAACGCAAATCAAACAAACATAAATAGATTAAAAAAGGAAAAATTAGTAAACAACAGAACAGACAGCAGCAAGAAAAAAAAACCGAATGGAACGACGTACTCGATGGTGATGCGTTGGCGCTTCGTGTCATTGTACGCAGCTTTGCTGTATTACGACATAACCTTGAAAGCGAGTTCATGGCAAAACTTATGTGAAGGACACCGACACCGACAGCAACAAACACAACAATAACGAAAGTACGGATACCGAGCGCGCAGTCATTGTTGTGATAACAAGCGTAAATATAAAATGAAAGCAGATACATACCTACTTATGCATACAGTGAGCGACAAAAGTCTAGATGCACCCCCACTACTTGCTAGATCGAGAATCCGAAATCCTAATGGAAAAAAGTAATGATGCAGATTTGTTTGAAACTCTTTTTTAATGATAATGAGCATAAAAATGTTCTTCAATATAAATTTAAACATTTATCTGAAAAAAACACACAAAACTTATGCCTTGAGCTATTGATTAATTTTTTTAGAAAACGTTGAAGTATCGTTTTTATTTTTAAATCTATAATATGAGTAAAACTTTTGTGTAATGCACTTAGTTGTGGCTTAAACGTGATATTTAATTGATAAAACGACTCCAAGAAAATAAATTTCAGATGTTAAGAGAAATTTTGTTGTTAAGTTTCGAATATAAAACAAATCCTTCGGTGAAATTTTAAAAATATTGGACCATAGAGGCCGCCCAAAAAAAAAACTTGTTCTCGCAGAGAAGTTAGCTTGATTTTAAATGAAGTGGGTTTCTTACCCATAGAATAGCACATTAGATCAAAGTGTACATCTACGCACATTACATAAGACCTAGAACTGCAAAAAGCCTTTTATTTCTAAAGAGGAATCGCATCGACGGCTCCTCAAATCATCATATTGCCACCACAATGCTTCACAGTTGAGTTCAGTTCCTTAAGTTCAATGCTGTATTTTTCTTTCTCCAAACTATTGCTCTTCCATCAAACAAGTTCGATTTTGTTTCTCAGAAATAAGAGGGTTTTCGCGTGCTGTTCTACTATGGAAACAGTGGCTGCTTCAAGTTTACTGAATCGTGCGCGGATTCACACACTAATCTGATGCGCTAGCTAATCGTTCGATCAATGTTGAGGCACTGACCTTTGGATTTTATTCCACTCCTTTTAAAATCAAGCTAACATCTCTGCGAGATAGGTACTTATGAGCGGCCTCTATGGGACTTCGTTCCAATGGAATCAATATTCTCATAATTTTTAATGATTATGTGAACTGTTGATCGACTTAAGTCCAATAATTTTAAAATTTCACCAAGGGATTAATTTTCTGTTCCAAATTAAACAACAAAATTTCTCTTATCACTTGAAATTTCTTTTTGTGGAGTCATTATATCAATTAAATATCACGTTTAAGCCACAACTAAGTACATTGTGTCAAAGTATGAGTATAACTCATATTGTAGATATAAAAAATCGCAAAAAAAACGATACTTCACTGTTTTCAAAAAAAAATTATTCAATAGCTCATGTCACTCGTCTGTTTGTGTTTTTTTTTTTCGCAGATAACATTTTAAATTTATATTGAAATACAGTTTTTTTGCTCATTATCATTAAAAAAGAGTTTCAAATAAAACTGCTTCATATTCTTTTTTCCATTATGTTTTCGGACTCTCGCTCTAGCAAAAAGTGGGGGTGTATGTAGACTTTTCTCGCTCACTGTATTATGACTATACTTCGAGCATTTTAGGGTAAAGATCTCTACGAAAATTGCAGAAGTCAAAGCCCTTACTTGAGTTAAACTAACCAAAGTGTTTATAACTTTAAGAATATTCTTTTTTCTTCGCTAATCGACGAACAACAATAAAAAAAAAGAACAGACATGAATAGTAAACTTGATGAGGTTTCACTAAACAATGTTGAAATGGATGACATAATGATATGGAAAATGCTAAAAGAGTCGGACAATGTAGTTTTCGAAAAAGTTGAATAAGTCGAATAATCACAACTTACAAAATTAATGAATAACGTTACTTTACGTAGACGAAAAACTCATTAACTATATCTATGCTTACCATGCAAAACAACGTAAGTCTTACGCGTAAGCATAAGATTCATACTATTTGGCTTTATAGCTACACATGTCCTTAGTGAGTTTTACTCATAAAGCAACGGTGAACTTAAGACTTACAGTATATGCCAAAACCTAAGAGCCTCCTAAGTACATTTTTTTTCAAATCATAAATTTTTTGTGAACATGACGTTTTATAACCAAGTGTATTTATTCTATTTTTTATATGTACCTTTGTTATTGGCATATAATAGCTTAAAAAGTTAGCGTTTCATAAAGAAAAACTTATTATCAAAGGAACATTTTAAGCCATAAAACTTAACGGACAGAACCAAAGCAAAATTATTAAAATTAGAGATTAGTTGCCAACCCTGTTCTTGGCCAGAACCTATCCTATTCATCGTTGTTCTGTTAGAGCCTAAATTTAACTGGCATTTCTTCATCGGCATATGGCATATGGTATGAATTGGTTTAATCCCAATACCCCAAACCGTTACACATCCACCTACGTTTTTACAGTGGCTTTGCAACACTTAGGATTCAAGCTATCTCTTTTTGATACGCGTACACGTCTTATTTCCTCAGAATCTTTCAGGTTGTACTTGGATTTGTCAGAAAACAGCAGTCTTCCGTTTTTGGACACTCAAGTTGAGGTGGACGTGGAATAAGCTCATACAAACATATGTGCATATATTGTTTTGTCTTGTAAACACAGATGTAGGACTGTATGCAGTCAAAAAATGTTAAAAAAACGAAAAATGTTGAATAAGTCGAAATATGATGAAAAAGCTTAAAAATGTCAAATTTGGAATGTAGTAAAATCTCAAAGAATTCAGAGATGTCGATATCTCTTGATTGCTGTCGAAGAATGTTGAAAAACTGAATCAATGTTGACAAATTAGAATGATTACAATATCGAAAAATACTGAAAAATTTTGATTAAAGATAAAAGTTTCGAAATAACAGGTTTTCTTTCATAACCGGCCATACATACATACATATGTTCACACGAGCACTAAGAAAAAAGTCATAGTTCTCATATTTCGAGAATTTATTTTTTATTAATCAATTTCTCCGACCATTTCTGAAAAATTTCAAGAAAAAATTTAGAAGGAATTTGTGCTGAGGCTTAACCAATGTAATTTTATCTTTATGAACCAAACAAAAAAGTTCCATGACAAAATTAAGTAATTTTTGAGAGGTTTAATTATTTGATTTTAAAATATCGAAAACTTAGGGGCTCTAATTTGGATATTTAAAGTAACGTTGAAGGTCCGAGATCCGAATACAGAATATAGTGCTCTTCAGAACCCTCCGAAAATGTTTCGTATTTAACGGTTATCAAACAACAAAGTTAATAAATGGAAATAAATTTTATGGCGCAGCAACACTCACAAGTAAGTTCTCCAAATAAAAAGTTACATTATGTATGTATGTGCATAGTAACGTATCCATTAGATGGTTAAAGCAGCGAACCCAAATTATATTAAAAAAAACTTTATATCTTCGTTTTATAAAACTCAAATATTATTCTTACAAATAGTGACCTATGATTTTTTTCATGTCTGATATTCAATGCCAACAAAATAACAACGCAATGAATAACCCAGCAAAGTGTTCATTGGCAAAGCATTTCTCAGAACTAACTTCTCCTTTTTCTATCTACCCACTTTTACTCTTAGCTTGAAATGTTTGTTCTTTTTTTGCAAAAAGAGCCAGACAGCGCAACACTCACCCTGTGCGTCTTTGTTCTGATTGTGTAAGGAAACAGTGGAAGAGGAAGGCAAACAAGCAAGTGATGACACAAAGGACAATGAACGCACTCGAGGACGTCGGGTTCGGTGAATTGGATGAGCCACAGACAACAGAGACTCGAACTACATATGTACGCTTCATCACAGTAAAGCAAAAAGAACAACAAAAGCCACGTCTGAAAAAGAACTACAGTTACACACTGATGCTTAATCATCGTCACCACCACATAAAACGACGGCATTACGTGTCGAGCTCCTCATCTCTTGTCTTTGTTCAGTGCTGTTGCACCTGCTTACAAATACAGTACGTCCTCGGTGAATGAAATTAATAGAAACAAAGCCTGTTGCAATAACAGCGGTAATTGCAATGACGGAGTTAAAATATCTTAGGTGCCCGGGTGTAGATATTTAAGAAGAAAAACATTAAATTTAAAACCAATTTAATTCCTCAAGAGAAAATCATTATATCTCTGCTTAAGAAATCATTTGTATAAACATTTTTCCATCTTGAGGTATTCACATATAATCAACATTACTCGTTGACCAGGATCGCCTTCGGCATTGCTAATGAACTTATTTAGCGCACATGTCTGTATATGGTATTATTCACATAAGGTTTTCACAGTTACATTTTCTTTTAATATGCGTAGTCTCACTTTTCTCTCCAATTGAAAATTTATAAGTTTTGGGACGCGACAGATACATTTTTTAAAAGTGTGTTACAACTCGATTAGAAGCATTTTTTGGACAGCTTAGTAATAATAACAACAGAATTAAGCTACTGCAGCTATTGTAGTCTTCTTAGCTATTTTTTTTTTAAGTTGAAGCTTTAAACCAAGTAAAAATGAAATGAAAAAATTATGCGCCCAATTAATTTGTTATTTTTTTAAAAGCTTGTCCTTAGGTTTTTCGAATTTTTTCAACATACCCACTCAGGTCACGTGAGCATACACATATAGATATATTGAAATAATTACATGTATAAGTTCACACGATTCAAGGCATAAATGTTAGAGAAAATTTACCCAGCATGGTATGGGGCTCGGACAACACAAGCATATTTAGCTGCTACTAATGTTAATATAGTTTAATAACTCTGGTGAATAAAGAGCATCTATAAATAATTGGTGCAACAAAACTACATATTAAAAATTGTACCAAGGTCTTTGAATGTATCAACACGGAACAAAACATGATTGTTTATTTTATATTATAGTTAAGTTTTGAAAATTTCTGCGTGAAAAATATAGTTTGGCATTTATCAATATTAAGTACTAGACTATTATTATTATTGCACCAAACTTCAGAGTTTCTCAAATCTTCCTGGAGCAAGAGGTAGTCATTTTCCTCATTTATCTCCCTGTAAATTTTCATATCATCAGCATAAATTAACAAGCTAAAATTTTTCATTATATATATCATTAATGCTGAAGTCAGTGTAACAATTTGACTTCTTGATTTAACAAAATTTAAACAGAAACTAGAAAAATCTTATAAATTTGTTATCGTACATCTACCACTGATAAAGCCATGTTGGCGAGTGCTGATGATCAAACGACAGTGGTTTTTTAAAAAAACTCTAAACTAAAAGTCTATTTTCGCTATTTTGGATCCGCCATTTTGCATTAAGAGCAAACAAAAATTAAGCTGCACAGATCAATGGGGAATCCAAAAACGAAGATTAGAACAAAAAAATTGTTTCGATTGGTTCCTCATTATAGCCAAAAAGTTGAATTTAACAAAAAAAGTCAATTTTTCGCCACTGCGCGGCTTGACCCAACACAAAAAAAAAGTATTCCTCTTTCGTTCCACCTAAAAACACCACAAGCTCCTTACCATACCCTAAACCCCTAGCTTAATATTCCGCTACTTTAGGCCCCCTTGACCTCGGTACCAGTGGGCTTCGACCCCCCTAGTCCTACCTTAATCCGCGCTGGTCTTATTCCTGATAAATGACAAACTATGATTATTTCCGTAAAGCCAAATATTCCAGAGCTTGATTATAAATTTAAAGAGAAGAAAATTTGTCGTGTTGATTTAGTTAAAGACCTACGTATACATTTTGATGCCAAATTGACGTTTAATGAGCATTTTAATCAAATTTGTAAAACAATATCATCTCTGCTTGGCTTTAGTAAGAGGGGAACAAAAAAATTTAATGGCCTTTTATAATAGTAACTTTATATAATACTAGCATTACCCTGTGCGCTGCGCTCACCTTTAAATTGAAAATTTCATCCTAATTTTTAAAGTGGTCTTTGTGAAAACGGTATTTTAAAAATAATTTTTGTGTAAGACCACCCCAAATAAAATTTTTGTCCCAAGACATACCTCATAATATAACAGCTATATGGTGTAGATTCGGTGTGAATCGATTAGCCGTTGCAATGATATTTTACAAATATTTTTAAAACGGGGGCACCCTAAATATGCACCATAAATAAAAGTTTAATAGCCTTAGATATGCCTCTTAATATAAAAGACACGTGGTGTAAATTCCAAGTGAATCTATTCACTTTTTATATTCTAGAACTTTCATAAATGCTAAATTTTGTATCTTTAGCCAGATAAAATTTATATAAAAAACCAGTTTTCAATTCCAAAAACAGTTCTATGAAAACCAAGTGATGAAATATAAATTATTATTGCTAAATGTTCGTCAAACACTACACAATAATAATCTTCAATTAAATAAAACGTTACCTAATTTTTTATATAAGTTAGGTCGTCTCTTAAGACACCAAGGCGGGATAAAAGGGTTATATGGGAGCTATATCTTAAACTGAAGCGATTTGCACCATTTTAGGCAAATGCTGCAAAATATAAATATTAAACTTTGAGGAAAGTTTCATTGACATAGCTTCTATAGTTTTTGAGACATACAGAAGTTTAACGCTGCTAGATTGGCAAAATAATACACTGTGCACCGGCAGGTGTCCCACTACTTGGCCTTGTGAGTAGGTGGTGACTCATGTACAACTTTAAAGCTATATAATGTTGAAATACGAGCCATGACAATACTCTTGCAGTTTTTTGTCACCAGCTCTCGGACTATAAACTTGTCCCAATAAAGCCATTTGATCAGGTAACACAAATCACAATAAATTATTATATTGTAAAAGTATTTTATTTAAAAACTAAAAGTCTTTGTTTACATTTTTCAGTTGCATAATTTTGGCCAAAATGCGACACAATTTTTTTTTGTTATATTAGCAGTGGCACAGCACGACGAAAGTCAAGATTAAATATTAACCAAGTATTTAAGTGACTTCAACAGCAGCGATTGAATGTGGAATCAGTACACAAGGTTAATGTAGCCGAGTGACCTCGATTTGAAATTTCGCTTTGTCGCTCCACTGCCTCTCAGAAATTAACTAAACCCATTTTAATTTCTCTCATCTTGTTGGACTTAGTATCCGTACACAAAATAACTCTTGCACACAACCAAACGACAAGGTGGAACGTAGAATTGAGGGCTAAGAAGAGAAAATTCTTTGATATAAAAAAACATAAGTAACGGACTGTTATGAATTGAAAGTCAGATATTCGGGATTGTTGTGTAATAATCATGTCGCTGGCTTTCTCTCTCTTATTTTCTCTCATCTCTCTCTTTTGGTATCTGCTTCAATAAAAACTCTTTGTTTGGGAAAAGAAGGCATGCGTCTTTAACTTTCTCAACATACATATGTATGATAATTCTGACATGATTTCATTGTTAGATAACATTTACGTTATAAGGTTCTTCGCTTTTTACATAAAATTTTAGTTCAGAAAAAAGTTTTTTCAGTAAAATTAAATGATATATCCATACATACATATGTGCCTATGTGTGCATGTACTAGGGCGACAAGAACAAATCGATGGTTTGAAATGTCTAGGTCTCTTACAACGGATCAAAGTTACAATGGAACAGTTTAGGCAAAAAAGTTTCTTCCAAAATAGCAAATTACATAGACATTTTTTTACCATTTCGAAATTCATGTTAAGAAGTGCATATAGTAGGCATTTATTATCAGTAAAAAACTTTTACAAAATCAGGGTTTATCAATGAGAAAAAAAAAGATAAATGAAAATTCATAGAATTCGGTCACAGAGCTATAATGAAACACAAAAGAAGTTCATATAAAAAATCGTATTACTACAGGATTTAATTTGTTTTTAATATTTAGTAAGTAGTTCTCTTTGTTGTATCACAGCTCTCAAACGTCTTGGATTCGACAGCATTACCAACTTACGACAGAAAGAAATTGCTTTTTTAGGTATGAGGAGATTTTTAAGCTTACACACGTGTTAAATAACATTTAAGTCAGGAGACTGTGGTGGCGATTTAAGCACTCTGGACAATTATGAAGCTGCCAGTTACGCAAAACATACGCCTTGTTTCTCGGGTCTTTGACTCTTCCTCTATACCCAACGTTCGAATTTTCTCTTTGACTGTTTAAATATATTTTATCTATAGTCCTTTCGATTATATGGAGGTTTCCTGGCCTAGCAGCAAATATCGTAATCCGTACCACTACTGATCCTAACCCGTACTTGATTGTTGCACGAAGGTTAATTTTCATAAGCTCCCCATCAGCTTTTTGCCAGACATATAACTGTCCATTTGACCTGAGAATGGTACATTTGCTTTCATCCGTAAATAAATCAATTTTCCAGAATGAAAAATGTTAAGAAGTATGTTAGTCCTTTCGCCTTGCAAGTCGGCCTCATTCACAGATGGGTTTTTTCTAGCTACTCGTCCATTACTATACACTGATGTCTTCTAAGCATGTTTCTAATTGTTTCAGGGCTACATTACTTTTTAAGTCACTTTTCGGCTGCAGATGCTTATTTTGGGGCACTGATATTTTCCGAGCTTTCGGTTTGGGCTTGTTTTTTAAGTTTGTGGTATTATTATATCGATTAGTTATGTTAACAACAGTTGTTGGAAGGCAATTAATAATTTCAATGATATTTCGCACTGAGTTGCCCGACTTTGGCAACCCAATTATAATATCTCTTTTATTAACCCAGTGGCGTCACTTCACTTATTAAGGAAATGAAAATATTAATCGTTTATGTGAAATATTAATTTTCGGGGAACCTTTTAACTAGGCAACACGATATGACAAAAAACTTTAGTTGGCTGTAATTTCGGCAGTGAATTTGTGGATGTTTCACGTTTGCAATTTTAAATTAATTCTACCAATGAGATAAAGAGTGAAAAATTCAGCTTCATATGACCAATCGAAAGGATATGTATTTGGGCATCCAAAATAGAAATATGAGATATGTGCCAGCATCGATTACATGAAAAAAGGACCGAAAATTAGCAATTTTGCGCCAGTCGCGCTCCCTCTATGATCTCTCAAGAATAAATTTTAGCTACACAGTGATTCAGAATGACGATATCTACGATTTAAGGACCCAGCCGATTAAAAAAAAATTTCGACTAACCTTAACGTACATATATATATATAAAAATTGGCATGAATTCGATTTGCCCTTTTCTCATCCAAATTAATTGACAAAAACTTAAAAATTCCGTTTTTTCGGCATTTCGGTGTTCAGCTGTCAAGTTTCAGTTAGTTACATCGATCTATGAGCTGGAGATCAAATTTTGCCTAAGTAAACTGTCCACTGTGTGACAGCCGGGTAAGGCTGATATGCAATACTAAAATCTCAAATATTTTAAAGAATATATTTTAGTAAAAAGACTGATTCAAAGTTTTATTTTTACTCATGGTACGATTTATTGTATCGTGTTCGATCACGTTCTTGGATGAGACTTTTTCTACTTCTTGCATTTCATTTTGTATTTAATAGTCAGCACAGTATTTCGCCTACTTTTTGTCTTCATTTCTTATTACGAGAGCTAGTACGAGTAGTTTTTATCTAGACCACAAGAGAAAGTCTTATGTGTTTTCTGGTCGATCGCGTCATCAGTTTGTCTTGTTGTTTTTTAAATTCGTTTTTTAGCTAAACTTCTACACCGCACCTTTCAAGAATTAAAAGCTATCATGGGCAACAAGCAAACGCATTAACTTTCTTACTTTGTCGTCAATAGGCCCCTCTTTTCCCTTGACATACTATTGCATTTTTGATTGTTTATTTGAATATAAACTACAATAATAAAAAACCATTTAGGGCACCACTGATGAATCTCATAATTTTATTCTGGGTCATTCCATTATGACAATGCAGACACTTGACAAATTTTCAGAAAAATGTTTTTAATATTCGGAAAATTGCCAAAAATTGGGTAGCCTTAATACAAATGAAATATTTTGGGCGAATATTTATATTAAAATGTTCGGTCATTTAGTCTTAAATAGACCAAAAAGAAAAATAACTTAAATATAACTTGAACTAATTTTCATTTGGTATAATTTGTGTGGGATTTCTCATATATATTTTGGCTTCTAATCTCATTTTGCTATGGCTAAACAAAATGTGGGCAGGAGAACTTACTATTACGAAATTTAATAACTAACTATTAAAATGAGCGTCAATAGCAAGCCACATGCTTTAGTTTGCGATGGGACAAAATAATAAAGCAGGTGAGTGCAAGCACCCGGGACTCGATATGTGAACTTAATGATGTTCTTTATGTTGGTATGGAAAAGTCGAAAAATGTTGATACAGTCAAAATATTGAAAAAGTCGGTAAATAAAGTCAGTGTCCTAATATCAAAAACATAAAAATGGAGAAAACAGTATTTTCAAGTTATTTAGGAAATTAGAGAAGTCTTATAGAAGTCGATAAGTGTTGACTAATTTGAAAAACTTTGAAAATGTTGGGAAAAAGAAATATGCTGAAAAAGACGAAAATGTTGAGACAACTGAAATAAACTCTATTAAAAAAGTCAAAAATTGCTGAAAGAGTCGAACAATGTAGAAAAGTCATGTATTGTTAAAAGTTAAAAGTACCGAACCAGTAAAATAATGCTGAAAAATACTTATAAGTCGAACTACATTGAATAAATCAAAAAAGAGTAGAAAAGGTCAAAAAGTGTTGAAAATGTCGAAAATATTGAATAAGTCGAGAAAATACTGAAAAGTTCTAAAGACATTGAAAAAGTCAAAATGATATGATAGAAAAATTCTGGTGTTAGATTTTCTGGTGGCTCATCGAGTTTCTTAGTTTTCCATATGACTTATGTATGTGGGAAAGAATGCTCCATTAGACAGTTTCGACTACATCTCGCGATGCAAACACAAACGGAACCAAGTCCATTGGAAAGAGCATAATAAAAAAACATTTCATAAGGTTTTTACGTGTATGAAAGACAGGGTATGAAAGAATCTGTAAACTGGGGTGGATTGGCTGAAATGTGACAGTGACGCATCACATTTGTGTTAAATTTTAGATTTTTCGACTTTTCCAATATCCCGAGTAGAAATTCGTATCAGGCAAGCCCTACCATAGTAGCTCCAGATCTGGATAGGAATTCCGGATCAGGTATTAGAAAGATTAGCCATATTGCAGTCCTATCAGGGATGCCTTATAACATTTCGAACAGTCCTGATCAGTTATGCCAAATCACTAACAGACCTGGACGATTCTGGCTGGTCTAATCCATGCTCTTTTATTTAAAGGTCTAAAAGAGCCTATATAGCTCTAATCAGCTTAACCAAATCAATAACAATGCAAGCAAGTCAGACCAGGTGAAGGTGTAGTTGAACTTATTTTCGCCTTAAAAATGTAGACCCTATAATAAGTTTTTATAGGATTATAAATTAATTTAAAAAAAACTTTGTCGCATACACTAGGGTTTGTACCTGTGCATTCCCTGTTAATACAATCCGGGGCGCCGGAACCTGTTTCGTGCGTTTAGAACTCCACACCTGTGAGACTTCCCCATGTGGAATTCAACACGGGAATTTTTCGCGCATTTTTTCATCGTACTCGCACCCGCGTCGATTCTGTTCCGAATTTGGGGACCCTATTCGATACATGTTTTGTCAAGTTGGTGCTGAAGTTATCGTGGCGGCTACCCTGATTGAATTCGACGTTTCGATTGGTTCTTGGAATGAAGGCTGCCACGATGACAATTACTTGGACAAAAAAATGTATCGAATAGATACCCTGTTTTCATTTTGACAGGAAAGTAGTACAGTCTAAGACTCTCAGAAAATAATGAGATAAGCTCAGTTGGTTAAGATGAGCATCTTTGAATAGTTGCATGGCGCAGGGCGACCTAGGTTCAATTCTGATCGGTAACAGTTAAAAAATATAGGTAATCCTTCGAAATTTTAAAAACGTAACACAAATAAATTAATAATTAGTTCCAATTTATATGCAGCAATAGAGAAGATATGGTAAAGAATGCAACAAAAAAATTTACATTAACCGAATTTTTTCCAGAGTGTGTTGCATCACTTATCAGTGCCATGTTAGGTTTGCCTGGTCCGGTTGGCATCATGCGTTACCAAACCTATCCGGGCTTTATCCAAATACCCAATTTCGTTCCAGATCTCAATAGGGCCAACCGTATACAATTGGACAAAAATTTTTGTTTCTCGAACACAACATTTTTTGACTTTTCAAGAAGTTTTGATTTTTCAGCATTTTATGCATCTAATATACACACTCACCTCCTTTTTTATTAATGTGGCTTTAACTTTATTTTACATCTTCTCGTTGCACTCTTCAACAACCAACGTGTTGCAACGCCAACTACTTTCAACAACTTTCATATTCTTTCTAGGTCAATTGTAATTGAATTATTTTCGATGCATTGCTG
The DNA here is from genome assembly GCA_963680825.1 of Meiosimyza decipiens. Classification (NCBI taxonomy): domain Eukaryota; kingdom Metazoa; phylum Arthropoda; class Insecta; order Diptera; family Lauxaniidae; genus Meiosimyza; species Meiosimyza decipiens. Next base: position 11,710,626 of record OY804262.1, on the reverse strand, counting down.
TTGTTTCATTTTCTTTCATTGCGGTGCAATATGCAACTTTCTCCCAGCTGCTGCTGGAAAATTCATCCAAATAGAAAAACCAAAATTTTTAAGTGCATTTGGAAGCTTTTTCGATAAAACCCAAAAATAAGGCCACGTCTGGCATTTTTTTCTTGGAATTATTTAGTGAATCTCAATTTTTAAGTTTTTCGGTTGCGGTTCGATTTCAGTACGCTAAAATATTTACATATACCATATTTCGATTATTGTCTGGGAATGACTTTTTTCTAGGTCTGTGTTGTCAAGGGACATCAATAAACTTTCAAAAAGTTTTGGGCCAAAAGCTCAACACAATTAAATATCAAGTTGTTGAAGTATTTTCGAAGCACATGCCAATTAACGGGGTCTCACTCAGGTTGATCTTCTCAACTAGCTTCATGGTGAGGTCGATTTAAATGGAGCTCTGAGTTCAAACCGGTCCGTTTAGCTGTAATCTAAATTTTTGTGTACACGGATGGATCTGTCAAGGATAAATTTTATGGCGCAGGTATTTTCACGGAATATCAATATCAGAGAAGTCATTCCTCTACAGAAGCACTTGCAGTAACAATAAAATGAATGAAGCTTACAAAAGCTCATTCCTCTGGGCAGGTTTATAAAACCTGCTTATACAGCAATACATAGTGCCCTATTGGTACTCCACAATCATAAGGTGTTAACAGTTAAGTTAAGCAAACTAGGCTTTTTGACGGTGGCTAACAATCAGTTTGAGAGATGGCGTAATATTCTTAGAAAGCTCGATCCTAATAGAATAGCCCAAGTTTTGACGGTGAACAATTATCTAATAAGCTTCTATCTGAAGAACATTAGGGTTGAGTCCGATGACCTTTGTGGACATGGAGAGAAGTAAGAGGAAACTGAGCAGCATTTCGATGCAATTTTCATGACTCCCTCTTCAGGAGTTAGACAGGCCCATTTTTGTAGACTTAGATCTAAAACTTTAGGAAGTACTAAGACTTATTAATTTTACTCATTACCATTGCCCCTATTCAATAGAATCTATTAGGACCATACCATACGGTGGTCGTAACTACTGTATGCTTAATGCGTTAAACAGAACTAGGATGGGGTAGAAAAAGCGGCAACGATTACTCGCTGTTTAAAAAAAAACCGTCGGTAATTCGTTGGAGTAAATACAATTGCGGCGGACGACGAACGACGGAAAATCGAGCTGCCATTTTGTTTTCACAAAAGTAACCAAAAAATTGACATAAGCTGTTTCGAAACGCAGCACTGATCGTAGCCTGCCGAGGGCGAAAATAGAACAAAATCTGGGCCGATAGATCCCAGCCGTCAAGTTTCCATCAAGTGTGTTATAATTTTTGATAGTGGGTACACAAAATAAGTTGTCGTCAATGTGCGCGCGCTTGTTATTTTTTTTAAAGAAAAACGACGTGTTGTAAATGTTTCGTTCGAGTTGAACAACGGTCACAGCGGAATTTGAGTTAGAGTCAAACGAAGCTAAGTCATTGCGTTGCATCGTTCTGTTTCGCGGTACCCTAAGTTAGAGAGTTGGGCGTTGACTTTTCTAACGCTACGAATTTGAGTTCAGCGCCAAACTTAAATACGAGTGTTGCGTCTAATGTCATCTGGAGTCTATTTGCTTACTGTTTGTGACAGTAAAAAATCAACACGATAAAATAGACCTTCGTCGCCAACGCTCTGTCAAAATTAGATAACTGAATATTCTGGCGGTAGCTCGTTGCTTATTTCGGCTTGCTTCATATAAAATGTATGTGCATGAGAGAATTACAGATAAACGACGCTGATGCTCTTATTTAGTGACCTCAGTAACTCCAATGGTCTAACGAAGAGATTGGCAGAGCGCAAATATCAAATATTTTCGTATGCTCTAAAGAGTGGGAAAAGACAAAGGCTGTTTACCTTCCAAGTGATTTCTGATTTCAGAGGTTGAATTTTAGCTATAAAATGCCTTTCTGAATGATGTGTATTAACTAGGCCTGAGACTCACCTATAGATTAAGCATTGCGCATTGCCAAAAAAAAATGTTTGCAAGAAAATATTTAGATTGCCATTTGATTTTTGCAGTACACTAACGAAATAACCAGCTCGCTTTGTAGTTTGCTAACTCTCGCTTAACCTCTTCGGTTGCTCGTGAGCATAGGGGTGCGGACCACTGGTCTAACGTCACAGTGAGTGCATTCACGCAGACCTCTAATATACATATGTATAAGAGGTCTGCGCAAGCGCACTTGAAACGGCTATCAACTCACTTGCCACATTGCAAAGTCTACAAAGCTTTTGTGTACGCAAATCAGAAATCCAATCAAAGCAAAACAAAAGACAAAGCTAGCGGCGTGATCTTTGCAACCGCAAATTAAATTTTCTACAAATCTAAGTGGTCGTTTGAGGTCGTAGGTTTTCATACTATCTTTCACTCTTAATACGCATTTTGTCTCTGGAGAAGCAAGCATGTGCACAGTGCACATTGGGAAACGTGAACTAATTAAAACCATTCATGTTTCCTGAACGTAAAATTTTAAGATCAAAATTGTGTTTCTACCATATTGCCTTACTATTGCTCTTTAAAGAAAATACATTTTCCAATTATTCTCTTCTTTTTGCGAAGTTTTTCCTTTCAATAGCACAGGTTCATGAATATTTTTACATACATACAAACAGCGCATTTATTGTTTTAATTAGTGAAAGTTTAGGTCTGCGCAACGAAAATTCAAAATTAACTTAACTGTTTTTTTACATTTGAACATTTTAAAAATATGTTTTATTTATCAAAACATCTGTTATTTCTTTCTGTTTGTACACATTTTTAAGCAAAAAAAAGACGGTGACGCATTGTCATTACTATGGAATTCCCCGAATTCTTAAAAAGTAGCAGTGCGTTTTTATGTAGAAATGTTAAATAACGTTCTGTTCACTACTTCTAGCGTTGTTCACCTTTCAGAGCAGTCAATGTAAATAATACAGTGTTTACGTTTTGCGGATGTTCATGTTTTCGAGATTTCACGTATTCCAATGTGCACTGTTCTGTGAAAATAATCAATGGTTTAAAACGCAATGAGCCAAAAGAAAGTTACTAGAATGTAGAAATGAAGGAACACTGATCAAACGAAACAGTAGAAGCTGGCGTCAATGTTCGCTTTGTTGTTTGCTTGTGCGTCGCATCTTTTTTTCTTAAGAAAAACGATGTGTTTTTTGTACATGTTTCGCTGGAGATGAACAGCGTGTACAGCGGACTACAACTAACAAGCAATCGAAGCAAAGTCATTTTCTTTTTATCGTTCTCTTTTGTGCTACTAATACTGATGCGTTGCAGAATAAAATGCTTGATCTATACTTGAAAGTAACTCCTATAGTCTGACGTCACAGCAAGTTGTTTTGTGCAGACCTCTAATATGTATAAGTTTGTACTAGTTAATTAAATATATTTGTAATACTTTTTGATGTTGTATGTACATACATGTGTACATACATACTCGTAAGTATGTATGTTATGTTTTGTTTCTGTTCTCTTAACATTTGCTTCAAGTTCATTGACATACATATGTATGTAATTTAAAAAAAAAAACAACGAAAGAAAGCATCGCTTAAAAGAGGGTTCAAAACAACAAAACAAACAACAGTTTAAAATTTAAATTTTAAGTGATAACAAAATAAGCAAAACAAAAACAAATAGCTCGTCAAGAATTCGTTAGTTTTCTTAGATTTCGGATAATTATTTTAATTAATGTGGTATGGATTGAACATTAACAGGAATATTTTTTTCCGTGACGGAAAGTAGAACATATTTTTTTTTTAAGGTATGACTTCACGTTCCAAAGCACAGGAATACAAATAATCAAGGACTGTCCCAGAAAAAAACTCACATATTTTATTTTTTGTATTATGCTCTACCTGATAATCTTTAGGTCTAAGAAGACACAATATTTTTTCGATATAAAGTGAAGTTTAATATGATGTATAACACTTGGAGATAGCACTTTTAACGACAAAGATGTCTAGCAAGCAACAAAAAGTCCGCGAACTGATTTTGTCCACATACCTGCAAAATCCAGAATTAAAATATTCAGCTATAGCAAAAATAGTAAGTGCATCAGAAGAAACTGTCCTTATGGTTATTTCTAATTATAAGAAGGGTCTACCTGTTTCACGAAAAAAGGGTCAGGCAGAAATCCAGAATTTTCTAACCCAAAGGTAGCGACGAAGGTAGAGCGCCTTTTAAAGCAAAATCCCAACACCTTAGTGCGAGATATGGCGGGTAGAGCAGGTACATCAAAATCTACTGTACAAAGGATAAAGGAGAAAAGTAAGCTAAAGGCATATAGAGTTCAAAAAGAACCAGACCGTTCTGTTGAGAAGCAGCTCATGGCTCAGATACGAGCCCGAAAATTGTATGAAAGGTACCTAACTAAATTTGATTGCTGTGTTATGGATGACGAAACTTACGTCAAAGCAGATTTTAAGCAGCTACATGGGCGCGAATATTATACATCATCGAAAAAGGAGCATGTGCCTAGTAAATTCAAGGAAAAAAAAATTTCGAAATTTCCGAAGCAATATATGGTTTGGCAGACCATATGCACCTGTGGTTTCAGAAGCAGCTTCTTTGTTACGCAAGGCACAATCAATTCCAAAGGGTACCATGAGGGTACCGTGATGTTCTGGCCAGATTTAGCAACCTATCATTACTCTAAAGCTACGATGGAATGGTATGCATGTAAAAAAATCAGTTTCTTCCAAAAATTGCAAATCCGCCCAACTGTCCAGAGCTTCGTCCAATTGAAAGATATTGGGCTCTTATGAAAAGAGATTTTCGAAAGAGTGGTAAGACTGCAAAAAATTTACAAGACTTCACGTGCATGTTTAATATCTTCAAGTTTTTGTCAGGCTTTCCTCTAAAACATAATTTAAAAATGATTGGCTATCATTTAAAGTTTTTTCAAAAATTTTATTTTAAATTGCCATTTTTATGGAAAATTGAGGCCCATCCCAAAAAACCATTAGGATATTAGGATTCTAAAGAAAATTTTACTCTAGAAAGCGCTATCGCCATTCGTAGTGGTGAAAGCTGTTGAATGTCAGCTGCTTGTACCGGAAATTTGGCATTTTATTGAAAATATCATGAGTATGATAATGTGCGCTCAGATTTTCAAAGACAATTTGCTGCAAGGTTCCGAAAATCTTGGCATCCACACAAATTTACAGTTTTATCAAGATAAAGACCCATAACACAAAGCGGGCATAGTTCAATCTTGGTTAATATACAAGGGCGCGCATTGGATGGCAGACCTTCATGTGATTGTAAATTTATGAGCGATTTTGTGAAAAAATATCCGAATGTATAACATTTCAAACAAAAATTACCTTAAAAATACACTACAATTTAAGTGGCGTAATTATCCGCCAGATACCACTAAAAAACTTGCAGCTTCGATGCCAAACCGTCTTTAACCCATAGTTGACCAATGAGGCTATCACACAAAATGTTGAAAATAGCAAAATCATTATTTTTGAGTATGTTTCTACAATTTATACATATCTGCATAAAATATGCTGTGAGTTGAAATTTAGGACAGTGTTTCGTTTTTCTGTTTTAAAAATTTCAGGTAACATTTTTTAACAATAAGCAAATATATTTTTTAGACTACAATTTTTGTTATCTCAAATGACATGAAAATATTTTTCATACTCCACTTAATTTCAAAATTTTAGAGAATTGAAGTTAAAAGTATGCACTGCGTGAAATAAGCTATATTCCACTGTATGTATTGAAATGTACACATACAACTTTAAATCCTTTTCCAAGATTTCCCAACATTTTCTCATAAGTAGTCTTTTTTTTAAATTTTTCAATTTTGCAGACCGGTATAACGAAAGATGTAATAAAAGGAAAGGCAAAACCCAAACAAACGCTATTTCAAAAAAAAAAAACTTACACGGGACTTTTTGAGCATCGTGTAACATAGTAACGGGTTTACAAAGAAACAAGGCATGCTCACAAAACCGAAATGTTCGCTATATAGACTACCTAAAGTTTTCAATTTTCGTAACATCCCCAATAGTTCGAGTCACGAATATGAAAAAAGGGTTCGTTGTATTGGAAGTTCGTTAAATCGGCGTTCGTCATACTGGAGTGCCACAGCATTTCGAATTTTACAACATTTCAAAATTTCCACATTTGCTTACACCATTTTTCAATTGTTTCAACATTATTCGACTTTTTCGCATTCTTAACATTTTTAACCTCTTCAACAATTCTCGACTTATTCAACAATTGTATTACTTTTTTCAAAGCTCATTAATATTTTGTTACTTATACAAAGTTTTTCGATTTCTCGATATTTTTCGACTTATTTAACATTTCTCGACTCAACATTTGTCTTCTCCAAAATTATCTATGCATGTACAGTGTTGTGCAAAAGAATAGCAACAAAATAAATGCGCTGCTAAAAAATCGTGGATCTCTTTTCATATTGAAGGCACACAAAAAATTTTGTAGGAATCGAAGGAAATTAGGTTTTATGTTTTTTTTAAAATATTTAAAATTAATAATTTAAATTTAAAATAATCACTGTGTGCAAAACAGTAGCAAAAAAACATGAAAAATTTAAAAATAGAACAAAAGTTCCGAAAAACTATCGATTAAAGTACCATTATTGTAAAGTATAAGTTCTTTCTGAGTCATAAAAATTTAAGTTTAATTTAGTTTTTGCGCTAGATGTGACATTAACTGTTCAGTTTGTAATTGTCCTTGATAAATACTCTCATCCTCCAAAATTTCAAAGTATTTCTGAACACGAAAAAGGAAAATCGCAAATATCACTTGCAAAACTGTTTAATATTAACCGATCAATAATTTGTAGGCTAAAAAAATAATATAATTTCACGAAAGGCTCAAAAACGGTACATTGAAGTAGGAGGCAGCAAAAGAAATTGCCCCGTGTTGACAGAAAAATTGGTGGTATGTTCAAATTAAATCCCTTTGCCACATCCAAAGAGGTTGCCCGAACACTTAATTTAGATGTCTACTGGCACTGTTCGCAGGCGGGCCATTGAGAACAGTTTGAGAAGTAACAGACCTGCGAAGAAACCGTTGCTCACAGTTAAGAAAAAAAAAAATATTTTAGGATTAGAGTATTTATCGCGGACCAGTACAAACTGAAGAGTCAATATCACAGCTAGCGCAAAAACTAAACTAAACTTAACATAACTCAGAAAGAACTCATATTTGACAACAATGGTACTTTTTCCGATAACATTTTGGAACTTCTGTTCTATTTTTACAATTTTCAATTTTTGTTGCTATTGCTTTGCACACAGACCAATTGAATGTGTTATTAATTTTAATATTTCTTTTTGCACAACACTGTATGCACAGTATATCGACATTTTCAAAATTTTTGCGGAGCTTCAAAAATTTCAACTTAATCAACATTTTTAAATTTTTTCAATATTGTTCGATTTGTTCGACCGTTTTCCTTTATTTAACCATTTAATTTGACTTTATCTGATTTCAACATTTTTTGATTTCTGCACACTTCAGCTTACGCGTGAATGAATATATCGACTTTTCCAACTTTTTTGACTTTTCAACATTTTTTGTACTATCAGGAAATAAATTTTTCGGGATCAAAAACACGGTAGCTGGCGAGAAAAACTTTCTTGATCCAAAATCTTATTCGATCTTGGACTTAAAAGAAAATAATCCTCTGGAGTTCTGCATAAGAGTGTTATCATAGTTTCTCGTTAAGCATATCACAAGTGCGCTCGAGTCAGCCATGGTAATTAATAGAATTTTATTCACATACATACGTACATACACACATATACTGAAAGGCATACTTGGTGAAATGAGCGGAGACAGCGGCAAAGCAAGAGTGACCGACTGCCATTGTTGCTATTGATTTGCGTTTCAACAAAGTGATCATGAAAAATTTCATCACAACGCCAAACAAGTCGGACAATTTTGTTGTTTGAGAGCGCACTAAAATTTAGTAATCATTCTTACGTCAAACGGATTGGTTGCAGCATCTCTTAGTGGTGTGTGTACGTTAACGCAACGTAATGTAGCCCATCGTAACGTAAATAAGAACAAATAAACAAATTTATGAAATAAAAGTTACTCGATTTTCGCACGTTTTAGCACAAATAAAATGAGGAATACAGACAACAAAAAAGTTACTTTTTTTAATTTTTGAAAGACTTTTGGTTGCACGCGCGCGAACGTGCGGTAAAGTAAAAACAAAAATCAAAACAAAAACAAAAAAAATCAAAGCAATTGCAAAAAAAAAACTTTAGCCAAGAAAATTGTTTAAATAAGCACAAAACGTGAAAGTTTTCTAGAAACCATAAAAATACAACAACATCAACAGCAAGAAAACAACAGCGTAATTATAACAAATAATTAATTAATTTAATAAGACAATGCAATATCACCAACAACTGAATAAAACGCAGCAATGTCAACTCCAACAGCTGCGTATTATCAAAATTTTTGCTACACTTATTGGTTTTTGTTGTGGTAAACTAACTATTAATTTGATGTAATAGGGCAGGGGTAGCAAAATAGTCACTTTGGAGATTAATTTAGATAGATTTGTGGTAAGGGTTTAGTTTAAGGAACACCTCTCTGATTTTCTTAAAATTTTAGTATGCTGTATAGTACGGCAAGCTGATCAAGAATATATTGGGAGCGGAAATGCCTTCGTCATACTTTTTTTAACACTAAAGTCGAATATTCTCTGTAGTATTTGCAAATAAATACATATATTTGTGTCCTACATCGATTTCACTAGACTTAGTAGTTCTTCAAAAAAGTTAGGGTAAGTGTGCGGTCTTCGGGCGCGGCTCAGTATTTACATCCTCCAATATGTCCAACACCGGCTTCTTGGCGGCATTCGGCTGCGGCTCACAAAATTGGAGGACGTAAATCCTGAGTCGCGCCCGAAGGTCGCCCACTTATTTTAACGATTATGTAGAATTTCTGTGGCTAGCGAAGATGATGTAGAATATACTGAAGCATGTAGAAGATTCCCAAGCTCTAAACAAAATATGAAGGAGGCATTTCCGTACCCAACATATATATTTATGTATAAGTGTACTATCGCTGAATTCTACAACATACTAAAATTTGAGTTTGAGTTCGCCTTCTGGTTGAAATTCAACCATTAGAGTGAAATGCAAATAATAACAAAAAATACTTATTGGTATTCAAAAACTAACTTAAAAAGAAGGAATAACTTTTTTTCATCTTTACTATAAATAAAAATCATGGTATCACGTTACTCTATCTCTATATCTGTCCCTTCCGTTGGGTTCAATTTATTTCCAAACCAAATTTGACCAAAATCAACCTAGTAATTTAGCTGCAAAAAAGTTTTCCTGTAAGGGGCGTGGCTCTGCCATTATACAAATATCTTCATTGAGGAGCCAATCCATCTCAACACCAAATTTCATCAATTTGGCATAGCAGCTTAGCCACGTCAGCCATTTTTCCCATTTGGAAAAGACTGCAGAGTTTCTAATACCCCTCCTTGAGACTCAACCTATCTCCTTACCAAATTTTATGAAATTCGGCCCATTAGCTTAGCCGTGGAAAGTATTTTCCTGTTAGAGGTGTGCCACCGCCTATATTACTGAATATAATTATTATTATATATTATACTATTGAAAAAAATCTCATTCTGCACGCTCCACTTCACAATCTTTCCAACAAAAAAATCAACCTATTATGTTGTGTTATGGCAGCTAAAAAGTGATTGAACCGTTTTGGCACAGCCTATTTATATATAAATTAGTCTCCAAAGTGACTATCACGTTAATATGAATATTTTACAATTCTCAGCATATTTAAGCAAAGCACCACTTAATTACCTTCTGCTCGGTACACAATTTGCACGAGCATGTAACGATATTGTATGAATAGATTTCGGAAAATATCAATTTATCTACGAATCGATATCCGGTTTTTGCCAATCAGTTTTTTTGTAAATTGGTTTAATAAATGTATGCGCTAACGAAGAAACATTACTTCTTCCAACACGTTTTATATTCTCTCATAAAGAGTAACAAAAAACCAATGAAAGAGAGTTTGTTCTTTGAAGTTCGAAGCCAAACATAATTGGTACAAATGAGAGGGGAAAAAGCAACAGCAACAACACAGAATTCAAGAAGCAGCACAAGTATAAATAACGAGAAAGTGCACGAACATTTTTGTGTGTGGTTTTGCAAAAACTTAAAGTGGAGTTACAGACAGCGTTTCCAGAAAAAAACTTTTATATGTACGTTGATAAATAAAAAAAATTATGAAATAGTGTTTTTGAGAAGGCAATTCACTCACTTATAGGAAATTGCATTAACTTTTCATTGCTACGTAATTGTTAAGAATAAGACATATTTACTTTTTTCTCGAAAATTAACCGGAATCCCATTCTGTAACGTACTGGGTTTCTAGGGATTTGTATGAGCTATCACCGGAAAAAATTTTAAGAATTGAAGTTACTATGTTTTCAATTTTTTTTTTTTGATTTTCCAAAAAAGGTTTAAAAATTGTATTTCTGACAGTATTTCTTATGACGAGTGACTCAGAAAAGAATCGTGCCGATAACGGGAAAATAATTCAAGTCATGATTCTTTAAAAAATAGATAAACATTTCCAAAAATTGGATATCTATGATATTTTTACAATGTCTCAAAAATTACTTGAGGAATTTGCTTCGAAACCTAGGAACTCAAAAAATTTTATCAAAATTAGTGAGATTGCATGAAATTCTTTGGATCACTTCCCATAGAAATTATCTATATCGACAGAAAAAATTTGTGCTTTTTGTTTCAAATTTTGTTTTGATTCAACTGATTTTGATTTTTTATCATACCTTGGTAAAAATGGTTTCGACTTCTTATTGCGAATAAAAGTATCACGATGAAACTAAAAAATTTGTAGACAAACTTTGGTGCATTTAAGAAATGAGCGTTTTATCAACTGATGGCGTGGTCAGTAACTGACAGACTGCGCGTTGTCGCTTTATCGCGTCATGGATTTCTATTTGTCTTTTTTTTAAGTTTCATACCACGCTTCTTTGCGTCAAAGCTTTTTATGAAAACAGTTGACATTTGACAAATTTGTAAACAATAAAAAAGTTTTTAATAAAAGAAAAAATAAAAAGTTGAAAGTTGCTGTATTTTCCACGTTACACGCTTTTTGACTTTCAACGCGTCGTGCTTTGTAACTCAATGCTACAAATGCAGGGTATCAACTTTTTCTGACGGAAGCGCTGCAACTCCACTTTAAATCCTAAGAAAATGATTGCAAGACTAAGACTTGTACTTTAAGATCCCACTCATAGCCGTCACATAACCACAAATATGTCAAAAAATAATGATTTTTATACTTTTACGCTAGAATATCTCAAAAACTTTACGTGATAGAGAAAATCTGAGCCTGGATTCGGTTTCAGGATATCCCAAAACCCAATAAATCAGCACTGAAATCAAAACAGGAAAAAATCCAAAACACAAACAAAAAACAAATAAAATAAATAGTATATATATACGCAAAGTAAGCCGACAGAACTGATTTTGACTTTTTGAAAACTTCGTCACATATTACAGATTATGAAATCTCGATGTATGTATGTACAATGCAAAAAGTGCTATAAGTGGGGAAACCTTTATCAAAGCCCTATATACTTTGTTACATGTATTTTCAAGTAACACCATATTTTGATAAAAGCACAAGTTACAGTAAAAAATGGCATTGAGGATTACAGGTAGTCCCCGACTTACGACCGTTCGACTTACGACTATTCGCACTTACGACCAATTTTTTTTTAAATTTTTTTCATAGAAAATGCTTAAAATAGTTTCGGGGAATCCCTAAAATATGTATATGAGAAAAAATTTAAAAAAACCAGTAGTATGTACAAGGATTCGATTTATTTCAGTACAAATAATACGTTTGTTTAAGTGAATAATTTTATATCATCCCAAAAATGGCTGGAACTAGTAGTACAGTATGTATGTAATATTTTTCTTTAGTTATTTTTTATGAAACTCGACTTACGACTTAATCGACTTACGACCGATGACTAGGAACCTATCTCGGTCGTAAGTCGGGGACTACCTGTATTTGGAATTAACCTAATTTCTAAAGATATTTTTCAAATATATTTTGGTCCGAGTTCATAAAAAGTGGTTATATTTCAGTTTCTTTTTTAAACGCTGAATTAAAAACAAAACGTTGCTCAATTTTTGCGCCTTCATTTAGTGTCGCGCATACCACAAAGAAATATATCTACCCCATGTTGGAGTAGCGACAACGATTGTCTGTGGTAAAAGTTCCAAGTAAATGAAATGGCAAAAAATCCAAAAGCACTGCTCCAAGTTCTGAAACACGAATGCAAGAAAACGTGCATAAGCCATTTGAAAAAGTTTTAACTTCACTAGAACAAGTTAAGACACCTGAGAACTTAATCTTTCGGATTCTCAAAATTACTTTGGCATAATGCATAATTTGGGCATATGTAGCCGAAAATGCAGTTTGAGACGGCTAAGAAAATTATAGCTTTCTGTTACTACTTAAAATTTCTTTTATTATCTATTGTTATGATTTTGATTTGAATTGTTTTTTATGCGCATGAGTGACCCTCAGAAGTCGCGTAAACGGAAATGCAATTTAATCGCTTGTTCAGTTTTCAAGTGCATATAATGGAAATCATTAACATATGGTATAAAATGAGTATTATGAATAGAAAAAACACTAGCCATTGCAACAAAAATTACTCAGTTACCGGCTACCGCAAAAAAATGTGGAGAGTACAAGCACTCGCGGTGCAATGCATGATGATGTTTCGCTGTGTTACAATGCAAAAATTTTAATTGAATTGAATAAGTCGAAATATAAAGTATAAATAAACAAACAGAAAAATTGCACAAAATTAAAGAAAAAAAACCTCGAAACATGTTAATATCGGCAAAAATGTTGAATAAGTCGAAAAGACTTTGAAAAGGTATGGAAAAAGTCAAAAATGTTGAAAAAGTTCAAAAATGTTAAAAAGTCAGAAAGTTTCAAAAAAAATCTGAACATACAAATATTAAAGTTCAAAATACTCGAGGTCTCGACGTAAGATTTTGTTCTCAAGAATACCTAGATCAATACAGAACAACAGGAAAAATTGATGTCTTAGAAATCAAAGTTTTTTTACATAAAATCCGAATATGGGTTTCTACCGACCAATACTTTTTATTTAAAAAAATCAATGCCTCAATATTAAATCAATTACAATTACATTTCAAAAAAACAATCTTCCAAACCTAAAAACTTTGTGCAAAAATAATTATTTTATTCCAAATCCCTTGGATAAACTATACACCTAAAAAATTCACTGTTTAAAATATTTTAGAAACAATCAAAAAATTTTTTAAAATAAATTCTTAGAATGCATATGTTATAATGCTTTTTTACTGCAATGAAATATTTACTTTATTTTATTTGTTCACTTTGTATTATTTGCAAGACCAATCCATTAAAATCATTAATCAGTGTAGGACATAATTGATTATTCGAAAAAACTTTCACGTTTTTATACGTTATTCGAATAATAAATTGAAATTTATCGCTTTTTTGAATAAAACTATATTGGCTAGTGTTGAGAGAATTTCCGCGTAAAATTTCCCCAATCGATGAGAATTTCGAAAATAAATTTTGAAACAAGGTTATCGCACGGATAATTTTTAAGTAAACGATTCGGTTCGAATAAAATATTAACTAGCATTTTTAAGTCTATAATATCGACGAAGTCTAGCACTTGAAGACTATATCTGCTATGTACATATACCTATTTTGAAATATCCGGTGGTTCGAATAACATTTAAGGCAAAACGATTTTTGCTGCTTTTGTATTTCAAAAAATGGACTCAACACGGGCTCGTTTTAATATGACCTTTATCTTTCATTTCAATTACTTTACTCAAATTACCTTTTTTTCGATTAAAAAGATACAATATTAGCAGTTATTCAAATAATTTTTTTTCGGATCAATTTATTTATTCATTATCCGATTGAATTGCACTGCTAAAAGTTATGCTAAAAATTGTATTTTACAATGCGAGTTACATAAAGCACAAATATTTTCAAAAGATGTAATTATTTCAAAATAGTATTTTCAAAATAGTGGCACTATTTCAAAATTTGACTCAAAAGTTTATTGGAACGGAATAATAGAAAAAATCAACAATTTGCTTAAAGTGTCTTAATTTTATAGAAACAAATAATTTGCTTTAAAAATATTTGTTGAACCATTAATTTTTTTATTATTAAAACAAACTGATGCACGCCACTTTGTACGCGTATCCTGTTTTTAGTTTTTTCTGCGAATGCAAACCATTTAAATGTTTTAGTAGGCCTATTGTAATATTAAATCATTCTTCCCAAATCCCGCATCGTTGTTGTTTGCAATGTAAATTGACAAATTGAGAATGAGAGCGAGAGAGTAAAATTTGAATATTCCCTAGTTTCTTTTCCATAAATATTCCATTGCTTTGCCATGGGAAATACAAAAACAAAAAACACATTAACTTCCCACCAAACGACTTGTCATGCATGCATACTTGTTTCTTTGTGTGAAATGTTAATTTTGAGAAAATTTAAAACTTTAATTTCTATCATTTTATTGATATCATTTTATTGATATAGATTGGTTTTTCATAAAAACTGAAAAAATATAATTTGTGTCGAAGATATCTTGAGAAACATTTACATCTGTATGTATATGAAAAAAAATAGTGTTTCAATCAATTTTTTCTTTTTTTTTATAATATTAAAGCATGTTTGAAATAAAAAGATTTAAGCTTTTTTTTAATTCTATTCCCTATAGCTTTTGAGATATTCCGTTTCAAAAAATATGTATTTATAAAAAAAAAACAAAGTGTGCAATTATTTAAAGAATGACCGATATGGATTAAATTAGTGTTCTGATTGCGACATCATATGAGCCGCTGAAAGCAATAGTGGCATGAGTCACATTTAAATAGCTCTCAGGAAATTGGAGCTTTGCTCTTTGGCATCCCAAGAAAGCCTTGCTTTTGTTTTTGTCCAAGTATTGACATTTTTGGAAAGACAATTGCTCAACTAAAAACTACTATAACTTTTGGAAAAGTAACTAGTATATATGTATGTATCAAGCTTCAAATTAGAGATCAATCCTTCCAATTTTTATTTCAAAGAAATTAGCGATAAAGATGTATAAGTTAATGAGTTATACCACTTTTCCTGTTAGGTTTTGGCCTATATAACACAGCACATCCTAACACTTAACTATTCATTCACTTTTTCTTTTGGATATGTACCGTATTAATTTCATAAATATTTTTAATTCAATAAAACTAAATGTTTTATCAATAAAATACAATAAAGCATTTGTCCAATGATAATTACTAACATAAGAAGTTGGAAAACAGATATACCACCTCACATTTCGAAAACTTTGAGCTATACCACTTTTGCTCTCAGCGGCTCATATTGTGAATGAGTTTAATAGCCATAATCGCTAACATGTGGAAGTTGGAGCAAAAATAACTGATAGGAAAGTAAAAAATAGAAATAATGAGTAAAACAAAAATGTTTGAACGAAAAATGCCAAGAATCAGCAGCAATAACAATTTATTTGGCAATTTATACCTTGGCAAGAATTAAGGCGCAAATGACAGGCAGCAAGAGGCAGCAGCGTAAACGACAGCGACACGACGTAGCCAACAGCAGAGTTAAATGCACTCCAACAGAAGTTCAAGGCTGAGCAAATTAGTCGTTCATGCGATTGTGATGCGATCACAGTGAGTCTTAAACAGAAGACCGTCAAAAAATAACAAAAAACAGCAGCAAAAACAATGTTGATATAAGGAAATTCTCAATTGCAATAAAACTAAGTGTACAAGTCTACTTCGCATATTCGAAGCAGGGCAACCGCAGTACAGTGGGTGTTTTTAATGCAAGCCGTAGCCATAATTAGCTAAAATGGAGCTATAATTTTTAAAGTTGGCACAGATGTTCTCAGATAATATAAAAGTATGTATGGAGACTTTAACGAAAGTGTTTTTCGGATACACTTAGCTCCAATATCCCTATATTATATTTATAGCTTCTATATTCTTGATATGAATCCTTCCAAATTGTATGCTTCTTTATTCAAGACCGAAATATGTTTGGTCTGCTTACGTACACACATACACATATGAGCAGATCCAAAAATTAATATTCCCAAAATCATAAACCAAATCCGAAAAATTGAATTTGAAAGCACTTGTCAGAGCTTATAACTTAGCTCAAAGTCTCTAGGATATAAAACCTAAAGCGAACCCTTCTTTTTGCATTGCGCTTAATTAAGCACTACGGACAAATATATTGAGTAAAAAGTCCTTTAAAATAAAAAAAAATAAAAAACTTTTTAAAAGTTTTTTTTTCATTTTCCTTATAAATAATTCAATAAAAATTTATTCCATGGTTTTTTGTTTGAAATTTAATGCAGATGAATAAGTGAAAAACTATAAGAGTTTTTAAAATTTAGTTTTTGCTGAAGAGCTTAAATATTTAAATAAATCATACTTTAAATAATAAAAACTAAAATCTTGGGTTTCAGCTAATAACTACTCTTATATATGTGTGTATGTACATTACAAAATAACCACTCAGGAGATGAAATTTAGCTAAAAATTAATAGTTGATAGTGAACAAATATAGTGATACATTAGTGAACAAATTTAATATTTTTGCTAGAAAGAAACTACCAAGCCTGCAGAGTAATAGAGTATAGTACAATACATGGGAATACTTTAGTAAAACCTACATTTTAAGTGTAAAAATCACTAGAGTAAGCAATTGTTAAACTTATGAAAAAACTAATTTTTATTTCAAAATAAATATATGCAATAAAAGGCATGTTTTAGTAATCTATTTGCAAAGATTAAAAAATTGTCAATATATCGGCTTCTCAAAGTGTAAGTGTTCTTACTCACCTTTTGTCAAAATTTTTAATATCTCTTTCGTTTGAAACTATCAAAAGTTGGCTAACTCTTCCCGTTCCAAAGGTCTCAATATACATTATGCCCTAACTGCAGCTTTCGAAACAAAACTTCAGAGTGTAAGTGTCCTACCTGCATTTTTGCCTTCGTAGTCACATCCAACATTAAACAATCGCTCTCAAGTCTCAAAGTGCAAATGAACTTTAAAAGTAAAATAGTAAAGATATTTCCAGGGGTAATTTGCCCTCAAATAAAGATAAAAAATTTCTGTCACCAATCGATGCAAAAACGCCGAAAATGGATTTTGAATGTACGAAGTGTATCTCGTTCCATATGTTTAGGCCTCATATAAGGAAAAAAGAATAAATTAATGTACCAATTGATGCAAACAGGTCGAAAAGCTTGATTTTGGAGGGAGTTGCACCTCTCCGTTTGTTGGGCCTTAAATAGGAAAAATGAATATGTAATGTTTTAGACATGTCAAAAGGTTGAAAATGAATTTAAGATGGAGGATATTTGCGTAGGTATTTTATCAAAAACGATTCATCACGTCAGGATTTTAAAATAATTGAGGTTAAGTACTTAAAAAATGGTTTTTATGTCGAATTTAGATGTTATTTTATAAGAAACAAATGGCATCATTGCCAGTACAATTCTTTCTCTTCAAAATGAGCTTTTAAATGATCATCTATGATACTTCCTCGGACTTAGCGCAAAAAATTATTTCGAAAAACAACTTCAGTCACCCAGCAACATTCATCACCTCTCCATTCACTGACCTTTTTGATAAAATGTATATATAAAACTAACAGGCTTCGGCGTCACCTTTTAAAATCGAGCAAGAAAGCTGCGTTTGCATGGACATTTTCCTTAACTTAACTGATCTGCTCAATTTGTAGTTTGCTTATTCTCGCTTAGTCTCTTCGTTTGCACGCGTGCATATGAGGTGCCGACTGCTCCTTTAAAGTTTAAACGATCATAAACTTACCAGAAAGCCATGTGAAAAAAGTGCTCGAATGAGTCAATTGTTTGTGACACTACCTCTCGGACTTTAAATGTTGCGCTGCTGTCAAGAAAGACTTTCATTGACCAATGCCAATAACTTAGGTAAATATTGCTTCAAAGCTAGCTTCAAGAAGAAAGCTGTTTCGATTCGACATATGGCAAAACCCAAAATCTGGAACCAGCTATGTAATCTATCTATTTTGAAAATATTTCCAAGAAACACAAACACCTGGCTAAGGACTCAATGCTATTGATATAAAACTTTCATCCATAAAAATTGCTCTTCGTTTTGTCGTCCAGAAATATTTCAAGAAAACGTTCGCGAAATATTTTCAGATTATTGCCAAAATACACAAAAAACGTTGCGCAAAAGCAATTTGCAAAAAAATTATTGGTAAAAATATTGCACAATAATACTGTTTTTATATATTTTGTATGAACAAGCTAAGAAAAGAAGAATTTTTTGGAAATATTTCCAAAAATATTGCAGGAGAAATTTTGTTGAACATGTTTTCTGGACGAGCAAGCGAAGAGCAATTTCGTATCTCGTAGTCACGAGTTTCCTTCATATAGCTATCAGAACAGCATTCACGTATGTAAGCCATAATTAAAATTGACAAAGAATTCATGAATGGTAACAAAAGAAACAAAAGAATGGCTCAGTAAGATCTCTTCGTCTTGTTCTTTTGCATCCACTTGAAAATCCAACCAGTTATTTTAGGTTGCTTTTGTTACATATACTATATGTTTCGGTTTCAGAACATGACAATGAATTTCAAGTCACAACATAGAATAAAAGCTAAGAGAAAAAAGATAGCTGTTACATGACCTAAATTCAAACTTGCGTGAATAAGTGCAGAAACGGAAGCAGAAAGACGGTGGCATGACCAAGAGCGTTGCGACTAATATTTTCAGATACAGACGATATACAACTGACCCTGTTAGAAGAACATTTAAAATCCAATATCTAATTTCCATAGAAACCACTTTATTGGTAGTTAAAAAAATTGAAAGTTTGAGTGTGTTGGTGAGAGAAGAGAGGCTGCACCAAAAGAATTCTTTTGCAGAAATCGTTTGTAAAATGAAACTTCAAGAAGTTCTGTGCCCCTACGATACACATGGCGCTAATAAATTGTAAATTCTGCGGTATTCCACGATTTCTCTCGTAGAAGGAATTATAATTTTCAACCCCGTTTTTCAATTCTAGAGCAGAAGGAGTTGATTACTTTATCGATTCTATTCCAGGAAGGTCGAAAATTACATCACTAACCAGAATACTGGTTCAGCCGCCTTATATGATTTCCCCAATCCATTTTTAGCCTTTCTATATCGATTGCTGCAAACAATTTTCATTTTTAAAAACAAACCGAAATTGCGCTCTTCAAACACTTGGCGCCGTCTCTGGTGGTGTCCCGAATCCATTTTCAACCGTTTCTTGTCGAATCTTAGAAATTAATTGATATTTTGGTGTGAACTGTTGATCGACTCAAGTCCAATAGGTTTGGTATTTTGCCACAGGATTTATTTTCTTTCCCAAATTTAACAACGAAATTTCTCTTATCATTTTAAATTTATTTTCGTGGAGCCATATATCAATAAACTATCACGTCCAAATCACAAATGCATTATACCGAAGTATAACTCATATCATTGAAATCATCATCATATCATGGAAAAGGTACTTTACCGTTTTGTAAAAAAAATTAAGCAATACCAGAAGGCATAAAATGCGTAGTGTGTGCATACTTTTGTCAAAGGTTTTTTGGTGTTTTTTTCAAATAACTAATATTATGTTGAAGAAAATATTTTTTTGCTTATTAACTTTATAAAAAGGTTTCAAAGAAAATAGCATCATAACTTTTTTCAATTATGTTTTCGGATTCTCGAACTAGCGGAAATTGGGTGTATGTAGACTTTTGTCGGTCACTGTACATAAAACCGGGTCAAAAATTAGATTCAACCCGAATGGAACTGAAAAGTTAGAGGGACTCATAAAACTGTGATGCATCACATTGACATACGCAGCGACTGCTTTTTGTGTTTATAAGCACAAAGACCCCAATGTCGCTTGAATTGTCGTTATTGCGCAAAACTTTATTTAAATTTGTAGCCGATTTTACATGCCTTCTTTTTTCCTGTGGATTTCTTCAATTCCTTCAAAATCAACCAAACTTCATACTCACCCCCTTAATCATTGCAGCGAGGCAAACAGCATGTTTTTGCTTTGTGAATTTAATTAATTCTTGCACACATTTTAATAAATAAATATATTCACGCCACACATGCATACAATAATATACAGAAACAACATTGCATTGGCGTCTACGCATACACCGACGTTCTTGCTCTTCTTCTGGATCGTCAAGGACATTTTAGCGATGGTGCAGTCACCTCTTTGCTATGTGTTGTTCTTGTCATTATTCTCTCTTTGTTGTTGCTTCTTACTGTAGATGAAAGCTCCGTCGCTGCAAAACATCATTGTGGGTGCCAGCAACATCGTTGCACAGTGCTCGAAACCATTAAATATTCAGATAAAACTGAAGATAATCGCATTCATTTATCTTTTAAGTTTTAATGATAGGCTCGATGTCAAATGATGAACTGCTAGATTATTAAATGATCCTTTAAAAAAAGCATAATGCTTAAGTATAAGTGATTACCACCCAAATTCGAAAATGTAATTCTGTCTGTAATTAGATTAGGTAAGAGTGAACCGAATCATTTAGACTAGACAATGAATGAACCATTGTGATGCCAAAGGGTAGTTACTTAATCCATCTCGTAAAGCCAAACAGATTTCGTAAGGTTAAGAAGCCACTTAACTGACAAGTTCAACTTTTATTTTCAATATATGTACATACATACATACAGACATGTGTACATTTGTGTATACCTTAGCCGAGGCGGTGAGGGGAATGTTAAAATATTGACGCCCATTTCAGAAAGAGATGTGAATGAAAATGACTGCTTCTAGAGATTTTAAAGCAGCTACACAGAATATCAGTGCAAACAAGATCCTACTTCTGCTATATGTATGTAGCTATAAGCTCTGCGTCGAAACAAAAAAAAAACTGCGGTGGTCGAATATCATAATTTCTTTACTTGGCTATTTAGCTTACAGTCATCTTTCGAGATATTAGGACAACTTCTGCTCTTTTGGAGTCTAGCTTCCGAGTTGGAATGCTAGTCTTGTAATCCCTTGATAATGGCATTACTGAACAGTAAAGTATAACCTATCGGAAACAAAGTTGAGAATAGAAGCTTAAAAGTAATAAAGTAATATAAAAATAGCCCAAAATTAAATATCCTTTCTAGTTCTTCAACCTCAGATATCTTGAGATGCAGCACTTATGCAATATTTCTGAGCCCAAAGTTTGAATATCCGCTCAAAGTCTTGGGTAATTTTTAGATGAAGTTTGAACTTTACTAAATGGAAGTATGTACATAATTATGTGCTTATTAGATAAAAGTATATATATTTTTCCATATTTTATTATAAACCGCCCGCTGTGCATTTTTACGTACAGGCCTTCAATAGAACTTTCACTTGTTTTGGGCATTTACGATTAGATATTTACAAAAATTTTAAATAAAGATCAATTTTTGTTTTATCTTTTGTTCATGTTCTTATGCATTAAATTCTAAAAATAGGTATACAAAATATTTCCCAAATTGAGTTGCGCATCAAGTAAACAACAATTTTCGAATTTCCCCTTATGTGATTTGATTACTTTTGTCGTAATACTAAATAAAAATTTAAATTGCGTTGTAATGTAATGAAAAAATTTTAAATTGTAATTACAGTGCGACCTCGGTCAATGCAACCCTCGATAAAAGCAACTCCTCAATGTTCGCAACGAGTATATTTCTCATTTCATTACAGACTTAGTAAGTGCAACTTTTCAAACAAATTTTTCCTCGCTTATTGCAACGTATGCCACTTGAATATTCTCTGTAGCATTTTTGCTGCGAAATCGACAAATTTTTAGAGGTTGTGAATACTCCAAGATTGAAAAAGGTTTCATTTGTATGGTTTCTTAAGCAAAATAATTATGATTTTTTTTGATGAATTAGCGTTGTTTTATATTTAACAATTTTCTTCTGAAACATCTATACCCGGACTCCATCATTGAAACTTCCGCAGTTATTGCAACAGACTTGGCTTTTAGTAGTTGCGTTAACCGAGGCCGCACTGTATATGAAAAATCATATGTGATGCGATATCTGCGTAAATTGCTTGACTTTTTCAATATTTTTCGACTTATTGGATGTTATTCGAATTTGTTTGACTGTTTCCGTATTTTTCGGCTTATATGTGGGGCATTCCACGCCAAATCAGCCACCATTTTACTTTTGCATCTCTGATGTTTTCATTTTTGAAACTTTTCTTTTGATATCCAGAATGGCTTTGAAAAATATCATGAGATTCATATAATTAGGCTGGTACGCGCCAGCAATTAAAAATTCTTTTTTTCCAAAATTACGGCGGGAATTTCGATTTAAAAGTAGATTTTAAGGATTGATAGAAAAATAACACACAAAATAATTAAATAAAAAAAATATGTTATGCCGTAGATATTTCGTGTAAATTTTGTATAAATAAAAAAATTTATGTCTAAACAAATTTATATAGGGAAGGCGGGGCAAAGCAGTACAATGGGCATATACATATATCCATGCGTTACATCGCCATCAAATGTAGTTATAAGGAATTTGGAATGAGTGCGATCGATGTGAAATTCGAGGATTTTTAACTTATGTAAATTCATTTCCCACGAATCATTTTAAAAAAAGGCAAAGTATTGCGTCGTAGTACATATTAGTGACATTCATTTCTGCTGACAATGATTTGTTTATGTTGATAAGTTTTTGTTTCACGTGTCTGTATGTTAACATAGGTCATGGGTGCAGAGTGGTAGGTGCAAAGCGGTATTGTTAATCAGTTGATTTCGTCCGAATTTCGATAAACAGAAAAGTCCTGCTACTTTTCCACGGCTATTTATCACACACAAAAATGATGATTTTTATTCTTACAAAATTTTTAAAACAAATGTATAATTAATATTTTTTATGTATTGCACTTCGTATACCGCTTCACCCCACCTGAAGGGCAAAGCGGTTCTGCTCACGTCATTCTATCGTTATTCGTGTCAAAAAATGGTAAAAAATGTAACAAAATAAAGTTTTCAGTTATTTATAGAATGACCGATACATGCATATAAAGGGTATTTCAATAGGGACGGCGTGGTCATGAAATAAAATAAATCAAGTTTTTCGTTTTATTTGGAAGGCCTATTGGTGGCATTATTTGTAGAATATGACATCATTCAAATGGCCGCCGTGGCTTCGCTTCTCTGCCGCATAGATCAGGTTGAGTTTGAGCGATGGTACAGGTTATGTTGACTCTGAAGGCACCGGTCTTTTGCGGCTTGTTGGCATAGACCTGCGACCTAAGATGAAATCGTACGATCTCGGTACCTAGTTCAAGTTATCATTGCGTGATATAACCATGCCCTTAAATCACTCGTGCAGAATGCTCATTGTGGCACGTAGTGGTGCGAGGTCATACAACTGACACCTGCCTCCAATATAAGCAGATTTTGAAAAAGGTTCTAAAAATTATAGTAAAGCAACGATTTTAACACAGACCTTTCTTATGCCAAGTGTAAGAAAACTTGTATAAATGGGCGTGAAAGGCCAGCTGTCACGATTACCTCCCATACAACCAATACTTTAAAAATGTTCTACTATGATGACAGAACCTTTAGAGGTAGGAGTGGCAGTCTATCTCTCAGAGTCAGAGGTAAGTAACTTGGCAATTTTATTAGGGAAGCCGCAAACGCTGCATTTGATGGAGGTATTTTGATGTGTGCATATCTTTTAAACTATTTATGTATACGAGATAGTTTTTTCATTTGAGTAATTACGAAATATAAATTCACCGCAAAAATTAATGAAACAGTTAGTTAGCTTCCAACGTACAATCTTTAAGTGACTTTGGTTACTTAGTGAAACTTTTTCTATAAAACTGCATCATTATATTTTTGAAATTTAGCAGTCGAAAAAATTTCTAGTTTTCCGCCAAAATACTTAACAGTGTGCGCCGCCCTGTTGGAAGCTCATGCCGTTTACATCCATACCTTCCAATTTGGACCAAAAAAATTGGTTACCATACTTCGGTCATGCTCTCCGTTGATAGTAATGGCAATGCCATCGTCGTTTTCCAAGAAGTACGGACCAATGATCCCGCCGGCCCATAAACCAAACCAAACAATGACATTCTGCGGATGCATTGTCACTTGGTGGACCTCGTGTGGATTGGTATCATCCCAAATCCGGAAATTTTGCTTGTTGACGTACCCGTTCTTCCACTGAAGATGATTTTTTTTGTTGAAATTGCTAGGGGCAGAATTTCGCTGAATTTTTATTATTGCTCGACGGTAAATTGCCATGATAATTTGCCTTAGGTGAATGAAAATTAAACGAAATGAAAGAAACAACAGATAAATCAACATGACTGCAATGAACTGTCAAATCAACCCGTCCCTACTGAAAACGTTTCCAAATGATTAAAAATTTCAACCCATCGTTTCGCAACAAACAGAAAATTCTCAAAACTTAGAAAATAATTGCTATGGTAATGCCGTATCTTACAATGTTTTTTGATAAACGTAAGGGTTGACGAACACAAACTAATAAGAACAAAACTTTCAAGAGAAATACAAAGTTTAAGTTCAATGGAAATAAAAAAACAGGATAGTTACAGGACTTCTCACAAAAATACTGCAGTCATTATCTGGCAGGTTATTCGCTAAAAATATGGCATGGTTATACATAACCTCATCCAAGTTCCTTCAAGATTTTTCATATTTTTTCGATTTTTTCAACCTCAAAACGAAAAACCGAACGTAGATCAAACAGCTGGTCGTATTCTGTAAAACGAGTTCCAAATCTTGAACTGTTTTTCGTAAGCATAAAATTTCAAAAAAATGTCATCCGATCTGCAGCAGAGAAATGTTTTCTTTTATTTTTGAGCCAGTTTATTTCGATACTGAGCAATATTTCGATTTTCGACTATTTTCATCTTTTCTGGGGAATATTTTTCAAGCAATTTCACCTGCACTGTTGAATGAAGTAAAATATTGTTGCAAATAATTTGCAAAGTTTTATCATAAAATAAATAAAAACTTATGGTCTAGGCGAGATTTTCTTTCAATCGCCCGATTTTTCCTTCTTAATATATTAATCAAACTTTTCTTAAAAGAATGACTAATTCCACGAAGTTTTGAGTGGTTATTGATAAGAAATATCCCAAATTTTAATGAACAATTGTTTTGTAGAAAATGCCGCCTAAAAAACTCCTTGCAACATTGGGTATACATTATAAGAAAATTTGTGCCTTCGTCACTGTCTCCGTTTTAAATCTGGGTTAGTAAAATTTTAAATTAGGTTCGACCAAAAATCAAACTTTAAAATTTCGAACGAACTTTTTTTTATGTCGCATTATATACCCCATGGATGTATGTATGAGCATGTAAATATATAAACAATGACATAAATATGTAAAATGTAACTTTTCAATATTTTTAATCGATTATAATGTAGATATTTTATTATTTTTTAGATTCTTGTTTGAATATGTCAGCATACATTTGAATATTAGCGAAGAAATCATGACAAACCTGGTAAGTTAAAATAACTTTTTTAATTGTACATATTCATGCACATTTATGTATGTCTGTATTTATAAGCAGCACAGTTGCTACATTTGTGAAAGAATAACTAAATCAAAATGGACACAAATATCAAGCAAATGTGTTGTAAACATTTCATTTTCATTCATTTAACTTAACATTTGGTTTTACTGTACATGCCAACTTATGTAGACAAATTCACATAAGATATGTAGAAACATAAGACATGTTCAAATTTACCTCTGGTTCAAATTAACCTCATGTCTTAGAATTCTATGGGAAGGCTTGAAATCCGATAATTTACTCATTTTTGAGTATATTTTCAGTCAATAAAAAAAATTTAAAATGCTGCCAGAGCTGCGAAACTTCAATTTTTCCAAATTTGAGTAAAAAAATGAAGAAAATGCATTTTTTTATTACTTAAAACTTTGTTTTTTAATTTGTTTTTTATTTTCCTGTTGTGCACATAAGGAAGTACCGAAGAAGTTTCGCAAAATTTAAAGTACCTACCAAAACTTAAAAAATTGAGGCACCAATATATACGTCCATGCTAGAATAAATAAAATAAAATGTACTTCGGTTAACTTCGTTACGCTGGCAATCTTTATTTTTGTGCGCTCTGCTACAGCATTGACAAGTGTTTACCAACGATTGTATTCGCCGAATCCTGAAAATTTGGCAGCCTAGGACCGTCCCTAATTTCGGGTTGCTCACCATTGAAGTAGAAAGGTAGTGTCTTTCGAATTAAAGTACGAGAACTCCAGACATTTTATGAGTCATAATTATTAAGCATAGGTTACCTTAGAAGCTAAGCACAACTGGGACGAGCTAAGCACAACTGGGACGTAAGCACAACTGTCGATCGTCCCAATTGTGTTTAGCTTCTTACGTTGCAAAAAATTCGAGGTCTTAATTCAAAAATTTTTTTTTTATTTTTAGACTGAACTATAGTTATAGTTTTAACATTTCCCTACAAAATAGGATGAGTTTATTGGTATCCTACATTTGTTCGTGACCCGTTCGTCCTAATGCTATTCAGATTCGAAAGTCAAAAATTGATTTTTATTGAATCTCTTTTCACATCTGACACTAATTGATATTGACAGCAGTTCAGTGGTATATATTCATACATATGTGTACAATTTTCTATAAAAAGCTACGTAGTTGATAAAAATGCGTACTTATATCGAAAGAATTCTTCTCCTATATATTTTTTATGTAGCTTTAGTTATTTGGTTACATTCGTGTTACATATTTATAGTTTTTATTTAATTGGGTCACTAAGATTAGGCAGCTTTTAGAACTTTCTGTTGATTACTTTAAAGTTATTGTTGTTATTAGGAAATAATAAATCATTTTAAGTCTTTGTTGATAACGTTTAGAATCTAGCAATATTTATTAAATATGTTTATTCTTATTTAATAATTAATTTTCGAACATTTTTAAAAAGTTGTTTTCAAAAGAGTAAGTATTTCAAAGTTAGACTCTTAAATTTTTTCAAAAAAATATTGCAAAAACTCCTGACTAAGCAAAAGAAATTATTATCAATAGTGTGTTTTAAACAATAATTATTTATTTATAAATACTTTCTGAAAATGTAGCTTTGATTTTTTACATATATGTTACGACCAATATGTAAGTCTATCATTTAAATTTGCTTTTTTTTGACTTGTTTGAAAATATTTTTTAAACAAAATAGCTCAAAAACTATGGAGAAAATAAGTGACTGTAAGCAAATTTCCTCAAACAAATTTGCGCATCAGTCAAACTGTATGATGTATGATATTTTCCAAAGTTATGTCGGGAACTGCGATTTGAAAGCAGATGTATTCTTAAGAGTGATTGAAGAATAACACAAGAAAATCAAAAACAAAAAAAAGACAAAGATGTTGTATCATAAATATTTCGAAATTCATGGTGACATAAATATTTATATTATTTTATATATACAGTGTGTTTCATTAAGTTGGAACAAGCTAATAAATCCTTAAAAAAATGATTTTAAAACAAAAAACTCTTAAATAAAAAATAGATGCAAAAGCTAAATTCATTTTTAAGTCTTAAATTTTGCCAGGCTTAGGAATTTTATGGAAATTTATGGATTTTTGTGGAATTGTACTGAGTCGAGATATATTATATCCCAGCAACGTTTACTAAAAATAAATCAAAAGGTTTTTCGATATTTAATGCAAAACTTGCACTAATTTTCTAAGATCTAATAATAAAAAAAAACTATCAAAAATAGTCCAAGTGTTCCACAAATATTCTGAAAACACGCCAAATGTACTGAAAATACATCCGTTGTACCGAATGTACTAAAAATATGTCGAATGTGCTGAAGCGTATTTTTCACAACGCAAATATACTAAAAAAAAGTACTGGAAATGCCATCACTTGTTCAAAAACTTTTCAAGGCAAAGGTTTTTCTAGCTTATTTGGACAGCCAGGAGAATAAACGTAAAAAGTGAAGAAAACATTTTTTTGTCAAAATTTATCCTTTTTATACTCTTTTTAAGAAATCTTTTCCAAGCCGTAATATGCGTTTGATTTTGAAGCTCTGAACATATCAATAGAAATTTCAATTTGATCATAATCTAGCAACTGTATGAATACACAAGAAAGAACGGTTCACTATGATCTTTTAAAAAATCTAAGGCTGCTAAAATTTAAAATTTAAGAATTAATAAAACTTTTGTATGAAACTTTTTTTTTATAATCATTTTTAAGAGCTTGTGGCAACTTAAATGGAACACACTGTATATGAACACATACATATGTACGATATACATACATATGTACGATCTACATATATTATCTTTTGTATGTGTATACGATTGTCATTTGTTTTCTCCCTTTTCATTCGCGAGTACTCTGAGTTATACTATTTTGATTATTTCAAGTGTATTGCTTGTCATATTCTAGAAAGCCCAGGCAGCGCTTATTCATTTGCTCTACCAAACGACAACAACATAAGCAGGTATGACACAATTTTTTGTTTAGCTTCTACCTCGTAGATTGCTATTTGCTTATCAGCAAAAACTCAAACGACAAACAAAAGGTATATAGTCAAACGAAAAAGATTGTATACACACTCAAAATAAACGTTACTCGGAAAGTAGGGTTCAAATATTCTTGCCTATTTTTCAAATGAAGATTCCAAAATGTGTGTATTTAGCCGATTTTTATTTTCTTATGTGCCCAAACGCACATATTCAGCATATTGCAATGATGTAATTTAGTGTTCCTTCCCTCTTGCTAAGTGTTTTAGCAAAATATTCAAATTTCAAATATCCTAGTCCAAGCATTTCATTCACACACTTATGGGTCAGACTGCTTTTAAGTTTTGAAAAAGATATTGCAAGAATTTGTATGTGATTTAATTTTATTTTCAATAATTTTGAACAGATCTATGTATGTATGTGGAAGCACCGTTGTCACATTTGAAGAAAAGCTTGATGAGATATTGCAAAAATCATATGCGATCTTATAATATTTTCTAGAAATTTGAAAATATAAGTGTTAAGAAGCAGCAGTAACAATTAAATATTTATGGATAAATTTTCTATGAAAGATTTTCACTTTAAAATTATCAGAATTCAAAAGAAACTTAGAAAAAGTTAATACTGTGATTTATAAGGAAAAACAACATGATATAGGCAATATCATAGTGCAAGCAATTCCATGCGATTTCACTTCAAAATTCAAGGGAATTCAAGGGAATAACAATGATAGTTTGTATGTGATTTTAAGTTATTTTTTGTAAAAGCTACACATAGGTACAGTTAAATTAAATAATTTTGCAAAAATTTCATGAGACTGTTTTTAACATTTTGAAATTTTCTCTTCAAATTATCGTAATTTAGAAAAACTTTATACAATATTCAAAACATAATAAATAAGACAAAATCTTAGAAGATGTATAAAATTTAATGCGAGTGATTTTCTTTAATTTTGAAGATACACTTGTGGAAGTAGTTTTAATTTCACATTTGAAGAAAAATCTCATGTGATAGTACATGAAACCTTATGAGATTGGTTCTACGTTATTATCTACGAATTTAAAGATACAAGTAGGAGGAAGCAGAAGTTTAAATAAAATATCTTTGTAAACATTTTATGAGATTGTTTTTTCTCTTGCAAGTGATCAAAAAAAATATATATTATATATATATTTATCCAAAGTTTTTATTAATTTTGAGGATTTGTTGAAGCAGTATTTTTAATATGATAGTACCAGCAGATGGATGTGGAAATCCTATGATTTATATTGGAACTGAAATAAAGTAATGTTATGAAAGTGTACATCATCTAATACACTCTCATATGATCCCATTAACTTTAGGTTCAGTGAAGATTTTTGCAACTTAGTAATACAATCACTTCAAATGGTCACCCGATTTCTCCGAAAAAGACTTGAAAAAGCTCAGTTTTGTTCCAGTGAAGCTTATAATAATGTAAGCAACAAATATCAAAACGATTAATTTCAGTATGACTGTTCACTTAGCTACTGGCAAAATTCATTTCCAGCATTGGTTAGTTTAAGCTTATAACAACCCATGCGCAAAATTTCATAACGATTGCTCCAAGAGTTCACTAAAACCAACGTTAATAATTACTTTTCATGTGTTTTACAAGTGTGATGCCCACTGCTGAAATCTGTCCACTTTTGATAAAGTTCTACGAAAACTTATGTTATCATACTAAATTTAACAATGATTATTAATAGTTTACTATATTATATGATATTTTAGAATTTAGATGTGTATGGAAGATGTCACCCGTAATTACTGCAGCCCCTTCCACTTTTAAATCAGAGATACCTAATAGCAAGTGAAGTGATCATATTAAAATTTATAACAATTGGTGTTACATAATATCAAATAACCAGTTTACAGTTTTTATGTAAATAAATATGTGGAAAGTGCCATTCCAACTGTTATCGCATTTTAGAAGAAGCTTGTAAAATTTTCACAATATTGTACTATACATATATAACGAAAAGTCTCATGTGACATTGCAAGCATTTTAAGGGACTTTCATTAATTTCATTAAGCAAAGACCAATATGTTCATAAAATTTTGACTCAAGTGATCAGTGCTTTTTATTCAACAAACATGACAAAGATAACAAATGGAACAATTTAACCTGGTAATTGGTGTCATATGTTTCGGCTATTATCACATACATTTATATAAAGGAATATTATAGGGCTCAAGGTCTTCTCCCCGAAACCTAGCAAAGCCATAATATCCGACATTGGAGTTTCGATATCGTGCAGAAGATTATTTTGTAAAACCGACCCCCCAAAGTCTGCGGTCATGCTGATGTTTTATTTTTTTTTTTTTTGTAGTTTTTTATGACCATTTAATCCTACCAATTTTTTCGTATATAAGATAATTTTACAGAGATAAGAAATATTAAAGTTTCTCGATATTTGGCAACTCCTTCTTTTGAGATAATTTCTCTTAAAAATCGATGCTGTAGTTTTTTTCACTCTAATCAACCTATTTTATACGGCTGCCAATCCAGCTGATTCATGGCCTTCCTTTATCTCGTGGGAGATATTTCATGTGGGGTCACGTTTCAGGGTTTTTGCGTTAAAAAATTACCCTGATCTTGATTAGCATGACTAAAATTGGTCAAATTCATTACGTAACGCTGTTTTTTGGCATTTGACCCCCTATTCTCCTGGTCTGTCACTTAAGCCCGAACCCCCCTTCCCCTCCACTGTCACCTCACATTTTCAGCCTGAAAACTTATATCAAATATGAGAGTTTCGTACAACAAATCAATACAAATGTAAAATTATAATTGGTAAACGATATAATTTTATTAACAAAATTCAATCTTAAGAACCTTAAGAATATCTATCTATACATACCTAGTTTTCGAAAATTGCTTATTTCACTTTTTTAAAAAAAGCATAATATGCTTGCTAGATACATGGAATAAGATTTGAATACATTGTAATTTTAACGCGTACATGACACAGTTTGATAGAAATGCTTGACCATAAGATTCATTCCGATATTGGTCAATATTTCTTGTGACAAAAAAACGTGGATACATGAGTCAATAAATCCATAATATGATTCCATTTTTACTGGGTGTCAAATATTAATTTCTTAAAATTTAAATTCTTCTATTATTCATAATATGCGTTGGTTTAATCTTGTGGATTGTGCGGTCATTATTTATGAACAAAGACACGATTAGTTTAATAACAGCTGTTTAGGAAAAAGAGTACACAGTGTTCGAGTTCAGCCATGTAATATATAGACGGCAGTACGTTTCGTTTATCGAAGAAAGCACCGTTACGTTTTCGAAAAACCCTTCTCTCTTTCAAAAACTGTCACATTTCCCCGAGTCCTCTTCCTCCAAAGTGCGTAACGTGCTATATGAACAGCAACATAGTACACTTAGCATATTCGGTACAATGAAGGAATTTTCAGTACACTTGGCGTATTTTTAATGCACTTTCAATACATTTGGCTTAATTATAGCAGTGACCTATTTTTTTTTTATGAGACATGCGTAAGAAAATAAATCCGAATAACCTTTCATTTTTTATTGTTGGTGAATGTGATGAAACATGCCCAAAAAAAATTGGATGACCTTTTTTTTAAGTTGTTACGAAATTGTTTATGAGAACTTGAATTTTTTTTTAATTTTTCAGAGTATATGGGCAAAAGAACGTTCGCCATCGTAAAAATACATTCTAACTAAAGTTTACTCTTGCCAAAAATATAAAAAAAAAATATCGAAATTTTATTTGACAATATTGTATTGTTTTGGTCGAGTGTAACCTAAACTCGTATGAAATCATTAATTTTAAAGTTCATTCACACCTTGATTATAAACACTGGCACAAACAACACACAGAAAAACGAAACTATACCGATGGCAATTGTTGCTGCATACGTGTAACGTTTCTTATTGCCAAATAAAAAAAATGTGTTCATTTAAAAATAAAAGAAAAATCGTGATAGAGAAAAGCAAAATAATTGCTTGTTAGAAATGCAAAAAGCGTCGATTTCTGGCACATTGACCCACATACTCGCACTTTTGTCAGCTTTAAGTTCACAGTGTTGGAAGTTTAAATATAACTTTTTTATGTTATTTTTGAGTTATGGGTTTGGACAAAGCAGAACACAGTTTCGTGCTGGTAAGAAATGGTATAGTTATATTCAGTATAACTTATACTGAATACTCATATTCATTTGTAGCAGTAACCTGGTGGGCACCATGGGTTAAATTCGTTGGGTAGTATTTTTGATATTGATAAAACACCATATTGAATTAGTTTTTTTTTTTTTTCATTTTATTAACAAAAGTTATATGGAAACTATTGCAACATAAAAATAAAACAGTAATTTCAATTAAAACATAACAAAACAGAAAAATAAATCATTAAAAAACTTAAAGATATATTCTTTGATATATATATAAGATCCAATTCAATTTTTTCAATCAATATTTAATACTTATAAGGTCACATTTAGTAGGAATTGAAAAGCTTAAATAAAAGTTTCAAACGATTTATTAAAAAATTGATCGCTCTCATGTACGAGTTTGCGGCCAAAAGGGCGGCTCTGATTTTAAAACAGAACACTGTCATGCCTCCTAGTGGTCAGTACCAGAATTATAAAAGGTTAAACTTAAACGTTTTATTCACTTTTAGGCTTAATCAGAGCGAACAAAACTATTTGACGTTATATTAAAAGGGAAAAATGAAAGCAGAACTAAAGCAACGATTAATGACTGGTGTTTTATCACTGTTTGCTTTTATTATATGATTTTATATTGATATTTGGGCCCTACACCTATTGCATATAACTTAACTTTCAAACGGTTTTGCAAATTCAAGCAAGGCTGCCATATACCATTGATAATTTTAGATTTGTGTTTAGAACTACCTGCTATGTGCGACATCTATGCTTCAAATTTAGCAAAGGCATAAAAAATTCAATCGATTGAACCAGAAATCGAGCTGGTTCACGGACTTGCATGGAATTTTGGTTTAACTAAAACGAAAAAGACACGGCTAATATTGCAACTCTGTAAAAATAAATTATATTGAAAGAGTTGACACGTGAACAACTTTTATTTAAATGGTTTTTAAACAATTAGCCTGTTATCGGAACAATATATTGATACGATTCAATAAAATTAGCATATTGGGAATTTTCTGACTTCTTTTCAAGTGAAAATTTGCAAAAACAAAATAGTTGTTTGCATTCGAAAAAAGTTTCGAATATTTGCTTATAACATAGTTAGTTAAGTTGTGAGCGAAGAAATTTTTTTTGTAACTTTGGTTGAATGAGTTTTTTGTACAGTTGGGGGGCGGACTTCATGAAGCCACATAATAATATCTTTCAAACTATCTGCTAAGCTTATACGGTGATTGCACTTTTTATTGAAACTCTTAGGTTCTTCACATATGTTTTGGACAAATTCGTGAGAATGTGACAAATCTTATGTGCCTCATTCTTTGAAGAGTTTTTGAGCGGTCTGAATAGGTCGCTGACAAGTTATTTTCGTAACGCATTTTGATTTATATCTACAATTGAATTTTCATTTTGAATAAAACGGGGGTTGTTCGTGTTTCAGTTTCACTTTTCAACCAACATACTTGGGAAGCTTAAGAATAATAGTTTACGGGGGCTGGCATTCAAACTGACATAATTTGGATAGCAAATAAGACAAATTGAATTACTTACATATAAATCTGATATACAAATATTTGTGGGCATAAGAGGAGCGAGTGCTTTATAAAGTAGTGTTGAAGTTGTCAAATTTATTGTTGCCGGCTTGGTAAAAAATTTAGAAAATTCGTTGCGTCGCGAAAGCTATTGATTTAATTGAAAAGTTTTGTAAGCGTATGTTAAAACTTTTAATCAATTCAGTTGTTCTCAGCTTGTGGTGATTTTTAAGAAGGTCACATCTAATCTATCACATGACTAAATATCGAAACCCTTCGATAGTCGCCAAAGTTCCATAAGATTTCGCTTTGAATGCAAAAGAAGAAACTGCGAAATTCAAACTCGCAGAAGAGTTATAAATGACTCATGTGATGGTGACTCATACGACATGTTGCGCGTAGTTATTATACCGGAAGAAAAATAAGTATGTACGTACATATATATAAAAAATTCATATTTTTTAAATTAATGCAGCGGTTTCGACTTGAAACAAGTAAAGTCGTTTATTCTTTCATAAAATTTAAACATTTTCAAATAAAGACTTCGAGTCTTTTTATTCTATTCCCTACATTTTTGAGATATTCCGTTTCGAAAAATGCTCAAAAAAGTTAAAAGAAAAGTGTGCATTTATTTAAAGAAAGACTGATTTATTTTTGTATCAGCCAGTAAAGATGTTAAGAAATCAGAAAACTGTTTTGCGGTAATATTTGTTGTATTTTTTCCCTTGAATCTTTTTAGCCAAACTAAAGCGTGTGCTGTTTTTTTTTTGTTTATTTTATACTATGTAGTATGTACATATGTATATACTCGTAATTTCCTTTTTCTCTTGTTTTGTTATTGTTGTGATTGTAGTTGTCGTAAGTTTTTTAAAGACTCGTTTGGTTGCTTGCTTTTTGGTCACGTTTTACCGACGAACACCGATTCCATGCTCACGTGTGTTGAACGTTTGTGACCGCTTTTTAATATGTTGTTGTCTGGTGCTGCGGTTGAACTGACAGCTCTCAACATGTTGCGTTCATAGGTTTGAAGAAACATGATAACCAGCGTTGCCACCGATAAATTTTCTGTCCTATAAAATGCCTACAGAAACCATTTCGAGCAGAATTCATAATATTATTATTTACTAGTGTCTCATCGTCGCTTTGAAATATTCTTAAGAATACTTGACAGTTTCGTGCTTATCTCGGGAAAAGTCTGACATAAATGGAACCAAGTTAATTGAAAAGGGCATAGAATGTTTTATATAATAGTTCATAAAAAAATTATAAAATAAAAATTTCATAAAATGCATTTTTTGCTATGTTATTTTAATCTAATGGAAATTCAATGAGCCACCAGTAAATACATATTGATATTATGAGCTCTCCAACTATTTTTTATATAGCTGCAACTATTAAACCTGTTTTTAGAAAATGGCTAAAGTTCTGTAACTTGAAGAGTTGGTGCATATAAGAACAAAATAATTATTTGGCTAAGTTTTGACTTTGTAAAATATCTTAAATAGGCGTGGCGCTGCCATTGATTTTAACTTTAACCCGTCATATTTTGCGGCTCTGTATTGAAATTTGGTATAAAGATGCCAATTATGAGCTTCATACACAGTAATGAAATATGGTGGAATTGGAAGTGGCGCTTTCTAATAATCGAAGATTTGATTTTAAATAAAAAAACTCTTGAAAACATTCGTTAATATCAGCCAAGTCACTATACTGCTAAATTTTCGTAATTCCTTACAATCTAATAAAGTGCTTGTCGAGTGTGTTGATTGATGATCTTGAATTTGTGGCAGTATCAGTTAATTTTGTTTTATTTTCTGGCTATATTACATGCTCCTATATGCCAGCAATACACCTCGGATCCTTAGATACAATCAAAACTGCTAAGTGCGTAAAGTATGTAATCTCTTTGTTGTGCTGGGAGATTTTAGCCTTCCACTCTAAATTTCATCGGCCCAGAGCGTGAAATTGACTGTTCATCGAATTATTCCCGGAATAAAGCCATTTTTTCATGGGTTGGCAGGTAAACGCTGTATTGTTAGAGCCATCGATTTCATGTTGCAAACAGTCTGATATCACGACGCGATAGCGGATGTGATCTACAATTACGTTCAGGTCAGTTTCGATGATTCCACCAGCTCATATGCCACACAAAACCGTTGCTTTGTCTAGATGTCAAACCCCTTTGGGTCGCTCTTCAGCCCAATACGGATCGTCTCAATTAAACAAAATACAAGTTTCAAATTTCATCCAGTTTGATAGATATTTCTTTCCGTAGCAGTGTTGCATGTGCATATTTAAAAAGGTATCAAAGTCCGGCAGAAAAAGTACCAAACTCATAAAAAAGTACCACATATCGGAAATAGAAGAAGAACACAAATGAATACATTATGTTTCAAATTCAGTCTTGTGTATAAAAATAAACTTAAGAACTAAAACTGTTTATATACATTTAGTCTGAATCAGTGTCTGACTCATTATAATGTTTCAAGTTACTTAAATTTGTTTCTGTTGACAATTTGTAATTAAAGCTGGTACTTTTAAATGATAAAAATATTATTTTGACACTCGCTGAAGAATGGGGTATGCATAAAAGCCCCTTAGCGATCCTCAAAACGTTTGGAAACAAATGCTCTTGAAAACTATTAATCAATCTTCCTATTTTATACCAAAAATCGGTTATTGATAAATTTCGCATTTGATCTATATCATCGAAATTCCGGGTAAATTTGCTCTGCGAGATCAAGTTCTTTCTTGGAAAATAACATTTTAAGAATCGGTAGCACATGTTGAAATCGTCTTTCCTGCTATGTTTCACATAGATTTTGAAGGAAACGAAAATTTTTGAAAGAAATAGTACCAAAAAAGATGGGATGGGGAGAACCGTGCCATGGTACTTGCTATGAAAATAGTATCAATTTTGGTACTAAAGCACCGTCTGTGCCAACACTGTTCCATGGCAATTATCCTTACATCTGAATATTTAAATTTTTTTGAGGCATTTGTTATCATTCACGACTTACGCTTCTTTGTTATAGCAACGCCACTGATAGGTCGTCAATGTTACTATTTTCGCTCGCGTCACGGTGTCGTGTTGTCACGTGTAGCCACATGTGTTACAATGTGCTGCTCACATGTAGCGTTTGGCGCGTTTTGCCTTTTGGTGGTGTGAGCAACTTTACGCTATTGCTGACTTAACTAGAAAGTTGGCGACTCAAGCGCAGTGCTAATCGGTCTGAAGCGCTCGTTTCATCAAACTTACTAGTAATTGGAAAAAATATTGCATGTAGCACTCGCCAACAAAGTTTCAGTGAAGATTGGCATGGAAAGTACAACGCATCATGCTAGGGTGATCAAGGTCTGAACAGTCATTCTCTAAGACCCGATTTTATGGTTCACTTTGAGTAAAAAATTATGTGGATGGGGAGACTATCATCAATACTCTCTGAGAAGCAGGCTGTTTAACAAAGTTTCTTTAAAGTAGAACTTAGAAACAAAGATTATCTCATAATTTTCTACCTAATAGAGCTGTAGCAATAAAAGGAGTGATTTCATTAAGCAGATAGCTACTTATTTTTTAGTAGTACAATTATTGCTAGCAGTATTTTCGATACAGAATTATCGCTCTTTAAAAACAAAACATTTTTTTTGGCAAATTTTTTTAAGTTACAGTTTTTTTTCTAAAATCCCGTAATAAAATGTTCATTTCTTATCCATATTTTAATGCACCATAATACTAACTACAAGTTTACCGTACAAAGTTTTGACCTAAATATATACACCAAATATGTAAGTTAATTACTTTGAAGTTCTGATGCAATCTTTGTTCGTAAGTACTACTCTAAAGAAACTTTGTTAAACACCCTGTAACCCAAAGGGTGTTCAAGATAGACGTCCCCTCCCATACAAATTGATCCATCTCTTGTCATGTCATATATATATGTTTCAGAAAAGGCATTGATAGATTTGAAAATTTTCAATAATATTGATCTGCTCTAGCGCCGAATTATGGTTTTGTCTGTAGCGCCGACCTCGACCATCTACAAGAATTAATAGGATCCCATTAGTAAAAATCAGTCATGACATATGTATGATATATATTATTAAACTTTTTTCGCATTTGTTAAAAATCTCACTAAAAACTTTGTTGAACATAACAAATGTTAAAATTTTGCTTCGCTCGCCATGCACAACGTATGGAAGCTTCATTGGTTTTTTGCATTTGCCTCGACTTTTTGTTTATAGAGCTAATCGATTTGGGAAGAGGGCGGCTCCATTAATACGTAAATCGTTTTGATTTCTGATGTCGATACCATGCCGACCAATGGGTCGTGTTTGACGTTATTGTTGGCGCTTCCCACTTTAACGGTGAAGCCACCCACAATCATAAGTATGAACGTATTTCCTTCTTGTGTGAGGTCCTTACCGAGCCCTTTTATGCTTTCGGTGACAGGTTGCCAAATCATTAATGATTCTGCGACCTGTTTGCTCTGACGGAGTCCGACTACCTCGTATATTATTTCCTAGTCGACCGGAGTATGACAGCTTTTCACCCGAGCTGATTATGAGTTCACCTGCACCTTTCCAACTGCATTCAGACATCCTTAATATTTCCAATATCGTTTAGTGTTCGAACCTTCCATGTGCTAATATGTGTGTTATGTTTGATCGAGAAAATAATGTTTTCGAGTCTTAAAGTTATGGAATTACTTAGCTTTGTTTCAGTTTCTATTAAATTTGTATCTGCTTCAATTAAACATGAGTTTGACACCTTCAAATCCGACGTGCATGCTGCCAAGCAGCTGGATTTACCAGTATGGTGTTTCCACTTGGAGAATCATTTCATACCATTGTTTTAAAATCCATGATAGTTGACAAAACAAAAAAGTTCTGTCCATGAAATCATAAACTCTTTTTATTCGAAATTTCAACACTTCAACATTTTTCGACCATTTCAAAATTTATGTAATTTGTCAATATCTTTCGAAATTTTTTATACAAATATGGTGAAAAATTCGATATCGACTTGCTCAAAATTTATCAACTTATTCGAACTTGTTCCTAGTTCGTACATTTGTAAAAATATGTCAAATTTTTCAAAATTTCCCGAATTTTTCAACATAAACTAATTTGTCAAAATTTTTCGACCTTTTCACCATAATTACATAATTCGATTTTTTCGTTAATCTCAACTCTCAATTTTTCGACTTTTTCAAAATATGGTCAACATATTTCGGCGTTCGCAACATTTTTTCGATTTATCAACAGCATTGTTTTAACATTTTTGGAATCAATCAATATGCTCAAAGATTTTTTAACATTTTTCAACTTATTTGACATTCTGTGTGCACCTTTACTTACCTAACGAAATTTCATTAAGTTCACATATTACGCCGTGACTGCTTTTTGTTTGCACAGTGTATTGTTTTGATATTTTCAGTTTGTTAATACACTAGGAATATTTTCAACTGCTGCCTGCCCTTGCTCATAAAAATTCTATAGAACGAAAGATTATGCAATCACTTTACAAAGTCAACTGCAGTACGAGTGAAGCTAACAATCGTAACTTGTCTGTAATTTTTGAATTTTTTATAGCTGTTGCTTTTTAAGAAACTTTTAAATTTTTTGTTTGGAAAATAGCGCAAGTATTTTCTTTCATTTAGCAAAAGTTTTGTATCGTTATTTAAAATTGAATGAATTAACATACAAATATTGTATTTTTTGCAAGCAAAGCTCTTGACTTTAGTAAGACCTATTTAATCTTATATGGTTTTCAGCCTGATTGAAATCTCAAGGGAAAAAAATTGAATGGTGAAAAGTGGAAAAAATCCACTGTGCTTCTTTTTAATTAAATATTTATTTTTTTAATGAAATGTACGAGTATATCATACGTACATACGTGTGAAAATTAAAAAAAAAGCTGATTTTGCTCAAAGTAATACTTCAAAGTACCTTGAAAGATATTACCACGGCCCAAATTTCATCCCCATAGATGTGCGGGGCCCTGTGTACTGTTAGGTCGTAAGCAACGCTAAACAGCCAAGTTTGATCCGGGCGTTTTACTGCGTGGTGGAGCATTTTAAAGGGTACAATCTCATTTAAAGTATTATGAATAAGACTTTGATTTGTGGTACCATTTTCAAAGTTAGCAGATTTTTCTAAAAATGTTTCACTTAAAAATTTCTCAAGAGTAGGGGCTTACACTTTTTTTATGTATAATAGATGTCAACAAAAAAGTGATATTAATAACTATCGATTTGGATTTACGGGCTTTGAGAACTAAAAGTTTTTAAAATGAGCTAAGAACAGCTATTTTCAAACCAAAATATGGCTCAACCTCAGAATCCCGACCACCTATGAAGCTGAAATTCAGGCGTACATATGTATAGTTTACAAACATACGTATTATAATTATAAAACGGAAAATATGCAATTGAAAAAAAGCTTAGGGAATTTATTTTCTATTTATTTTTTTTTTATTTTTATTTTTTTTTTGTATTTATTTTGTGTAATAGTAACCCTTAGAACATTCGTTTTATGTTATCTACATCCCAAATAATCTCCAATTCCAGTTTTTTTATGAAATTTGAAGCTTTTATTTAAGCTTGGCTAAAGCCAACCGTGGCTAGTGTGACATATCAATATTTTTCGAATTTTATTGACAAGTCTTAATTTATGCATTCAGCAGACAGATTAGTCATTTATTAACACATTCAACTTTTTAAAAATTTTCAATTTTCACAACTCTTCAAAATTATTCCAATGTTCGATTCGTGTATTTTTTTTAATATTTGCTGGCTTTTTGAAAACTTTTTCTACGTTTTCGACTTGATCATTTTGTATTGACTCTTTTAACATTTTTTGCTTCTGCAGCATTTTGCAACCTTTCCCCATAGTGTACGTCGCTCACTTGTACAGCGGACCTAATTGACATTTTTGGTTTTGTTCAGGAGACACAAAAAAACTGCATAAAAACCGACAGTGTAGAATATTCAAATTTATTTAAATGCAGTTACCAAAAACATTAACATAATTATATTTAGTGAAAAACGTTAATTTCTTTTTTATTGCAATTTATTTTATTTCAATTAGGGCTTTTAATGTTTGCGTAAGTGCATTTAGGACTTTCTGCAGTTACTTTGAAAACATTATTCATTTACAACAAAGTTGAAGAAATTATGCAAATATTGTACAATTTGCAGTTTTTTTTAATAAATAAAAAGAAATTAAAAGAAAAACTTGAAAAAACTAATTTATTCAAATGATTGCATTAGATGAATGGCAAATTATCATAAAATTGTTAGCAGTCTATCGGCAATAACTTCTTCAAATATTGCTTACCGGATCAAAGAGGCCTATAGCATGTAACTTCTTTGCTCCCAATACATTTTCCAAAATGCATTAACGACGGCTTTCCGTGCATTTGCACTAAAAAGCGAACAGTACCGGTTGCGTCTTTGCTTGCAATCTTT
Source organism: Meiosimyza decipiens (assembly GCA_963680825.1). Classification (NCBI taxonomy): domain Eukaryota; kingdom Metazoa; phylum Arthropoda; class Insecta; order Diptera; family Lauxaniidae; genus Meiosimyza; species Meiosimyza decipiens. Next base: position 11,668,726 of record OY804262.1, on the reverse strand, counting down.
TGACGTGGTGGTCCACGGTGTTGTTCAGCCCTTTGACACAAACTGTTTTCAATCGAAACGCTTATACATTGAACTCCTCGCATTCGTTTTTTCTAATTTAGAATCCGATCACATATTAATTGTTCCGGGATTGAATCAGAGGCTTAATCTCACACAAAATATTTTCCGTAACACTAATTGCTAAAAATTAAAACGAAGACCACATGCGCCTTCCGACACACTATATGCTCTAGTTGTTTTTTTTAAATTGGGACACAAAAATTTTGAATTCAAAATTTTCTAGAATTTCATTCATTTGTTTAGAAATGCATTAATTCTATAAAAAAGCAATAGTTAACTTTAAATAAATTTGTTCAAACAAAAGATTTTTCTTTATAAAACTATTTTTGTAATCACAAACATATTTATCAAAATATCTTCAATCAATCCTAAGAATGTATCTGTTTTGAAATCGAAATTGCCGACATAGTTTTGAAAAATATGAATTTTTATTGAAAGCACGCATTTGCAATTTGCTCAGCAATTATTTTGGGTTTTTGCTACAACCGTTTTTGCTGAGTGGAAAAATGGATTTTTTTAATTTTTATGGAAATGCAATCGAATTTATTGTTCGCTCTATTGAACTCAAGAATCCTCAGATTTTTACTTATTATCAATGATGCACTGGTTATTGTAAATGTCAAATTGAGCAGTCTTTGTGGTTATAAAATGTAGCGCTAAGAATTGACAAGCTGACAGTGTTGCCCTAGCACTATTGGATGCCGAGTTGCATAGTAGCACACTAAATTCAAAAGAAGCACCACGCCACGTTGGCTTTTCTCTATAACTTTTTACTTCTTAAGCTGTCAAAATCGGGCAAAACATTAGAAAAATAGTGAATTTGTTTTTAACTAACTAAAAATACAAACCGTTTTAAAATTTTGTAAGTTAATACTAATTTTTAATATCGATGAGCATGATGATGATGCTCTGAGAGAAAGTCTAATGACTAATGCTGTCGGCGAATTAGAATGATGTCGAATAATGTCAAAGTATTTCGATAAACGTTGAATTGTGTTGAAAAATTCGAAAAATGTACAAAAACACAAAAAACATATTGTTTAAGTTGGAAAATATTAAAAAAGTCAATATGGCAAAAATAAAGTGTTGAAAAATGTCGAACTGATTTCGCCAGACAGAAGTCGGAAAATTCCAAAAGGTAAATTATATGAGCCGTCATTAATCTATAAATTTACTACAATACAAATTTCCTTTGCACCCATTTTTACGTACCCACCAGCAAAATATGCTCATTGTGCACACATTTAAAAAATATAGGTATTAAATAAGTTTTATACTATGGGTAGTGAATAGGTTAAACCTCAGCAGTACAGCGCATTGACGCTAAAGCCAACATTTTATTTTTAGCTAGCAGCTCAACACCAAACAACATACGTACGGCTGACGTTTATTGCAAGCTTGTTCATCGTCTTGCAACGTGCGCCACGTGACCTAGAGAAAGATTATATCATAGTAGATACACATGTACATACAATAGAGTAAAATTTATTTATTAGCTGTTTTGCTGGTTTTTTTTTTAAGCTTAGGTATATTTCGATCGTATCTTATTTATAGTATTCTTAGCCGAGCTAAAATTGCATGTACATCGGTCATTCTTTATATAACTGCACACCCCTTAGACTTTGATAAAATTTGGACAGTTGTTACATATGCGAACAAAATTAAGATTGGTCTATAAGGTATCTCTGAACCATAAATGGGCGAATGTTCATAAGTTGGCATGACACCTCGTATGCAAGTGTTATATTTGGTGGTCCATAGGTCGATAGCATAAAAATTTGGTGCAGATATAGTACGTCAATTACTACAGGTGTTCGTATTAGATAAAATCCATAGGACATCTGTAGCATCTCTCTTACCCACAACAAATTGTTAACGTTATTTAAGTTGATCTGTTTAACCGTAGACCTATGTACACAGTGGCGAAAAAGAAACTTTTTTTTGTTAAAATCAACTCTCTGGCTAGAATAATGAACCGATCGAGTCAGTATTTTTTTTTTAAATCTTCGGCTTTGAATTTTCCATTAATCTGTGCAACCGAATTTTCGTTCTTTGCCCTTAATTCAAAATGGCGGATAATGTCTTAATAAGCATTCTTTCGATGATCCACCAGTAAATTTTAATATTATGAGCTCTGCTTGAGCCAGAACTTTCTTATCATGATCCTGTAACTATTAAAGCTGTTTGCAAAAACCAAAAAAAAAATTCAATCACCTTAATATGCATATTTGTCGACTCCGATTCGAAGAACGTCAGTTCTGATATCTTGGTTTTGAAATAAGATAGTGATATTCGAATCTGCGTTCTCTTAAGCAAATAAAAATACATTAAAAATTATGTCCCACGGGATCGGCGGTAAAATATTATGCGACGATTTTGCAACTTTGAAGAAGAAAATCGGTTTTTTTTAATGTATTTTATGTCGTGCTCTTCCGTGCCTCTTCGGGCTTTTTTGGGACTCAATTTTTCGGGATTTTGTGGTTAGGACCAGGTCTGCACGAAGCCCGCACGAAACTTGATTCCGACGCCTGAGCCCGTATCCGAAGGGAGATGGAAAGGCCTGTTTCCGCCAAAGGAAGACCTTATGGAAGCGCTGCTTGCTACTGTCTTTGGCTACTGGGGAAAGGCAAAGGTAGTATCTTCTTCAACTGGTTTAATTGAAGTATCTTGAACACGCATCAATGATTCTGACAAAGAATTCAATTTTCTTTAAATTGTTTTTTAAAAACATATCTTTTCGTTTAGGTGGCCACATAAATCATTTAATGGTGCAGATTTGTAACCATAAATTGATATTGGACACCTGCAATTGTGATAACAAGCAAGAATAAATTATCGAATTAATGATGCAAATGGCAGTCATTCGAAAAAAACGTTTTTTTCCTCATTTTAAGCAAAAATGATGATGCTCCCACACATTTTTATATGAAAAAGATTAATTTCCCCAAGGTACCTCTAAATATTCGAATTTAAAAAATTCCCTGTTGAAAGATTACAATGGAAATTTCAGAAAAAAAGTACAACAAGCAATCGCGACGTGATATTTCGTTATGTAAGCATAAGAAATATTGGAAAAGTTGTTTCGAAAATGTTGAACACTTAAAAAGTTGAAAAATGTTGAAATCTTTCAGAAATGGTAGTTGATATACATTGCACTCTTGGAAATAATGTTGAACAAGTCGAAAAATTCTGAAAAATAAAAATTAGTACACGTTATGTATGTTGAAATATTTGATGTATTGAACATTTCGGAAAGCTTTGCGAAATTCGAATCATGTAGATAAACTCAAAAAATATTGAAGAGTTGAGAAATATTGAAATATTTCAAAAATGTTATATAGTAGAATATGGTTGAAGAAAGACAGAAAAAGGTTTTGCTCTATTGAAAAATGTTAAGAAAGTTGAAAAATTCGAAAATTTTGATAAAGTCAAAAATGTTGGAGAATTCTTAAATGTAATTCTCGTGACACTCGTACATACGTCACTGTTAGTTTTAAGCCATTTCACTACAGTGCTCGCCATCAAAAAATCATTTTGAGTTAGTGGCTATTGAAATTACCTCCTGCCTAACACATCGCCCTCTAACAAACGATATTTTTTTACCGAGAGCATCAAATTCGTTGTTATTCTTGTCAGCATTTCATTGAGAACTGAAATATACACAGACACACGCATAAACAAACGTACGTTGCACTCATTCGATTGCTTAGTCACATGTATTAATTTATTTTCTGATAATTATAACAACAACATGATAATCTAACAACAACAATAATAACAACAGCACAACGAAATCATTACAAAAATAAACAACGATAGCAGAAACAACAGCAACAACGACAACGACAGTAAGATTAGCTAAGGCTTGTTTGATAACAAAATCAGTGTTCGAATGACAGCAGTGGGCAATAAGAGAACTTGGCAGTGCTGCTACTTTGAAAAATTTCGTAGAAAAACGATGAGCAGGTTAACACTTTATATTGTAAATAATTCAGAGATGACACCTGAGTTTAAGGGGAGATCGATAAAGTTCTCAGGAACTAACCTCTTTTTTAACTAACTATGGCTATGAGGAGCTCTTAAAAAGGATTTAGTTCAAATGTTTTTGACTCATTACACTTTATAATCACTTTTACAATCCGTAAACAATCTTCCAGCATAGGATTTAGTATTAGATAACTAGAATATTAGGTCTGTAATCAGTTGCCAATGCCTTAGTTATGTTATCGTATACTGACTTTTCACACATTATATTTTATCTACCGGTTCTGCGTAAATAGTTGTTACTAATAACTGCATGTTAGTGTACTGGGTTCTTTATTGAAAAGAAATTTGTGGAAAATAAAAGCTCGGATTGCCTTTCATTTTTTAATAACATAATTAAACATGTATTCTAAAAAAATATTGACCATTTGAATGTTTTAGCCGTTAACCGCCATAAGAAATCACAAAATAAGTGTATTTCGGGGCTTAATGATTATGGTAAATCAATCAGAAAACTTCCTACCATAAAAATATATTTATGCACAGAAATTCTTACTGTGTTGAAAATGCTGTATTTTTTCAAAGTAGGTGGCAAGTAGCAAATTCGGTACGACGCACGGTGGGGTATTCGATATGAAAACATGATATTAAATCAATCTACAAAGGTTAAAATACATATAAGTTTTTGGTACCTTGTGAAAATAGATAAAAATTTGCATCACTAACTGATAGAATTATTGAAAAAAATTTTTGCGTTATTCCGCATTGCACTCTGAAATTTGTCATTTCGTTGCTCTGTGACTACGGATTGATAAACGTATCTTTTTTAACAATTTGAAGCTGTTTCAACAATAAGAACTCGAACATAATTTTGATAGAAACTTTTTTTAGGTATTTTAGTAATACAAAGTTGTTTTTGTTTTGTGAAAAAGTGTTAAGAAATATTTTAATATATATTTTTAATATTTAACATTTTTTCCATTTTTTTTGTGGCGATCTGACATGTCAAATACGTACGAAAGTGAAAAAAGTATGTGGAGAACTTTTAAGTTTAAGATTTTAAGGGGCTAACCGATATAAAATGTACCAGTCGTAGAATTAAAGAAAAATTTGACTACTTGCGAAATTATAGCAAAACAAGAGTTTGAGAGTTGCTAATGGATGTATTAAATTCGTGACTCCAGTGATAAATTCACCTATAGGCTCGAGCTTAGAAGAACATAATTAAGGGCGTGAACGTTTTCGTTCGATAAACCTTTATTTGGTGAATTATGTGTTTGTCCATCAAATAAAATATGCAGACCTTATAAATGTGCATCAATTTGAAAACGTTGGCAAAGAAAACATATCCTTAGATATTGAAGAAAGAACCTTTGGAAGGAAAACAATTTCTCATATATTTTTAAAGTCTCTGATTCTTCACAACAATATCTGCATTTTTTCATAAGCTTAACCAGCAAACTATTAACTGCAGCTGAGTGAATCTTTTAGTAGGACAAGTTTGTACAGAAGAGCCTTATGGCGTTAAAATGGCTCAAAAAAATGCTCATTTACGTCAGGAATCAGGCTTATTTCTTCAATGTTATTACTGAATCTACATATATCAGTGATGGCATTTGGGTTTTGTGAAAATGTACTGAATCGAGACTTAAAATGTACTTTTAGAAGCTGAATGTACTTTTTTTTAACACCCAAACTTACTAGAACTTAGAAATTTTCTCTAAAAATGACTTAAAAAAAAGGTCTTCACTTTTGGGATCGCAAGTGTACTGAAAATGTGCTGAAAATTCAACAATTGTACTGAAAATGTATGAAATGAAAATGTACGAATGTGCTGAAAACTTGTCGAATGTACTGATGACAATTTTTCAGAATACAAATGTACCGAAAAAAGTACAAATGTACCGAAAATGCCAGAGCCTCATTAGGTACACCAGTCAGAACTTAAAACTTTTCAATCAATTTTGTACATCCGTGCGCTGTGTACACACCAAGTATACCATAGCATATTATAATTTTAAATTTCTACACATTTCTAAATTATGGCGATAATATTGATTTTCTAGAATAATAATTTTTAACGAAAACATTTCCAATTAAGTTTTCTATAGAATGGCGCTTGTCTATTTTTATGTAACTTTAACAAGCTGCCTTCCACCATCCCAAAAATTTCGAAAACTACATTCAAATAATATCCATATCGCAGATCATTTGGAATTTATAAATCTGTCCAAGAAATTGTGTATTACGGATATGTTCTCAGTTTGGTCGGGGTCAAAATTTTTACAATGATGAATATGTGGGGTTAAAATTGAAAGGAGTACCTTGCTTATTGCTTTATAGTGCGAGCAGCATTGGGGCTCCTCTGCCGACGATTAAGTAGACGGCAGTATGACGATGTTGGCAGCGATTTGCGGGTTGATAGTCTACTCATGATGTTGATTAGCTGCTGCTGTTTGTTTTTTGGAGGCGGTGGGGATTATTGCTCTGTTGGTAGCAAGCACGACTATCGGTGGTGTCTTGCGTTATTTTTTACTTTAACCTACGTTGGAACGCAAGAACAAGCACTTTTTCATTCAATTTAACATTTCTCACGTTTTAATGTCTTGGTAGCTATAAGTTATGGTTTAAGTCATTTTTCTCTTATTCTTTAACATAAGTTATATGAAAATAAACGAAATTTGGCCGGAGAATCAATTAATAAACTAAAATTTCCTTGAAGGTAATTTAACGACAGACTTTAGCCAATTACTCTTTCCTTTGGCAATGACGTTTCGTTTATTGATGAGTCATTGAAGGTAACTACATAAAATAAAGCATATGTGTGAAAGAGTGGGACAACAGCATATTCGTATTGAAATCATGTGATATTACGGTTGCTCACACTATCCTTGTCTATCAACATTCGGTTATATTAACTCTAGAACATGTTTTATGGATTGCAAAACGTTTTGCTTTTATAGCTTGGTTGTCCAAACATAAGACATGTGCTCACTGACTCTTAAGCCTTCTGCAAATTTTTCATTCTAAAGGCTACACCAGCGTTTTTTCAACGCGCGTTAGCCAACGCAAGTTTCAGTCTTCTATACAATTGGCGACACGATTAACGCGCGTTATTTCAACGTGATTTGGAGCTCATGTTGGTTTTATTAAAGCTGCACAGTGGTTATTTTATTAAAAACAGACGTCAAAAATCGGTATCCAAGCCAATTTCAAAAAAATTTATGAAACTTGGTAGAGATAAGTATTTAGATCTGATAAAGACAGTTTTGCTGCTGAAATTTTTTTTTTTTCAATATGGGGGCTTCAAAATTTGGGTTAGAAGAAGCATATGTGGTGACAATAAGTACATGCAAAAGGTACTTCTTAATCAGCGATGGCATTTTCGGTACATTTGTACTTTTTTCGGTACATTTGCGTCCTGAAAACTCGTCGTTAGTACAATCGACACTTTTTCAGTACATTCCTTACATTTTCGCGTTTTTATTATATTTGGCGAATTTTTAGCACATTTCCAGTACATTAACACAAATTAATAATAATTACCTTTGTTCTAGTAAATGAAAAAAATTAAAATAATCGCAATGTGTAGACTTGTAATCTAAACAGTACGAGGTTCAGGGATTTTTTGGCGCTTACTTGTACAGCTAGGTATGCGCAGAACTAAATGTGATATGTAAAGGCAGGTGTACTAAATGTGTGTGTAAATGTGTTAAATGCTGGGAAAAAAAGATTCTCCGTAGCCGCTTCTAGGCAGTCATGAACGGATTCGTCTCTAACACTCAAAACAAAAAGTTATAAGCTATACACAAATTTATATCCAAAAGGTCTGCACCTCCCAGGGTTAAACGTGAAAGATATCTCATTTTGCTAAGGTTTTTGAGACGGAAAAAGTGACGACCTTTTATTTTTAGTAAATTTTTTCGTTTATATTGATAAAATTTGGTGTTCAAGACAAAAAATTACATTCGGTCTCTAAAAAATACATTTGAAGTGTCGATTCAGTAGATTTTCATAAAATCTGAATTCCATCACTGCTCCTAATCCTAGGGTTTTTAAGTTTTCAGAATTCAAATTTCAATATGACAAAAGTTAAAAATTAAATTTTATGGTGAAAATCGAGTAGAATAGGGATTGAAAGGGGTGTTAAAATGAAAAATTTGACAGAATAAATAAAATTCAGTTTAAATGTTTTGGGGTTTTTGAGGTTGTTAATTTCATACTATTTACAACATGCTAAAAACATAGAATTTATCCTTGGGATTCAAATTCAGCATCGAAAAATACATTGGACTATTCGGGTCTAATTCCAGGATCAAGCTTTTTTTTTTGTGTCTGGATGATATTATTGAATTTTTCATCTTTTGTTCTTATTATAATAATGGTATTCATCTAAGCGCGCAAAACCCTCGCAAACCGTGCAAGCTGTGCACTTTTGAACCCTGTGCAAACGAACTGTCAAAAATCGTATGGAAGTTTGTCGCGCACACTTGCGCTTCTAATATTAGCAAAAATTTATTGTTTACAAGTTTTGTAGTCGTCACTCTCTTTTTCTATACGATACATGCTTATGAACTGTCACAAATTGCACAACAAAATATTTGAAAGGGCGTTCATGGAACACATCGCGCAATATTGTCTATTTGCACATTTGTGCAAGCCTGCTTGCTTAGATGAACACTATAAATATTTTAAAATTCAATTACATTAGTTTTTTTTATGTATAATTAGCTAAACAAAAAATGTATTACATTAAAATGTGGCGTGGATAAATAAATCTGGTATTTCGCTATCAACTACCCCACTGTGTGCCGGTAGCAAAGTGGTAGCCATTGTAAACAGACATGTGTAGCAGAACAAAGTCAAGAGCTTGGTTTGAATGCAACAGACATGCTCGCTTACAACCAATTAAACGCACACAAACACTAACCAGCATATGGACATTTCAGGCGAAGCGGGCAATGTAAATAAAGTGAGGTCGTGAAATTTGCTTATATTCCAGTTAGTTATACAGTAGATGTACATAAATACGGACACTCAATTTTGTTTTCGTATGAGGCTTAATTGCCGAGCTATGGGCCTCTGAAGAATAACCGAAGTTTAAGGACTATAATTTTTGAACGCTGTTGTTGGAATCAAGGAATTTATAATAAAACATTAACAATAATGCTTTACCAGTAAAAAGAATGCTCTTTTTTATTTTTAGTCAAATTTGAATTTAAATTGTTTTATGCATAGAAAACTGGAAGCAAAAATTTGAAATCAAATTTTAAGTAACTTGATATTTTATAAATATTTTATTTTTAGAAAAAAGCATTAAGTATATTGATGTTTCACAAAAAAAAAACTTTAACCTGAGCGCTACCGAACCAAAGTATTGCCTCAAAAAGTTCCATATTGGCGTAGATTAAAAATTTTAATATTAAACTTTGACTTTGAGCAGCTGTACAACTCTTGAAAGTTCTGCAATCGCAGCCAACTTTTTTAGGTAAACTCTTTATCAATATTAAATATAAAATATATAAGAACACAACATAACTTAACGTTCTTACAATGAAAGATTAAATTAAATGCTCAAAATAATATTTTTAATATTTAATCCCAAAGCTCTTGGCATAAATGGCATTGCTGACTCTTCTGGGTATAACTGTCAACCAGTTTCTCGGTGAATTTTTCCGTAACGCAGCGCATTTAGTTTGAACCTGGGACCAAAGCTCGCTTTAGTTCTTTGGTGGATAATGATACCTTGCCAGTCGTTTCTTAACAAAGACCACAAAAGTTTTAGATGGGGCTTACATTTGGGCAATGAGCTGACCACTGCATCGTTTGAAATTTTTGGCTATTGAGTAAACTTTAAGCAATTCTAGCGTTGTGTTTAGAGTCTCAATCCTGCTGAAAGATTATTTCGCCCTCTGGGTAAGCACTTCCACCCCTAAAGTCTTTATCTACTTTTAATGTCGTATATGTACTATGCAGATGACAAAAAAGTAATGTCAAATCATAAAACATTGCAATATATGAATTAAAAAAATACATAAAAAGCCTTGAAATAAATTGAGCCCTTTTTCTTTACCTTCTCATATCAGGCCTGATAGCACGTCTGCTGTGGGAAGGCATAGTAGCATGTCATGAGTATACGTATCTTTATTTGCATAAAAATCAAGTTTTGAGAAGGCCTCATACAATTGCAGCAGTGCTAGCAAGCCTTTTCCGAGACAGGCCTTGCTCAATTTCCTGCTGGGATGCTTCGTTTGCTTTTCAAATCAGACTGAATTGATTTTTACGCTCTTCGCTTTATACACGTATATGATAAATTATTCTCATTCTGCCGCAGACGCGCGAGCTACGTTTTGCCCAGCTCCGATCATATGTGGTAATAAGAGCACATCACGAAGATGGAAAATATAAAGAACTTTGGCTGGCACCAAGTTTTATTATTTCTGAACGAATTTTTCAAGCTTGTTTTATTTTGTTTTTTTTTTTTTTTAACGGCAGCGAGTAGTATTAGCGCAGCTTAATTAATAGTATTCGCGTACCTGTGCCTGCATATTTCAGCAGTTTGTGTTGTGACTGGTGCATAACTGCGACAAATTTAGGATATTTGCATTTAAAAGTTTTGCAATGTAAATCTGAACTGAAATGTTTAGAATCGGGCATGCTTGATCTTGTCCAACACAAAATTTTTTTTAGGTCTCTACCGAAATTTGATTGTCATACAAACAGAGCTACTCTTTAACTGACGGAACAAATTCAGCAAAATGCTGCCCAGAGTCATGTGCAAATTAAGAAAACACACAGCAACACCTTCAACAAACATGCTGCTGGCTGGTCGCAACTGCAACAGCAACTAAATGACAATGAATCATAATCATATTCATATGTACATACACACATACAATAACAGCAACGACGGCGAAACATGTTGCATTTCATTTGTTGTTTTTTAATGCGCACTTGAATTAGGTTCTAGTTCAGGGGTCGGCAAAATTAAAAATGTGAGTGTGTTGGTGAGAGAAGAGAGGTTGCACCGAAAGAAATTCTAAGCAGAAATCTTTTGCGAAATGAGTGTTGTGGCAGAAAGTGGAAAATAAAATATTTTTAGAAGACGTATTTAGAGTCTTAAATTTAGAGTTCAATGCTTACTTGTGTAAATGGAAAAAATTAAGTACCACGAAAAGACACATTTCAAAGTGAATTTAATAACGGTGTATCATTTGCCATTGCTGTCAGAACGACGACAAGAGCTACATCCCCACACGATGTTTTTCTGTCAATGGTTTTTCCACAACTGAATGAAAGAGAATAAGAATGCGTGTGATGCTAAAGCGTAAATTTGTGCTGTACGATGGCCGTTGTTCTAAATATATAGGTACTGCTGTTACGTACATATGTATGCCTTCAATCTTTTTGTTGAAGTGTTGCAAAACACTTACAACTTGTTGCTGTTGCTTGCTTGCTTGCTTTCTTGTTATTTCAGTTGTTAAGTAGTGGATGAGGAGAGGGTGCTACTTTCATGAACAACAGCTGCTCCCACTCGATCTAACTTTCACGCGCCACAGCATTGCCACAACGTGACCGCAATTACGCTAGCGGGCAAAAAGAAAAGTTTGAGCGTGAAAGCTTTTCCAATTTCAATTGCGTTTTGAACGCTAAAGCTAACGGTTGGCCAAATACTGCGCGCTCCTATAATAAATAATAAACTTCATTTGCTTACGCAAAATTGACGCGCAAACAACGTTAGAACGGATTCGTAAATTTGTCGTATTTATTGCTTTGTTTATCACTAATTTATTACAAGTTCTAACAAACATAAAAACTATATATAAATTGAGAAATATATAATACATACCTACGTAAAGAAAAAAACAATGTGACAAGTGTACAACTGAGATAAAGTGATCAAAAAAAGACAACGTTAAAAAATAAAAATTACTATTTGGTGCTATAAATTCAATATTAAATTAAAAGAAACTAAAAATTAATAAAATTAAAACAAATAGAAAAAATTAACATAAGCATTGTACATACTGCCATTATAGTGGCAAAAGTGTGCGATTTACCCTAATGCATCGCCTGCGACAATGTAGCCGGTTTATGGTTTGCAACAATTGTTTCTTATAAAAAAAAAGATAAATACAGAAAACTTTTAAAATGTCCATCTTATGTACATTTCAACGCGATCAATTGATTCTACCCAAAACAAATTTGTGGAAAAACTCCGCCAAAAAAGGACCATTAAAAAGTTTGCTACTTCTAGAGGAAAATCCAACTGTAACCACAGTAAAAACATCAACAACTACAGTGGGACAAGAAATAAGTATGTGCGAAGAAATAATTATGTTTTTCACAACTTAAAAAAATTTTGTGTAAACGTCTTATCGTCTATTTACTAAGTGAAATAAAATAGAATTCGCAAAGTAAGCACTTTAGTGCCAATGTAGGAATGTTTTTTTTAGTGTTGCTCCCTTTATTTGTTGAAATAAACAAGGTTTGGGTCTTTGGTTATATTCATATTAAGTACGAACAGAAGCACTCGAATTAGTGAATGAATGGTTAAGACTGTGACACTTGAAACAAAGGGACCCGGGTTCGATCCGGCTGCAACAGTCGTTTTTTTAATGTAAGTTCATGAAATTTTTATTGAAACATTATTATTTGTTGAGATTCAGATTAAAAAAAAATAAAATTTAATAAGAATTGTTAATATGTTTTTCGTCAATATTCAGAAAAATGGGGTGCTCTCACAAATTAATAACAATTTTCTGTTATTATACTGTGCAAATTGTGATAATTTTATTTATCGAGTCACCGGCACTAGTCTGTCTTTTATACCCCAAAATTTTTGATCAAGAGCTTGATACATATATCAATATTTTTTAAAAAAAAAAAAAAAAAAATGAAAATACAGTCCTATGTTTTTTTGTTCGAAAACTAGCAAACTTAAAGAAAACAGACTCGCTCTTAAGTCTATTACATCAAGAGCTGTTAGGAGTAAAAAAAAAACACTGAAAAGAGGTTCCTTAGACGGTTTTTTAATATTTCCACAAGAAATTATCCATTATCAATAAGTTCCTTTAATCGAAGAAAATCAAAATTTTTTTGCGTTAAGGTACTTTTATATTAGCTCAGTATAGCGTGTCACCGAGCACTAATGTTAGTTTGTTTTTCTCGAAAAACAGTTAACTAACAGAAAAAGATACAGACTTCTTTGTTCACTATTTACACACTGAAAAAAAAAAATGATTTCTTGTGGAAACAAATCGTGGAAGTGTTTTAGTGCATTATATTTTTTCTTAAAAGTTAGCAAAATAATAAACAAAACAATTTGATGTGTGCATACACATATTTTATATGCATAGGTATTAAAGAAACATCGTTCTGACAAACTAATATAATGTTGTGTTGACAACTTGATGAAATTAATGTTTACGCTATAAGCCGAACCTTTGTTACGCTACAATTTTTCAAGATTTGTTGCCATTAGATTCTTTAATAAGATTGTGTGAAAGCTGACCTTCATCGGACTTCACGTTAAACTGCCGATTTTAACATTTTCGCAGCACAAAAAAAATTTATCGAATTAAGAGATCTGACTAAATATCGATTGTCTTTTTTTTAACCTTTTAAGTCTTTGAGATGATCTTGCATTTTAAGAAAAAAATAGTGGTTCTTAATAAAATATCCCATAAGGTTTGTATGAAAATTGGGCTTACGTGTGGTAAGCTTAAATTTTCTACTCATATACCTTTTGGCATCCTGATAAAAAGTCAAGGGCTAAAAAAACTCGCACAGGTGAAGATTTTGAGATTTTGGTCAGCATAAGTTCATGAAACCCATGTGATCTTGCTATACTTCAATTTCAGTCAATTTGAAGAATCATAATTTCTCAAAACAAAAATTCTTGGTTCTTTGAGTATGATGAACCTCAGATGAAAATTCTGATTGAAAGTCTATGCGTTCATAAGTCTAAATTATAACAGTTCGAAGGATATGGAGGACCATATGCTTTTGAAGCACGATGTGAAAAATTACTTTTCTTCGTTCATTGAAAGTAAAAACAAAATGTATGGGAGGGATGAGTCTATTTTAGTGGGTGTTTAACAGAGTTCATTTGGAATAGTACTTACAAACAAAAGTAATCTGATAACTTAGTAATAAAGCTACAACAATAAAGCAAATGGGTTATATGAGGTAACTAACTCATTACTTTTTTAGTACCACTATTGCTCGCCGTGTTTTTAGTAAAGAATATAGTTTGTTAAAGAAAAAAATAAGTCTTATTTTATATTTTTTTGAATTTTTGTTTAGAATTTTTTGCATCAATTTGTCATCCGCTCGCATAAAAAGAAAAAATATCGTTGATATCTAAAAAATCACTTTGGTGTTAACTAAAATAAATTTATACCTGGACAAAAACACGAAATAGGTAAAAACTTTAGAACACTTTCTGAAGTGGAATCACGGAAAGCAATAGTATTAGTACTTAAGGATGTATGAGGTGATTGCCTAATGAAGCTTTTTTACATTTTTGCTCGAGTTTTATTACTAAGAAAGTTATCAGAGGTTATCGGACATAATCCACACTTCGGACATAATTTTACCGTGACTTTTATGTTGAATTTTTGTGGCTGAATGAATGCTGCAAATGCGCAGTTTTATTTCAAAATGCTATGTTTTTGTCAACGGAAAAGTCAACAGATTTTCTCGGAGCACTGAAATCTCTTAATTTTTTCTTTTGTCACTTTAATTGTTCTTGTATTCCGCTTAATGGCAACAAGTTCATTTAGTTACCGGCATTCTATATGCATCAAGCGTTCTATGATTTTCTTTTCGTATGTATCAAGTATCATCTTAAGCTTTTTTCGGATGTATATCTTCCCGTTCGGCATCTAATTCTTCAATTTCTGTTTCCTGCAAAAGGTTTTGCATGCCTAAATCAATTTTAAGTCTCATATTTAATCCAGTCAAAATTTTGACCGGTGATACCTTTATACTCCTCGGCAGAATGTTATTTATAATTTGCTGAACTTTATCTACTTTTCTGTACTCGTATCAATTCATCCGATTCCAATGACAATTCTGAGAACGCATGGGCACAACTATTTTATGCATGCATTCCACCTGCCCCTTACCACGCGATACTCCCGTTGCTATTAACAAATGTATATTCGGACTTGTGCCATATTCTTTGAACGCGTTGGACATAAATGATTCTATTTGGACTTCTAATTATTGTCGTCTGCTTCTGAAGTCTGTCCATTAATACTCCTGTACTTGTATTCCACGTTGAATATAGCCAGATAAACTTTGAAAATGCAGCCGCCACGACAAGTATATGGGAGTGCCATTTGCTTGTAATTTCATTGGTCCTACAAAATCATTGTGGTATATGCCTAAAGGTCTGTCTTCTTTAGCAATCGTCGTAAGAAAACCTTTATAACCGGCTTTTCTTTTAATTAGCAAGCACTCCACGCGGCTCTTCACAACTTGTTTTGTTTTTTGTTCAGCTGTAGAATCTAATTCGATTTTTCTACATAATCGCTTGTCTTTTTAGCTAAGGAGTGACCTTGCTTACCGTGCCGAATTCCGTGCCAAAGATGGGTTGCCACCTCTTTTTTGGACCCACTTTTCATAAGAAAATGACATGGTTGCTACCTGCTTTTTGGGCGAACTTTTTTTAGATTAAAGTTTATGGGATAAGATTCCATCTTGAAATGTATGTCAAATGATAGACTTTTATAAGGCTAAGAAAAATATGTCAGGTCGAATCCTGTCCCAAACATGGATTGCCACCTGTTTTTTGGGATTTTTTTAGAGAAAAGCTTATGGCTATAGATTCAAGCTTGAAATGTATGCCCAATAAAGATGTGGCAACCCATGTTTCGGACGTGATTTGACAAGAGACCTTAAATATTTTTTTAAGGCTTACCATAAAAAGTCTTAAAAGAGCGTTTGTAACCATGTATATTACCGGTTTATTTACTGTTATCTCGAAACTTGACTCTATATCCACCCTTTGAAGTTTTGAAATAGTGCGTATAAAAATATATTTACCCAAGTTTTCGACTTATGAATTATTTTCATACATATGTTATTTTGTTTGCAGATATTGTAAAAAAACAGCGCCAACAACAGCGAACTATGGTAGCAGAATTCGTGGCACGCCAACACTCAACCGGTTCACCCATTAATGGTGAGACTCCGAATCAGCATTACATCAACTCAGATATGCCAGACACAACACTAGGCATTAACAATAAGCCAATAACAATCACAACTGCAATTACAAAAGCAACATCAATAGCCGACCCAATAAAGATGAATAACAACAAGAGCAACGGCTTGCACCATCATAATCAGCACCAGCATCTCCAGATGTCATGTATTTCACCAGGCATGTCGCTTAACAGTGGCACAAACGGCACACTAACCGGTAAGCAAATATTTTATTGAACCCTTTTTTAATTGTTAAAAAAATTCAAAACAATAACGAGAAATCAAAAATGTAAATCATATTTTGAAGAATTCAGTCCAGTATAGACTTTCTTTCATATTCATGGGTTCCTTTCCCACTTGTCATGCTCTATTTTGCTTATTTCATATTGAGAACTTGATATCATTATCTTTTTCAATTTTGTAGGCATACACAATAACAGCAACAACATGCTGCTGAGCAGCCTACATGAACCGATGAGTCCCCAATCGAGTGATGGCGGTAACAGCATGTCTGAACACGTCCACCATATGAACAGTAACTCTTCTAGCAGCAGCTGCAGTAAATATGGAAGCGGTGGTGCCTCGCCTAATGGCTCCAGTTACGAAATGCAGCACATGACCAAGCAGCAACAGCAACAGCACAAGGAACTTTTTACTCAACGCAAGCAACGTGAATTTATTCCGGACAATAAAAAGGACGATAGCTACTGGGACCGGCGTCGGCGCAATAATGAAGCTGCAAAGCGAAGCCGTGAAAAGCGGCGTTACAATGACATGGTGCTAGAGCAGCGCGTTGTGGAATTGACGAAGGAAAATCACGTATTGAAAGCGCAACTAGATGCAATTAAGGATAAGTTTAATATATCGGGTGAAAACTTGGTGAGCGTTGAAGAGATAATGGCGTCATTACCCACAAGCGAGCAGGTACTGAGCATTACTAAGCGCGTTAAGCTGAGCACCACAAATGGGCCAGTTACTGCTGTTGGCATTGGCAGTAATAACAACAGTTTGGTGCCTACTACTGTTTACAATGCCAATGATACGGCTACACCTCAGCCAGAGCTCCAGCTGCTATCACAACAGCAGCAGTCATCAGCTAATGGAAAGCTGGGTGCCGGTGAGTTTATTACTCTCGGCAAGCAGCAGCACATATCTAAAAACAGCAATCTCGCACACTCGGCTGTTATGCCGCACTTGCACAACAACCATGTGCCTCTCATAGGCAACCAAAGTTCGGTTCAGCATTATGCAGGACAACAGCAGCCGCCACCATCTTTGCAACAACAAAGCTTAGCGCACCCGTATGTCAGCAACCAAGTACTGTTCACGTCGTCCACGACACCAGATACGTGCGAATCAAACACCGGATACTTAAGAACATCGCCAGCTTTACCTAATCTTCCTCATTCACCTGCTTCTACGACATCATCGCCATTACTTGATGAGGCTCAGCCAGCTTATCATCAGCACCAAGCTCAACTACATGGCAGCCACAGTCAGCAGTTTCATCATACTGCTCATCATCACCACAACCATAATGACACACTGCAAAATCTGCAAGTTTTGAAGGCGCTCAATCGTAATGTCAATGTGACCGGAGACGAAATCGATAATCTTCGAAAAGTTGCAGCAGTCGTTGGTGCTATAGCCGCTAATGCGAATAACGGAAATACAGGCGTTGTCGTTAGTAGCGGAAGCAACTCACACATGAGTGCTACTCCACATGAACTTTATCAGCCCGCAACACAATCACATCCATTTACACATAAACAGCATGTATACAACTATACTGCTGCAGTCACGGTTTCTGCAACAAAAAGCTCTGCAGCTAATACTGCACTAAATCACCATAAGCTGAATCTCTGTCAGCGAGGCACCTCACTGACACCGCCAAATTCAGCTCCATTTATCGGTGTTAATATTGGTGCTGCAACTGACGCTGGCTGCTCATCGCTATCATCTACAACTTCCTCTGTAGGAGGCTCACCCATCTACAGCGACACGTGTGCTGCTGTAGCAGCCAGCGTATTAAATCTTTCGCGACGCGCCTCATCTCCGAGCAGCTACGAATTAATGCTCTTGTCATCAGGAACATCATCCAGTTTATCTTCCTCTGTGTGCTCTGGTGCCATGTCAGGCGATGACGAAGAGGTCGAAAATGCAGCGCATTCCACAGTAAGTACAGAATCTGATGCAACTTCCACAAATGCTATCGCAGACAGTACAGCGGCTGCTAGCGGTAATGTAGTCAACAACAACGATGGTAACAATAGTCTGCCACTAAAGTTGCGTCATAAATCACATCTTGGAGACAAAGACGCCGCTGCAACGGCGTTACTCGCGCTGCAGCACATTAAGCAGGAGCCAATCAGTAGCTGCCGATTATCACCACCATCATGGGGTGAGAACGCCGATAATTCCGGTGATGAACGGGACTCCGGCATATCGATCAGCAGCCGCGAGTGGTTTCAACGCAAAATTATTTTATCTAACTCCGCGGATAGCTGCGCGAACACAGTAGTGGCTGCAGCGGCGGCGGCGGCAACAGGAGGAAGCAACAATGAGAGCATTGTCACAGCAGCCGAACGTGAGCATATTTTAAAATCTCAGTTAGCACGGCTGGAAAGTGAAGTTGCCAGCATTAAAATGATAATGACAGCAACAAGACCCACAGCAGCAACTGCGGCAGTACAATAAAATTAAAACACTAGTGATGCAAAAAAAACTAAAGCAAAATTGCTGCTTTGGAAATTTAAAATTTTTTGGCAAACAAAAAATAGATATTTTTGTTGGCATTAAAAGCGGTTTTGCACACAGGAGAGAGATAGATAGAGACAGAGCTGAGCTGTGTAAGAATTTTGAGTGTGTATGAGTGGGCGTGTTAATGTAAAATAACACGCCCACGACAAAGACAAAGAAAAAAGTAAAGTAAATGCATCTTTCCTATTTAATTTAATTAAAAAAAAACATGTTAAATTATTAAAAATAGATATGTGCATACATGTTCTGAAAAAAAAATACGATCTCATTGGATTTCTAAAAACACTGATAAAATTGTGAAGATAAGAATAATAAATATTGCACTTTTGCAATCAAATTGTTACATACAAACATATATATCTATGTAGAATTAAGGAAGTCGCATTCCATATTCAAAATTATGTTTAAACTTAAAAAAAAACATCGATGTTAATATTTAACATACTCCACAAAAGTATATATGTACATACTCGTATATGTGGATATTAAAGTACGAGTATGTCGAAAACACCATGTTCTCAAATTCTTTGGGAAAATAAAAATTAAAAATATATACATACATTAAGAAAAATACTCCTATAAAAATAGGTTACTAAGTGCGTTTCAAAATCTCAATATTTCTTTGTCAAAAATTGGAGAAAAATTAATTATTTTTTGATTTTTTTTATTAAATTTTGCTAAAAATTTCCCATTGCATCTATAAGATACTGAAAAATATGATTTTAAACTTTTTATATCCCTATACACTACAGTCCGCAAATAAAAAACACGCTTTAATTATCGCTTACAAGAAAAAACCCCAAATGAACCATGTTAAGTATTTTCTCCAAAAGAGCCGCATGCAAGAAAAAATCGTATAAGAGAAATATTTTTCAATCACCTAAAACTCTACGATCATATAAAAACCTCTGTAAAGAAATTCCTTTAAAAAGGTAATGACCATGATTTTTTTTGAAAGTATTGCAATTTTCATGTGGCAACTCTGATAGCTTTTCAAAAAAAGCTAGTTCATCAAAAATTCATGGACGGATACTTTTTAATTACAATTAAATCAATTATAAAAATAAAAACTTTTTCACTACATTTAAATTGTATGGGGATGTAAAAAGCCAAAAAAATATTTTTATTCGATACGTGCATATGTGGGGATCAGGAAAATCGAAAATGAATTAAGAAAAAGCAAACATTTTCAAACTTAAAGCGATCTTGAATAATTCAGGAACATAAGCATGCATATAATTGAAACATTTTAGTGCTTGAACTTGGATACGAGTAATCATACTTATACGTAATTGCAATCGCTAAGACTTCCAAAGTAACTTATTTTGGGATACCAAGCTGCACATATATTTTTCCTAATGACGAGCGGAAAGTAGTTGCTTTAATGTTATGCAATATTACCCACATGACATAGGTTGATAAAGTTGCAATTTACATATGTATGTATGTACATTTATTAATTCTATATAGTAATTCGGTTTTCCATTAAGCCTTTAAAAATGTTATAAATGAAATTAAAGTGCAACTACGGTATCCTTTAGTTGTAACGTTTGAAAATTGAATTTGTCTATTTAACACTACTGTTGCCTACTTATATTATTCTATTGTATTCTCTTTCGATTTTTTCGACAGTATTCAACATTTTTCTGGCTCTTAAATTATTAATATTTATTAAACAGTTTTCGAAACACAATGATATATATAAATATATATGTACATGCATTCTTCGATTCATCGACTTTTTCGAGTTTACATTTTGTT
The DNA here is from genome assembly GCA_963680825.1 of Meiosimyza decipiens. Classification (NCBI taxonomy): domain Eukaryota; kingdom Metazoa; phylum Arthropoda; class Insecta; order Diptera; family Lauxaniidae; genus Meiosimyza; species Meiosimyza decipiens. The sequence goes on along the minus strand of OY804262.1, from coordinate 11,647,945 downwards.
TACATTTACTTAGGTTAAAATACTTCAATTACAAAAGATTTGAGGAAAGGGACTGACTGCAAATTTAATGTCAAACAATGTCTAAAATTCCCAGGAAATCGATAAATGAAAACCAATACGAAATAGTCCAAAATTATCAATGCCGTACTCATTTATATACAGTTGAACCGCGGTAATCCGACATGCTAAATTCATATCTACTATAACGCCATACACACGAACCAGCATTGTTAACATTTTTATCTAACTGCGAATTGATGCTGTACAATATGCCAAAAGTACGGATTTTAACGCTCAAAAGAAGACAGACGTTATTTTAATTTTGCATATCTATAGAAACTAGATTTCTCTCAAGGTACGCACTGAACGTCGGACCACGAGATACTCCTTTTTTAAATTTCCGGAATACAAGAGGTCGGTGGCAGCACTCTATAGTTCGATAATACGACACCGCCCTGCTAGCAAATTTGGGATTATCGTGGATCGGCTGTTATATAAATTACATTTTTTTTGTCCCTGCTTGGAAGGAAAAGAACAGTTGGAGAAACTATTTTTCCAAAAATAATGTAATATGAAGCCTAAATACTAGGCTAAAAAGTTTTCATTAATGGTACAACGAATGTGTATAGTTAAATACTCAAAAAAAATTTTTTAATTACGTTAAGTCTAATTTGAAAAAAATTTGCTATACTTTTAGTATAAAAAGATTTAAAAAAAAGTATTCATGCTCATATACATACATATACGCGTGTACAACAAAATGAAACAAATAAAATATAATATTTTAAATGTTAACATATATGTATCTACAACAATATAAATCTCTTTTGTACCTGCAACCGATAAAAACAAAACAAAGAATAATGTTTTCTAAAATAAGTCATACATTTGAAACTTTGGCGCTGTACGCGCAAGACCCTCCTTTGGTGAGGAGTCCAGAGGGTCAGGACTATACTAAAAAAGTTTGTGATTCTTAAACCTCAACCGACACTATTTATTTTTTGTGCGTAAGGTCTTGTGTATGCAACAACAATTAATTACAAAAACTAAACATTTTACTCTTGGTGAAAACAAGTCTTGATAAATAAACATAAAATAAACATAGATATTTAAAGAAATAATACGATAACAATGCTGTGGTTCCTGCCGTTCCATTATAGATAAAATAGCTTAGAGTCCTCCATACACATAGTATAATAACGTTTCAACAAAATGGCAAATCAAGTACATACATATGTATGTATATCCAAACCGGCTGGTATCAAAAACCTGCAGCATAAATACAGAGATTATACAGATGTATATTCTGAGCTTAAAATCTGTTACACGTACGCATGTAAATGCTTATATGTCTAGACATAGATACAACATACACATGTATATCAAATTATATATTGTAGAGTAAGGTCTTTTAAAAACAAAAAAAAAGCATAAACGTCTAAAACGTCTACTAGTTTCTCTAAGAATCTACAATATAATATTTTTCCTATTTAGTTTTATTGTGAGAATAAAGCTGAGCAAAAACAATTTAATAGTATTATTTGTATAATAAAAATTTTGTTACTTAGATTTTAAAAGTTTGCTATATACACATACCTACATATATAAATCATTCTTAAATCTTTTTCTACTCTCATAATATGTAGTTACATTTTCCGTTAACTTATAAGCCACTGTGTATTCGTTAAATTTATGTAAATAAATTTTTATTTAAATTATTTACATTTTACCATACCCATTAAGTAACTGTTTAATTTTTAAGTTAATATACGTGTATGTACGTGTCTCAAATTTCAAACTGTTTTAATTATCTCACAAACCTCATAAGCACACCATCCATTTTAAAGTTTTTGTATCTACCATCAAAACCGTCCCATTTTATCACAATATATAGAAAATATGAAAATGCAGTTTTCAACAACTTTAATCTATCATATGCTACATTGTTAATAATATTGGCAAATAATTTTTTAAATATATATTTAATTAATGTTATGTGAAAGTTTCTGTTCTGTTTAACATATATGTACATACATACACACACATATTTATATACAAACACATGTATAAATATTTTTTAATGATAATATCACATAAAAATTTGTAAAATAAAGATTTTATTATTTATTACCAAGTAAAGATTTATAACTAAAGCTATGCAATAAAAATATACATATAAACAAATGCATATCGTACATACTGTGTACATACATATATGTTACAATATTATTTAGCTATTTTGTTTTTATTAAAGCTATGTATGTTACAACTGAATCTACAAATGCATATTAATACAAAAATTTATAAAAAGAAAAAAATATAAAAATGAAAAAAAAACTGTTCATGGTACTTATTTTATTTTGCTTTTCGGCAGAAACGAACGACTGGAGAATATCCCCTATGATTCCAATGCAACATGTTGTTTTGAACAAAAACGAGAATGATTATAGTGATGGGAGATAAGTGAAGTAGTCTTAGTGAACATTTTTCTTTAACATAGCGATGTCGCAGCTGTCGGGGAAAATGTTCTTCGGAACGTTTCCTCTCTCCAAGCTAATCACGTGTCAAAGAGTTATCCCCTAAAGTGTTGGTCTTTTGAAAAAAAAAAAACAAATCCACGCCAGCCCTCTAAAGTGCAGGATAGGAACCATCCCTCCCTCTGTGAGTAATTGGGCCGTGCTAGCATTTCAGTTCGGTCAGTCAGCATAGCCCAAGTGGCCGCTTTTGATGCGGCCATGCCGTTAATTGCATGTCAAGAAGTTTTGCTAAATGTACTTAAATTTATTTTGAATTTAATGACTAAAAAATCTATATAAAAAAGGCATAATTTTTTTGCCAAAAAAAAAAAAATATAAAATTCGATGTGCTTAAATTTTTTTTTAAATTTGGTGACTAACAAGAAAAAAGGTAATCCAGTGTTTATATGAACTATTTCAGTATTGGCAACCTAAACCAAAAAGGTCATCAACTTTACTACAAAATTGTTAACTTTTTAAGGAAGATAAAGGAAGATATTTTTAATTTGGGAAGACCTTTATTTCATGTTTTCATCTTGGTTACCCTATGAACAGCTGCTCGTCAACTCTACACGAACAAGGCAATGCCTACCAGCAGCATTGAAAGCAAAAAAAAATAGGGTTTACTGCGTTAGTGGCTGGTCAAGTCTGGTCGCGAAGATGTCTAAAAAATATGATGCAGTAAAAAATGTAAACTGCAGATGCTGAAACATGAAGCGATAATTACTGCGTTAGTGGCTGACCTCATCCGGTCGGGTAAAGTCATACCAACAGCTGTGTGATCAGCAGAAGCTGTGATCATGGGTGCTCGGGAAGATGCCATACGACATGATAATTTTTAAGTGGTGCAGGAAGAGCCCTCTAAGGTTGCGGTCCATCAGAATGATGTTTCAACTGCAAAAGATTAGAAATAAAACAAAAGCGATCAGCTGAAACAAGTAAAGTTTATAAACGCACATTATCAACAAAACGTGAAATACGAATATTATGTTTTATTATCTTAAGCGTTTCAATGAAATTTTAATCTCCTTAACTTTGTTTAATTGTAGTGTAGCAAATCGAATCGTCTCATTGGACGTTGAGGTACATTCTGATTTACCTTTCTTAAAAACCATGCGCTGTCTGTTTTACCATTAAGAGTTTAATAATGAAGTAAACATTTAGCATAGCTCTGCGGTTTTTGAGCGACGGCAAGTCAATTAGTCTTAACCTTTGTTGATATGCAGGCAAAAGAATATTTCGATTCCAAGATAGATTGAGTAAAAAAAATATCAAGAACTTTTTTTGCACAGACGGGTATCGAGGACACCTAACAATGGATGCATACTCCAGAAAGCAGTTGACTTTGTCTCTTTGTCGGTAACGGTGTTCTTTTTATCGCTTGTGTAGTAAATCTTTTATTTTTATTGAATGCAGTGAAAATTGTTTTAAACATAATAATTTTTTTAGTTAGTGTTTGCTTAGTGGTTTTTGATAATTAATTATTTTATTTTTTGTTTGTGACTGTGTCAAGACCCTGTGTAAGGAGTTTGCGTTCCAAGACGCACGACATTTTTTTATGAACTCGGAATTTCTCTGAGGACATTATCATTTTACCCAAACATGGTTGAATAATAGTCTTCTCAATTTGGAACTTTTTGATAATAGTTTCAATGTTTTTAGAAGAGATAGACACTTAGAAGGAGTTCTTTTGTTGGTGGCGGCGTCTGAATTGCTGTTAAAAATCATTTAACCAGTTCATTAATAGAATTTGCCTGTGCATCTAATATTGATTTTTAATGTGTTCATAAAATGAAATATTTGAGGTTAAGTACCTAAAACGTGATGTTTTTTGTCTACTTTCGAGGTCATGTACAGAATTCAAAAAAAGTTCTTCAGCTCTAAATTGGTGTGCGGTTTGTAAGTGACCGATATATGTATGTATGTATGCCCTACGCGATTAAATTAAATCGTAATACTAAATTTAAAGTTGCTGTTGAGCAATATCTTGGAAGTGTGTTCTAATTTGAAGATGGACTGATTTTCGTAAGAATTTTTAAATGCATTCCGTTGAAAGAAGAAAGTTTGTTTTGACCCAAAAAATAATTTATTTTGCGATTGTTTTCGTGATGTAATAACTGGTGACCTTTTTTTTTAGCTAAGGGGCGGCATATTAGTTCTCCGCCCCGGGCGGTGACTTTATATAATACAATAGTACGTCCTCACTTAGAGTTCGCCAGCCAGTATAGTCACCATAATATAATATTCATATAAAAGGCATTGAGGGAATTCAAAAAAATTTATTCGTTTTGCTCTCAATGTCTTAAATTGGATTGACTCCTTAAACCTTCCAACTTATGAGGACCGTTTGAAGTTACTACATGTGCAGTCTTTGAGCTCCCGTAGAAATATTGCTACATGAAACATTAAATCTTCTTGTTACTGCCTTTTGAGTTTCTTTACTAAAATCTTTATTATTAGACATATGACTTAAAAATTTTTTAGGGATATGTAGTTTGGTCAGTAGTATTTCTAAATTTGAAGCTATCAATAAAAGCAGTAAATGCAAGACTCGCACTTTCATCGATTGGATTTTTGCACCTAACTTTGAACAACAAATTTAAGCAGTTTAATGATAATGGGACCTCTTTATTTTTTATTTTTTACTAACCTGTACTTTTCTCGATCAACGCTTTCAAATTTAAAGATTAATACCAGCCCAAAAGCTGTGTGGAAGTCTTTCCAAGTTGATGGCAAGCCGCCCGAGGCGACAGCCTTTTTCTGTTCCACTCTGTCAAAACAAAAATGTTTTTAGTACTTTTATATAAATTTTTTTACTGAAGAACTTTCCTGTATTTGTTCGTCAGCTTGTGCACTTTCACTTTTACCTTACCGGAGCTATAACTGAAATCGCGCGCTGCCACCTGCACGGTAATGTCCGCGTATATGAAGTGCTCTCCCACTTCAATGCATTACACATTATTTGACTTAAGTTTTTAAAATATTGTGTTAATTAAAAAATACATAAAAAAGAAGATTGTCAAAAGCCTAATAATAAACAAATTAAACTCTTAATAAAATATATATGGCATTTCAGGCGAAACGGACAATGACTTAAAGTGGGGTCGTGAAATTTGCTTATATTGCGGTAAGTTATACATCTAGTACACATTCAATTTTATTTTTCCTATGAAGCTTAATTGCGGAGTTATGGACCTCTGAAGAACTGGCGAAGCTTAAGGACCATAATTTTTGAACGCTGTTATTGGAATCAAGAAATTTATATTTATTATTTAAAATACAAGTTTTTTAGTCAAATTCGAATTTTAATTTTTTTTATGTATCGAAAAGCGGAACAGAAAATTTCAAATCAAATTTTCAGTAACTGCCTTAAAATTTTTTAAGTATTTTAATTTAAAAAAAAAAAGCTTAAGAATATTGATGTTTCACAAAAAAAAAAATTAACGTGATCGTTATTATATTAGAAGGTATATAAATGAAAGTACTTAAGAATGTGCTAGGTCTCATACAAAGTGCGGCACGTATGCACTTCAATTTATATATCTTGTGAGCTAATGTAGATCACGTCTTAAAATTCAATATCGGTATATTTAATGCTATATTTTAAAGTTAAAATAAAAAATATAAATTTTGTCGAAATTGTTAAAATTCTGAGACGAAATGTTCACTTCCGGTTTTCCACAATGTTTAATACTTAACTGAAAATTTGTTAAGTTCGAAAGCTGCTACCGAAAAACCCATTCCTCATATTGCGTCAATTTTTAGAGGTCCATAACTTGACAACCAGTTCTTATATAAAGAAAAATTAAGTGTTTACATCTTCTAGGAGTACAATTAAGCCGAATATGAACTCATTTCAAAATATCATTGTTTTTCATTGTCCGCTTCACATTTTCACGAAGACCGGCTTATCGATTCACACCTAATTTGCACCACGTAGCTTTTGTGTTAAGAGGCACAACTTAAGCTTGAAACTTTTATTGAAGATGTATATTTAAGGAGGCCCTTATACAAAAGTATTTTTTAAATAGAGTTTTCACGAAGATTTCCTGATTGTTTTTAAATGCTTCTTATGGTCTATGGAAGGTTCTTGCAAATTCATCATACCTAATCAATTACTAGACGTAGATGAATTGGACTTGATATAAAAGGTAGTTTAGCGGAGTTCGGCGGGTCAGATAGTAAGTAAAATAAAACTTAAATTAAATAAAATTATCACAATCTTGGGCGAACTGTCCATTAACATAGTTCAACCATGCTAAAATGCAGTTAAAAGGTATTACGTCAGATACAACCAAATACGAGCACAAAATAACTTTGCCATCATAAGACGTTATTATGACCATGTTAGATTTTGTACGAAAACAACTGTCCATTATTCTATACGAAGAACTTAAACGAACTTTAATCAAACGTCAGAAACTGTGTGAGGTTACCAAATTATTGATCTAAGTTTGCTTAGTCGAAGAAAACAAAATCATAAAGTTGGCTTTATGTTCCTTAACAATTTCGTTGTGATATTTTTTTTACTATTTTTTACTATGATTTATTACCAGATTTTTTTTTATTCTTAGTGAAAGCTTTCTTTGTATATGAATCCGAGATTTTATTCCAAAAAACTCGCGCTTTGTTATGAAAACCCTTTACTTCGAAAAAAATGACTGACTAATTCTCAATCATGAATTGGACTCCCATATTAGAAGTTTTCCATAAATTTTGTATTTGCATAATGCTTTGATTAATATATCCTAATATTTTGCACCCCCTAACCTTTGATCAAATTAAGAAAAAAAAAATTTATGAATTGTTTCAATTAATTTTTTTATTAATTTCTTTTCTTTGAGTCAATATATATTTTTTTTATATTCTATTTATTTTATATATATGTATGTTAAATATTTAGTTTTTTCAGATTCGCAATTATTAACCTTTATTTTAAATGTTTCTTGAGTATATATCATAAATATGTGCAAAAAAATATGTATTTTTTCTTGTATTATTAAATAGATCCTATTCATTTAAGGAAATGATTTCTTTTTTCTTATCTATGACTGTGTTTTCATTCTATTTATATAACAGTTTTCAAGCAAATCTGTTTTGTTTTGGGTTAACCTTTCTTTCGCATATATTTCAAACATATTTATGAAACTATAGGATCATAATTTTTTAACTTAAATTTTGAAGATTCCCAACTTAGGAGAAAAATGTTTCTTATAAATATATATTTGGTAACAGTAAATAGATATTGCATTTTTTACCCATATTTAGTTTTTGTTTCTACACTGGGAACCGAAAATTCATGCAGTATACATGATGCGATTTTTAAATTAATCAAGAGGTCAAAATGTGCAACAAAAAAAAAAAAAATAAAAAACAATCTAATTTTATCTAAAAAGAAATTATAACAATAGAGTTTAGGTACAACAGCCATTATACTTCTACGCTATTTATCTTAAGACTTTAAGTCATGTAAATTATTAAATGTTGGAACTGAAGATCGTACGTGACCTTAATTCGAGCGCACAACGTAAAATTCTCTTGCCGTTCAATTTATAATGAAAAACTTTTAAGTCTAACTTAAATTTGAGGAAGTTTGAAAAGTTTTGATTGTCATTTGCGGCATAGCTGTACCTTCTACACCACAACTTTCTTGTGCTGAACATTTGCTATGCTGCTTCTGTGAGTTCGTGTTAAATAATAAACGCAATAGTGAAAAGACCAAAATGGTGGAAAAAATGTTTCGACCTAGTATTCCAACATCTAAGTTTTTAATTGTGGCCATACTATTGCTCTTAGGCCTGTTAACTTATCTATTTCCTTAATACCACTTTAATCGGAGATTTCATAAACTGCTATTATATCTCGAATTAAATTTGGTAACTCATCTCTGAATTTATTTAGTTTTAAGAAATCTCAGATTAACAGAAAATGCAACACATAAAGTCAATTGTTAATTTTTCATATAAACATTTAAACTTCATTGAGAATAGTGCAATCGACAGTTGACAAAATTAATTCAAAGTAAAATCGTTTTTTTTATTTAAATTGAAATTCAGATTCTTAACGCTGTGATGGCACATGAGTAAGTTGATATTGTACCTATATCAAAATAATCTGAAAACAGTTTTATTTTTTTATGAATCATTTTCAGTTCAAAGCGAATACGGTCACAAAACTTCAACAATGGTGACTGCGAACTGCTGGCAAGTTTGGTGGAGGAAGCATATTGTGGAAAACAAAACAACCGACACCATTTCCGCCAAGAATAATTAACAGGCATGGCAAGATATTTCCATGAAGTTCAATGCTAACTCTTCCACCGAACCCCGTTCATCCAAAGTCTTGCCGGAAAAATTTAAAAATATGAAGCAGGCTTCCAAAAAGCGGCGTGGCGAAGAGTTGCGCTATTTTGTGGAAGCTGTTGTCGACAAAGTGTCCTCTGAAATTGTTGAAGTTGTTGAGGACAATGCAGAAGATTTGGTCAAACCCAGCAGGGCGGGGTACAACCCAGAAAATTTAAAAAAAAATCCCAAGAATTATTGCTGTAAAATAAGAAAAAATGTATTGATAAGTTAATAAAAGCGGCGCAACTGTCGCTGATAAATAATCAAATTGAGCTATGCAAAAAGCAGACAAAGCTCTGTAAAAAAAAGAATTGAGCTAGCCGATATTGAATTAAAAAAAAGTAACCAAAGTGATTCTTTACAAAATAAGTGAAATAAATTCATGGAATGGTATAATCTTCAATTACATAGACTACGCCGGCATGACAGACTTGAAAATGATAGTTAATATTTTATTCGAACCACCGCTTACTAGAAAAATTCCGTGTGATAACTTTGCACAATACTTAGACTTCGAGACATCACCACTGCCTGACCCACAAGTTCCGTGACATATACAAAAAACAGAGCGTTACGTATAATTGTTAGCAAGTCCTTGACGTACTGTAGACAAGAATCGTGTTATGGCGGTGACCATAAAAAGTCGTACGAAGATATCCCGAATTGAGAGTAGAAAAGATTTCAAAAATTGGCACCAAGATTTCATCTAGCAGAAGTAAGGCTAAGGACTTCATAAATAGTTAGAAAGTGCGCCTGGGAAATAAAGTTTACACACGAAAACTAGAATTTTTTGTGCAAGAAAATATCAACGTAGTTACTGCATCAACCCGCCACAACAAACGTAAGTTCAAAGCATAATACCAGCTAACGAATAGAACGAAAGGGAATTTGCGGGCACGACAAATTCCGTACACCACCCTATCGTTTTTCCCTTCTTGCCAACAAACAGTAACATTTTTCCTCAAGAGTTTCCTCGTGTAAACGTTGACTCAGAATATATTACAAGCCTGACCCGCCATACGTTGCTATACTATTTTTTGTATACATTAGAAATCTAATTGCATACTGCAGTTAAACATTTCATTTTATTAAAAATAAATCTATAACAGCATACTCGTACATGCTTATAAATAAGGAAACTACTAAAGTGGGAGGTGCCGCGCACATATTACCAATATGAGCCAAATCAGATAATAGCACACATTTGCGTAAATATCTCGATTCCAGCGCCATCTATCGAGTACAAAGATTACCCCACAAACATACATATAACGAATGCAATGGCTCTTAACATTTCTTTACAAATATTAAGACTAAGGTAGATGAATAACTTTTTTCTAAAATTCAGAGGGTCAAAAATTTTTTGGGCCTATGGTTTCTTGTGAATTTTCACTTAAAATCATCCATAGACTTAGGTTCTGCTAAAAGCTGCGGCAGTTTTTTTCCCTCGCGAAGTCTTGAGCTATAGGGTGCTTAGAAAATTTTCTTAGGAGTAGTAACTACAAACAAAGATTATCTCAAAGCTTTCTAAGCATTACAGCTAGATCAATAAAATAAATTGGATTCATTAGAAAAATAATTCCCATATCTTTAATTTGATAAGTATTGTTAGTCGTATTATTAGTCCAGCTATTGCTTGTTAAAATCATAAACATTTTTTTTAAATTGCAGATTTTTAAAAATGTTGTAATAAAATGTGATTTTCTTAGCCATATTTTAGTACATCAAAGAACTTCCTATAAATTTACCACACAAAGTTTTGCCGTGGACCGTACACTTTTCCATGCATAATTTTTTGTTAATCAATACCGAAGTAACCTTCTAGCTACATACCTGCTAGACTCAATGATTTTTGAAGCGAAACTTTTTTAACGAGCGATGCTTTGATAATTAGGTGTGTATAATGAAACGCAAAACGTGACACACTTTTTTAATTGGGATCTAGAATAGCCACAGCAATAAATTATTTATCAAATTAAAGTATTCATCAAGCAGAGTGCACTCCAGCTATCAGCTTTGAGATCAGTTAACCAAAAGCTGGGACATAAGCGTGGAAATATTTCCTATTTTTTAAATTTTTTTACCAAAGTCTTGTCATAACGAGGAGAATTACGTTGCTTGCTTTATATATTTGCGTGAGCGTAAATTCATTGGGAGAACAGAAACAAGTGAGCGAAATTCAATAGAACAAAATAAAAATTATGCGTGCAGCTCTCACGTGATGGTAGTGAAACCTTTAGAAAACTAAACTGCGGTAAAATGAGGCGAAAATGTTTATTAAAATGATTAAAGTTGACGATATCTAGAATAGCTACAGCAATAAATGATATATGAGATTAAAGTACTCATCGAGCAGAGTGCCCGAAAATTATCAGCTTGAAGATCGGTTAACCAAAAAATGTTTTTTTTTTTATTTGATTTATTGAAATATGAAACTAGTGCCTAAGACTTTGGTCTTTTTAGTAGATTTCCATATATAACAGGTAAACTATACATGTTTCGAAAATTTTAATTATTGGTTGAAAATATTTAAAAGCTTAGATATTTATGAGTTATTGGTATAATCTAAAAATAATAAGAAGAAAACTAAGATGAGAAAGAAAGATATACTAAGAATTATTTAATGCAAATTTTTGGACCGCAGATTTGAAGCACTTGGAATGCTTTGGCATTTTATAAAACTTGACGGGTAATTCCAGAGTTGGTTTTAGTGATATTTTGCATCAATTTACAATCTGATCCCATAAAAACGATTGATTGGACTAGGTAGCTAAGAATCACATTGGTATTAATAAAGTTAAATTTATACCTGGAAAAGTACACGACCTACATTAAAACTTTTTATGGTAAGTTTGTGGGCAAAAAAAATTTAAATTAATTTTATTTTTAATTTAACAAGAGTTAACTCTGAACTAAAAACACAGATGGCAACAATAGTACTACCTAAAAATTTGTAAGCTAATTACACTAGCTTACACAAAAAAGGTCTGCTTCCTCACTTACTTTTTTCTACGTATTTTGGAGCGTAGATTCCCAAAATGCCAACCATTTTTTCTTCTTAAGAATCGTTTTCGAAATATCACTGAAAACCCGTTTTTTTGCACTTGTTTCATTTATTTGGCCACATTTCTATAAATTTTTTTCGTCCTAAATCAGTTGCACATTGTTCAACTTTTGTTTTCTTTCTGATGGTTTGCTGTCAATGCGCATCAGATTACGTTTGATGAAGTTACAAGCGATCAAAGTCCAAAAAAGTGATTTTTTCAGCCGATATACGGGAATGTATAATAATATGGCAATTACCTTTTTTCATAAAAAAGAAATATTTTTGGATCCAAACGGATCAATTGAAATTTTTTGGTTTTGATCACTTGTATCCGTTAGAAAGAAGATAAAATTACCTTTTGCAGGAAGTTCAACTGATTTCGATCGAAAAAAAATTGATAGATATAACAAATGAAACCAGTGCAAAACAAGTGGATATCTCGAAAAAATTTCTTAAGAAAAAAAAAAAAAATCGTTGGCATTTTTGGAATCTTCACCTTAAAATTCTACAAACAAATTCTATGAGAAACCAGATCTCGAAATAAAACCCGAATTCGTAAACTAGTGCTATCGAATAAATCTCATTCATTTATTACTTAAAAAGTTGTGAAACAATCTTTGCTTGTAAGCACAACTCTAAAGGAACTTTCTTAAAGGCCCTGTAGCTAATAGCGTGTTTAAGATAGACCCCCACTCCCACACAAATTTTAGCTCATAATGAACCAGGAAATCTAATTTATCCCGATGGCACATCGTAATCGGACCATCCTGTATATCTTACGATCATGTAAGACTGAAAGGCCGATTTCTCGAAGAAAGGAGCAGATCTGATTTGGAATTTTACGGAATTTTAGTCGCGATATGCTACGGATCCACCGTGCCAAGGCCAATTTTTTATCTGTTGTAGTGGAACACTTCTTCGGTTCAGGCACAGTCCATGCAGGTCAAAGTCAGTTGACAAATACCGATGAATCAATTTGACAAAATGAGTAAAGAACAGAGCTCAACGCTTACTGGATCAGCTGCAACTGAATCCAACGAGGAATAATAAAATACATCACTAAAACCAAGTAAGGCTATATTATAACCAAAGTTATCGTACCATAGCTTGCAAAAAAAATTAATTTTTTGGAAAAAATTTCGCATACGAAGCTTTGTTATCAATATTAATCCACAAAAAAAGTTTAAATGAAATGGTTTACTATTGCATGCTTAAAAACATGCTGCAATATGATAAGCGAAAATTTACAATAAAAAAACTTACCGCCTTCTTCCGAAATCAGTGTATTGACACTATACATGGTGGTCCGGATCCCATGGTCCATCCTGATATATTTATTAGCGTCCCCCGATCTCATGAAAATTAATGGAATACTCATAAAAAAATGGTTTTAAAAAAAAACTTCATTAATAGCTAAAGTACGGTATTTTTGAAAGAATTGCAATTTAAAAAAAAAAACATTTTTTTGACTTTATCAAGCGATAAATCTGAACTGAGAACACGGTTAGTAACAATGATAATACTAAAATATATCCGAGTTATTTGTCTAATGAAATTCCTCATTTTATTGCCTAAGCTTTATTAGTTCGAACGTTATAAAATAATTCTTGCTTGTATGTACTACTCTAAAGGGACTCTGTTAAACATCCTATAACTCAAAGGGGGGGGGGGCAAAATAGACCCACCCCTCTCATACAATTTTGATCCAGCGAATCTAATTTTTCCGAATGGCACATAGGATCCGGACCAACGTATATATATCGTCACAGTGATTTTCTGAATTTCACAGTGAAACACTGAAGTATTTTTAAGAGTTCACTGTGACTGTAAGTAGTATCAATAGATATGGTTTTCAGAATAAGTAACTTTTAACGGTTTATTTCAGCTCAAAAGAAATGTGTGCGCGTAAGCCTCACCAAGTAAACCCCATGTTTGATAAAAAAATAATGCCAACGTAATTCTACATATAACATGCAAGTTTTTTAGTTTTGTCTTATGCGTGTTAAGTTTTTCTTTGTGATATTTGCCTTTTATATATTTTATTTAACTATATTACATTTATTTTATTTTCGTTTTTAATTGTTTATATATCGCGCAATCTTACTACAATAATTTACAATGATTTTGTTAAAATTTACTAATTTTTTTTGTTGTTAACATTGATACTGCTTGCTTAGTAAATATTAATCAATAGTTAAATCAAGAAAATATATATTGAATAATGAGAGATAATTCATACAAATTCAAATAAATTAATTCTTATCTATAAGGAAAAGTTTCAAACTCGAAAAATTTGCTCTGAGACGTCAACATCAAAAATGACAAAATCAAGCAAAATAATAATTATATAAGTTTTGTGAAAACCTCAATCAATTAAATGACACCCTTCCTAAAGCTATGCAATTCCACATAGACTTATTGCATACGAGTTAAAAATACCTTTTTGCTCAACTTTTTTGGCGAAAACACGACGGATTGAAAATGCTAAATAAATTCTTTGAAGGCTACAGTTGTCACAATTTATCTTTTAGGAATTATTTAAATTGCGTATTACATGCTTAAATGGAAATGGAGCTGCAAAAAAAATATGCTCCAACATGAGGAGGCTTCGTCGAATGCAAATTGAAAGGCTTCGACAAAGTGTCGAATCCTACAATTCGTTCATGATGAACGTTAACATGATGAAATCGTCGTATAACTTCAGTTATTAAGATATCTTATATTTAAAAAGGGAAATATGATATCCTGAGCAAAATTTCAATGAAGATAATATGCAGAAAGCCGAAAATACAGAAAACACCAGTATTGCACTAACATTTGCATTTTTCAAGGAAACAGTTGGAAGATCGGCTCATTTCTCTGCAGAGGAAAATGCCAACAACACGGACGGTTCTTCTACGTCAGTGCGAAAATTAGGTAACTCTTTTCTATCGCCTCTTTTATTCAAACGACAATACAAAATATACACACTGACAGTCGCCACATCCAACAGTTGATAGATGATTCTATTTGTCCATTTTTTAGTTTTAATGTAAATGTGGGTGGTATCGACCAAAGGGTCTATCCATCAAGTCGATACCTCCCAAGTGCTTGTTGTACTCTTTAACGACGAAAAGACTGTAGATTTTGTCATTCTGGAAATTTTTCTGATCTCATCGCTTAGCTTTTCGATAAAAAATTACGAAAATTAAAATTCTAAATAGTGTTCGAAGCTCATTGGAAGAAAATGACCAAGCGATCAAATCAGAAGAAGATTTCATTCACATGTAGTTTGCACCGGAGCCTTCCTCTTTTATACGTACTCGTATTGTATGTATTCTGATTTTAACATTGTAACTATCGAAACTACCATCACTTTCACTGCTAGTATCGTAGTCCCCACATAAAATTGAATCCATCAATGCATCGAACTCTTTGTCCGATGTAAAAAATAAGTTATAAAACTTCTTTCGATTCGACATGACTATGAATATCGAGATAACAAAAGAAAGTAGATGGCAAATATGGGTGATCAAAAAAAATAAAATCATATAAAACACTCAAAAGGTGCGACAAAAAAAAAATTACGCCACTGCATAAGCCCGCCTATAGATGGTCGGCAGAAAATGGATGTCACTTGAACACAATAATTATTTTCCCGCAAATTCATCCACTGTAGAATAGATGATACATTTAGCTACTCACCAGAAAAATTATATACTCGATCAAACAAGATATTACTTTTTTTCGATGAATTTTCACTTTGATTCGACATCACTGCAGAATGAGCATGCGAAGTCTCACGACATGTACCTACACGTAAGTTGAAACATTGTCTAGAGTCGTACTGCGCTTACACAACAAAAAAAAAATATGTCATATGCTTACCGAGTCAGCTACTGCCCGCCAAAAGGGTATGCACTAGAGGGTTAAGGAACCATAGAAACAGAGAAGTTGTGGTTAAAGTGTTTAAATTGACGTTACATGGTAATTTTCAAAACAGATTTGAACAGTTACAATTTCAAGGTTTTTTTGATTTTTGAATGGTCTGACATCACATGACTACGATGATTTTCTAAATATATGACATAATTAAAAAATGTTGGGAAAATCAAAAAATTCTGAAAAAAGCCGATAAAAGACTTAAATCTAATACTAGAGTTAAGTATTTTTTGCATTGCCCTAATGTGTAATTTTTGACAGAACTTTTTTTTATAAAATTTCTAGTTCTTACTTTTATGATCTTTCAACAGAAAAACATATCATTTGACCAATGCCTTTGGTGGAAGAGATATGAGTTCCCCTAAGCAAAAATCAAAATGTAGCCTTGAAAATTTACCAGTTTCAAACTATGGTGGCTGGCTAATACGACCAAAAGAACTATTTCCTTCATAAAATACTAAAAATAAAAAAAAAGTTTCCAACGATATACAAGTGCATATAATATATATCGCTAATAAGCATGCAATAGTGGTGCTCTGATATTCTTGGAAGGGTATTTTGGTATGATATTTAGAAAAAAACGTTAATGCTTCAGTTAGTGACTGAGGTCGAAAATTAATTTTGAAGAAATTAAAAATGTATAGATCTAATTAAATTATATCAGGACATGAGTGCTGTTTGATATTTTTTGAGCAAAGTAGCAAAACTTTTGCATTAAAAATATACTTATAACCGTATTAAATATAAACATAGATACATATGTGTATATTTTACGGGCCAAAGCAATACATAAGAAAACTAGTTTTACCGATACCAAACTAGTGTTTCAATGCAAAACTATTTCATCCTGTTGGGAAAACCTGAAAAACTGTTAAATCAATCCTGCCCTGAGCAGCATACTTTCTCGGCTTTGGAATGGGAAGCGATAGAATATATCAGAAACAGCTGAACAAGAGTAAAAAATTGAAATAAATAAGTTGGTACAGCCTGGAAAACACAAATCGAAAAACCAAATGCCTCCTGAGCAAGCCATGAAAGAAAAAATTATAACTCGATTCTTGGCCAAATATTCTCCTCCGAACTACATGAAAAAATTGGCATCAGCCACTTACTCCAGGGTTGACAGCTTACATAAGATCCTCAATGCAAAAAGAGTCGATGACATCTTGCTCCAAGGGAATAAGAAATAAGAAACTCAAAACTACTCGGCAGAGGCGACACATCGTTCCTCACTTATAAGTAGCAACAAACGCACTACCATACCTACAGTGCCACAACATACATAACGGATAGCATCACCGACGTTACTCCTAATTCTATTAGAAATCACGAGAGATATCGTACTCAATGACATATCTGTAACATTTGCAAGCCGCTAAGTAACGCTTGGAACGGCCCATTTAAGCCGATTTTATTAGCACCATCCCTATATATACATGAATGACATTGACAGCCAATTCAAAAATGAAGACACAAACGACATCAAACTCCAAAAATTGGCAGAAACAGCAAACTTGTACCCTTGTTCATGGCAAAAAAGCAACAAATCCGATCGTATCACCAAGATGGAGCCCATATCTAAGGTTTGCTCCCAGAAATAAAGATCACTCGACGTCAATAAAGGAGCGCATGGTCCTTAAAATATTCCTCAGAAGTTAACCAGTTACAATTGGAACACAGACACTAACTTCCAAACGCCACTGGAGCTATACAAAAGTGAAATGGAACGATTTTGGCAAATTGATTTAACGCTGCGTTTCATAAAACCGTTTGCAAGACATTCCGAAAGATTCGTCGGTACAAATAAAGTCGCTGCCAAAGAGCATATCCTTCGAGGCTAGAGAAAAAGAAGTAGGTCTTTGACAGAAAAAGCGGGAGATGATGTGTTGCTTATATGAGAAGTGTAGTGATAACAACAACAATCAAACCAAACGTTGGGATTAAACAAGGTTGCTTGATCCTGCTTTTTCTATTTGTGATTTCGGTTTCCGAAGCCGTACTCTGATTGGAAACTATTGGATTCAAAAGGTTTTTGAGAAATCTGAAACAACTCATGCTCGCGACACAACGGAAGAAGTTGTAATGAAAATCAACAGAAGAAGACATTTCTTTGCACAACACCATAAAACTGTTAAGTCAAACACCATTTTAACACACACACAATTAGAAATACTTAAATCAAGTATGCAATCAGTGTAGTTTTGCTTGCGAATCATGGTCCACTGTCAGGTCGAATAAATTCTTTTGTAATCACAAACAACATCAGACTACCAACTCAACTGAGATTATGCAAGGACGCTGGCAATGAATTGGCTACATGATCAGGAAAGATGCGAGAGAACCTTACACATCAGCACTTTGGAGAATCCGCAGGATGCAGACAAAGACCCAGAACATCTTGACGCCAAATGGTAGAAATTGTGTCAGAAATCAGAGAGAACTGGCACAGAAGGAACAACGAGCTGGGGTTCGAAAAAGATGTAGCAACTTTTTTGCAGACCTTACGCATCTAATGTAGTTACAGAAAAGTAGCAAAATTTTACTATTCACCTAAATACGACGTAATAATTTTTATTTTCTACTGCTGAATAGCTACTTACGGCTTCGCTGAAAAGAAATAAAAAAAGTGGGCCCAGGGCTAACACATCGTATTGTATGTTAAACCACGGCTTCGAAAGCCATAGTCATAATGGGTTTTGGGGGTGCCAAGCTCACGCGGTTGAACTGGGCCTCGCACTGTTATGTCGCCCCGTGTGCAACTTTTTTTTTTTCGAAAAACGGAGATAAAACGCTTTCCAATTGTTTTTATAGCGTCGTAGACGCTTACAATATAGCTTTCTTCGTTTTCCGTGCATAAAAGAAGTTTCACGATGCAAAGTGAAGAACAAAACGAATTGCCGTTGCATTATAAAGAAAAATTAAAGCAGAACCATAGCAGTGGCTTTTATTACGTGACTTATTAGTTTTTGGGCCTCGCACCAACTGGTCACACGAGGCATCGTGCGATATAAAGCCGGCTCTAGCCACAGTATTTCAGCATTAAGCATTTTGAAAAGTTTAGAGCGTATTTTGGTCAGGTTCAAAAATATGTTCTAAAATTGCTATTGATTTGAGAGATAATTTTAGACCTGCTTAATCCAACGCGTTTCGGATGAACTAATTTTGCCTTAGGAAAATTAGTTTTTCCTAGAAACTGCTTTGGCCGGTCACATATACGCTCAAATTGTACATAAAAGGTTTGGTTGTTTACATATGTATGTGATTGTGTAATTTTATAATTTTAATATATCTGTAAGCACTCTTTTAGTTTTATATTTAGAGCTGCAATGTGTGTGGTAAATGTCAAACTGACATTTGGCACATGCCTGATTTGCATAGTCATTACGTTAACATTCTTAAATGCTTATTAAGTTGCTTACTCGAAGTCCGAATATATATGTATGTACTTACATATCTTTGTTTTTAATCTAAAACTTAACTTTTTTTTGACTTAAGGGCGGGTCAAACTATCCGCAAGGCAAAAAAGCTAATAATTTTTTTCTATATTTCAGTTAATTTTTTTTCTTCTTTAGTTATAGCAATATGGGATGCTAGCTTCACAAGTAAGGGGGTGAATATTAGCTGCAACTGTTCAGCTGATTGATGTTGTTGGTTAGCAAACGATCATCACTTTCAGATCCTCAAGATCTTCATCCTGTTCAAAGTAATCAACACGTTGAACAACATGGTTATTGACACATATTGCGGTAGCAGCAGGGGAAGCAGTAGGTGTTGCTATTTTCTGTAGTGTTTCGGATTGAACTTGTTCCTGCTTGTATATAACATGTTGCTTATGCATAAGCATGTTTAAACTATTGCTGTTCGGGTTGTTGTTACTATTGTTCTTGTTAACGACATTGCTGCTGCTGATTTTGTTGCTGCATTGGTATTGCGGATCTGAAACAAAAAGACTTGGCAGCTGTTGTTGTTGCTCCAGCGAATCATGTTGTAGAAAAGCATTTGCCACATCTTGCAGACAACTTAATGTTTGTTGCTGATGCTGCAGCACAACAACTGCAACGTCATTGTGTTCGTTTTCATCCTCATCTTCATCATTAACCTTGTCTATGTAGGCAGCAATATTTTGTGTCAATTGCAAATGATGATTGATATCTATTGAGTTTGCTTGATCGCCAGAATTGTCATCTCTGCTACAATTACTACCAATTCCAATGACGTTGTTATCAATTATGTCGGCAACACTTGCAGAAGCAGCATCAGCATTGCAGCCGGTAATACTATTGTTGGTGGATTTGCTGCCGGTTTGATTATTATCAATGTCTTCGTCATAGTGATTGGCGTCGTGTTGACCTAAGTGTATCAGATTGTTGTCACAGTTAGTGATCAGCATATTGCTAGTATTGTCATTCTTTAATATAAAACTTTGCAATAACCCGTGTTTGTGATCGTCATCGTCATCGTTGCTCTCGTCGCTAGCGTTTTCTGCGCTTCCATTGTCGGCATTCGCAACTTTGGTATTATGTACGCTTATAAATTGCAGTTTTGGATGGCGTTGCAGTCGATGCTGCCGGGTTCGAGTTCTGGTAACCTCATAACTGTTAGCAACATCATGTGCATAAGGTTGATGATGGGTTTGAACATCTTGTTCAATTATCTCGTGATGTTCG
Organism: Meiosimyza decipiens; assembly: GCA_963680825.1. Taxonomy (NCBI): domain Eukaryota; kingdom Metazoa; phylum Arthropoda; class Insecta; order Diptera; family Lauxaniidae; genus Meiosimyza; species Meiosimyza decipiens. The sequence continues at coordinate 11,627,451 of OY804262.1, read as the reverse complement.
CTCTGCACGAAATATTGCTCTATTTCTGTTGCTGTATTTGCTTCAATTTTGACAGTATTATTTATGCTGCTGCTGCTGCTGCAGCGACTGTTCAATGTTTCATCAGTGACAATGATTTTTTCATGTTTTTTTAATATTGATCCAAAGCATCGCTTGTTGTTCCCTTCGCTGTTGTCTACTGCTGCCGATCGTTTCAGCCTCTTGTTATGCTCTACCACTACCAACTCTCGCTCATCCTGCATCTGTGCTAAGTCGTCCGTCAATTCGTCCAGCAATTGTTGTTGCTGCCTTAAGGTAAACTCACTTTTTGCTTGCGTATCCAGTTGCTCCATCTGCAGTTGCTGCTGTTGTTGTCGCCGAAACTCTCTTTGCTGTTCGACTTGAATTATCTGCTCCGTGGTTTGTCACAACATGTCCTCGTTGTCGTTGTCACCGTCGTGTTCGCCATCCAAATCGAAATCGTCTTGACCAAGATCCAAGTCCATGTCCGGATCGTCATCCAGATCCAGCGAGTGCTGATTGCTTGGCGACATTGACGACTGATGATGATGGTGACTGTGATGCGAATGTTGCTGCTGATGATGGCTGTTGTGATTATTGTGTAAATTGCTGTTGCTATTGTTTTTGGCGTCGTCATCGCGCCACTTGTCCATCGAACGACGGCGTGCGTTCATGAAAAAGTTACCTACCGTTGTGGGCTCAAGTCCCAATTGGCGCGCAATTGTCACCTGCATTTCTTTAGAAGGCCGCTTGGTTTCCTGCAAAAATAAAGCATAGAGACGCAAAAAACAATAATAAGTTCTTTGACATATCAAATCTAAGTGTTAGCGTGTAATCGTAAATACCTTGAATATCGCTTGAAGTGTGCGCCTTTGCAAGTCTGTAAACACCAAGCGTGGTTTCTTGGGTTGTGGCATGTGCTCTATATGCGGTTCTTCTTTTCGCCGACATACTGTCATTGCTGCTTGGCCAGCTCCATTGGGTCCAGCACTCACGCTATTACTTCCAGTACCAGTGCCACCTAGAACGGAATGATGCGCTTTAATTTCTGTGGTACCAGCAATGGTCCGTTCACATGGAAAAAAGAAGCATTGAGATAGAGAAAAATGCATTATAAGAACGTTGCAATATAGTAACGACAAGAACACTAAAGAATATTCACAAGGACATTGTGAAATATCATACTAACAGGATCAGCCGCTGGTGAACCACTTACCGTTTGTTGTACCGCAGCCGCTTCGTTGTGGTATTTGAGCAGCTGCCATACGAAGTGCAGACATGCGCTGGAATTCGGGCTCTTGCAACCACTTGAACATGCGCCGAAAAGTTTCTCGGCCTGATTTGAGTTTTGACCAGGGCTTTGGATTCCTCAGCAGATCCGAAAGCGTACCCTGAGAACGACACAGCACGCGCTGTGCAAATATTGCTTGAGGTATACTGTAGCGCTTTAATTCTGCTGATATACGCTGCGCCAGTTCCTTTGTATTTATTTCCTCCATGTCTCCGTTTCCACTCCCATTGCTGACGTTCGTACTATTCACATGATGAGTGTTCACCTGCAATTGCTGCTGATGTTGATGCTGCTGTATGCTGCTAATATTGCACATTGTAGAGTTATTGTTGACGATATTGCTTATTTTACTGGTGCCGTTACTACCGCCCCCGCTGGAAACGGGTGTCGCAAGGCGCACGATATCATTCATATTTGTGTCACCAGCAACTGGCTGCAGTAGCAGTTTGTTGCCGTTATTGACATGTTGTTGCTGCTGTTGTAGCTGAGAGCTAGATCGACACGCAGTTGTTCCTGTTTGTTGTACCGCTGCCATTTGCTGTTGTTGCTGCGTGTGGGAGGCGGTTAACATCGTCGTCGGTGTGATGCAGCCATCGCCATGCGTCAATGGTGGCGGTGAAGGCGTAAGTGAAACTACAACTGCATCGCGATGAAGCTGGGCCATTTGTATCAGCCCATCGCCAGAAAGTGTTGTGCGAGCTTCGCTTGGAGACATGATTGCCGATGCTGCAGAAAGTGTCGCCATTGCACCGTTTATAGGAGGAAGCGTTATTGCATCCGATTGATTACCAACAACACTGCAGCCCCCAGGCGAATGTAGGGAAACGGAGCTGGCCGATACTGAATGAGGACTAAGAGTAGGACTGTGTTGCAGCTGCAACTGCGAACAGCGCCCGCCTGATGTGGACGAGTTTGGGGTGGTAGTGACCATAAGATTACCACGGTGCGTTTCATATGGCGAATCATCATAGCTAGTGACAACAACGTTATCGCCTACAACAATATGACCATCTACTAGCGGCGGTGATGACAGGCAAACAACTTTTTGTTGCTGCTGTTGATGTTGCTGCGTTGATGAATTGCTTGCCTTGTCACCATTAAGTGGTGGTGAATGTAACTCTGTTGTATGACTGTAAGCGGACTGTGGTGAGAGTGTTCCGCAGGGGCTGGGTGAAGCTGCCTGGGACATACAGGGTACGACCATGCTGGAAAGCGTGTGGGTTGGGGAGCTTGCATAATTGTGCGGTGGTGACATTGACATACCCATCGCTGGCAGCTTGTCGTACGAAGAGTAAGGTGACTGTACACCACTAAGGCCACTCAAACTTAGACCGCCGCCGCTAAGCAGGCCACTACCGTGTTGCATAACAGCGAAGGAGCCACTTACACCAGCGCCGGAATTACCACTGCTGTTGCTACCAACACCGACGACCCCACCACCACTCATGTGGCCCCCATATGCAAACTTCTCCGACATTGTGGATATTGGGGGCAGCGGCTGTAGCGGTGTAAGCGTGGCGTACGAAGACGTCGGACTAAAGCCCGGTGGTGACATACGCTCGTTAACGGACGTTAGAGTTTGATAGGTGCTGGTCTCCATGGAGTTATCGTGATCACTAACGCCCACCACACCGACCACTCCGATGTCGGGACTCAACATTTGTGATGAGGAGTCATGCGAGTCTTCGTGCGGTTGAACGATCACCGACAATACTTCGTGTCCATGACTATGAGTTTGATTGTTATGGTGAGTGTGGTGGTGATGGTGTTGATGACGAGGATGATGCAATTGCTGGTGCTGCTGATGGTGTTGCTGTTGATGGTTTTGGTGATGAGGATGCAAGTGTTGTGTGTGATGACAATTTTGTTGCTGTTGTAATCGATGCTGGTGGTGGTGCTGATTTAACGTTACCTCAACCGCATCTGATGATAGCTCGTCTAGCACACCAACACCTACATTCAATTGGTCATCCATGTGTGTCTGATTGCTGCTGCTATTGTTGTTGTTATTGGTGAGTATAATCAGCTTGTGCTCTTGTTTGACTGGGATTAAATGCGCCGTCGTAGAGCTCGACGAGGAACCCACTGAAAGTGCATCCAATGTAACATCGGAACCAACAAAATCAACAGGACTAGCGTTCCTCAGACATTGATGCTGCTGTTGTTGCTCCTGATGGTGCTGATGCTGCGCTTGTTGATGCAGATGTTGGTGGTTGTTATGATGAAGCTGCTGCCGCTGATGACCATTAGAGAGCTGCAATTGATTCTGTTGGGACTGACAGTTACCATCTGTTCGAATTGGACTACGAACCATGCTGTCAATAATTGTGCGCACCATCACAACTGCATTGGATGAGCCGTTGGCAGATGTTAGAACGTGGTGCGCAGCACTGGTCTGGTCTACAACCCCATCGTGCGTTGACAGTGTCGTCTTTGGTGATGGTGAGCGAGCCTCACCGCCACTGCTATGTACAATCAGCTCGCTTGTGTCCACCACAAGGTGCTCTGAGAGACTTTGGTGATCGATTATTTCACTAATCGATTCCATGCTCATTTTAATGATCGAGTCGCGAAGATTTTTCATTACAAAGCCTCAGTGTTATAGACAAACTGATGTCTATGATTGCACAAAATATATGTTCACGAAAAACATGACCTTAAAGCAGATCTGAGTTGGTTAAGACTACCCGGTTCCAACATTATTATGAATCTACAAATAAAGAAGAAGGAAAACGTAAGCTCTAGTCAAGTATTTATAAATTATTATATCATATTATTATATATGCCACCAGTTTTGGGCTAAGCCAGCGCAATATCATTGAAAATTATTTTTTGATCTTACAGTGAAATTAAGGAACTCGCGATTTTTTTTCTCTATACCTTCTATTCACCTTAAAGGTGGAATCACCCAAACGTAGCCTTACGCTCCAATAAAATAAAGCAGGTGAATGCACGTACTCAGCTAATTAACCAATATATAAATTAACATGAATAGTGGCGTTTGCTAATGACTGTAAGTGCGATGAAATTATGTCCAATCTCAATTTATTTTATTCAGTCAATTATAACAAATAAAAATTCTTTAAATCATGTCTTTAAGCCGAAGGCTTAACAGCTATGGTAACAAGCAAAAAATGACAAATTTAAATTGTTTAAAGACCTTTAAATTGTTTTATGCTGAGGATGACTCAAATAGAGTCGAAATGCATATAAATATAAATTTAAATAATTTGTTTTATTTTTTATAAAAAAGCGCGGTCATTTAAGGCGGTTAAAGATTTAACGTTGTTAAGAAAAATTTTTTAAATTGCAGAAGATTAATTAAGACTGCTCGGTAATGTCCTATTTATTATTGTTTTTAAATAATAATAAATTCAAATAATTTATATGTTTATGCCCTACACAGAGGGTATATTCACTCTGTCATTATTTTTATAGCGTATAGAAGGAATATGGCAGGCATAGAAAACTGTATATATACTGACTCGATTCAGCTATGCCGCCAGTCTGTTGGCTTACGAGAAATCCAAGCAATTTAATCGAATGAAATTTGGCACACAGGGCACTCATTTAAAGGAGCTACTTGGGATTAAAAATGGGAGAAATCGGTTTAATACTTAATGTGTATATGGCCAAAAATAGTGGGGCGAGGCACAGCCCTAAATTTTAACATTTATATTGGAATATATCGTACACCATGCTAGATATTGTCATGAAATTTGTAAACGAATACAGATAGTACCTCTCTTTAAGTGTGCCAAAAGTGGGGAGGGGTTGGGAGTCAATGAAAATCTCACATCAACTTTTTAATGCATTGGGTATACATTATAATATCAGATTACATTTTTATCATATCAATAAAATCATTCAACTATGCACAGAAGATGCTGCAGGGCGTGTGGCATGTACTTTGCATCACGCATGAAGCTGCAAAAGCACTGGTCGGTGCTGCATACAGCCCCGCGTGCACCTGTGGTCAGCGTTCGCCCAACGCGTGTTATCACCCGTTTGGCTGAAGAGCTGCTGTGCGCCGCGAACGATAGGCTGGAGTGGATGCACGAGGTATCTACATACGTCTAATATACTACCTGCTATACCAAAAGACATGGACGATATGTGTCCAATCATCAGAATGGAGGAAGCAACTGAATGCCTATCATGAGTGAAAACTTAGAAAAAGGTGGTGTTGCCTTGATACGTGAGCTAAATTTATTAAAATTCGTTATACTGCACCTATGTTAAAGAGCAGTCTCAGTTTTTTCTCTCAGTTTACTTAAATAATGTAGTACATAGAACAAATCAGAGTATTAGGTATTTAGTAAAATGAAACAAAATATATCAAATAAATTTAATTTTTTAAAAATTATAAGGCAATTCTCATGGAAGGAAGGGGGTCTCGCCAGATCTTACCAAACCTCACCAAGGAGAGGGAGGTTCCGAATTTTCAAAAAAATAACTCACTTAATTAATGGACGGCTCTAAACCAGCTGGCACGTAGTGTGGTGGTAAAAATACCCTTTTAATAAAAATTTAAGACTTATGCTCACTTTTACTGTTGAGGCGATGCAGGGAATTAAATTTTTTGACAGGCCAATGATAATACGTTTTCTAGTTTTTTCTTCATGTGTATATTCAATTCCATTGCATCTTTTTATAATTTTGAGTGTAGAAAAAAATTTTTAGTCATTTTTCTCGTTTTCAAATTTTTTTCAGAAATTTGACTAAAATGTTCCAGAAGGAGGTTGGAGAGTGGTTCTAAGGGGTAGTGTAATTGAAAATTTTGAGTTTTGTCATTGTTTCAGATACCAAACTTATCAGACTTGAAATAAAAAACACGCAGAAGATCATTTGTAGTGGTGCCAATTACTGGTCATTGATCTCTATTTCGAAACGCCGACGTGAAGGCCGAAATCTGATGGCAGATGCAAGGTCAGCGACCACAAATTACTTTAGAATTGACATCAGTCGACTTTCCTCCATACTTTATGTCTATAAAAAAAAACCGATATAAGCTTCTTAGGTTACGGTAGCATAACAATATATGAAATATACAAAAACATAAATTATTTCTTTAGTCACCGACTGTCACTCGTAGTGAGTGGTTCTATCTCTTCATTGCCTGTGTCTTCACTTGCCATGATCACATTCACGTGTTTCGTTTCTTTCGGTCTGATTGAATTTTATTCGCGGATAGTTATTGTCTTTACTAGATATCAAATTTTGAGGACAATCGGTTCGCGTTGCTAGGACTAAAAAGAAAATAAAAACTTATTTTTAAAGAAGCTTCGAATTTTTCCCGCCAAACAAAAAAGGAATTAGCGGTAATCGAATTCGACGAAGTTGAACAATATGCAAAAAGAAAAAATCCTGAATGTAATAGAATATCGTATCCCGTCTTAAAAATGTCTCTCTTAGCTACAAAAATTGAATTGTTTAACTGTATATATAGCTCAATCTTTGACAAAGGTATCCATATGTTTATCCACAAAACTGGAAAAATTCTGATATTGTTCCCACTTCAAAACCAAGCCAGCCATTGGGTAAAACAAGTAGATTTCGGCCAATTCCATTACTTTCATACCTCAATAGAACTTAAGATAAAGTTTTAGCTAAGAGGAGAATGTGGTTTGCTTTGAGAGAAAACCATATTAACCCCAACCTGGAAGCATTTAAAACAGGACAAGACACATTTCATCTTGAACAATACCACTGAACTGCAATTGGAAGCAGGAACCATGTGACGATACTCATGTAGTCCATTTAAAACTTGAAAAACGGCAAGCTGGCCTAAAACATTAGAACTTTGCAAAACATTTCTTAACAAATCGCACACTTAGATGCAAAGTCAATAACAATTGCTCTGATAAGGTAGCCCTGCACAATGAGATTGCCCAGGGCTCTCTTATTTCCGCCGGATTTTTTGTAATTTTTTTGATGAAATCAGCAGTATTATAAAATAATGCAAAGTTGAACATTGTATAAACGCAGACGACGTGCTAGTTTTTTCTAAAAATATCAATTTAAATCAAATTCAAAAGACTTTTATCGGTATTCTCAATGAAATTTCTACCAGTATCTTTCGTTCAGAAACAAACATTTCATATCATCAAAGTAAGGCTCTCATATATGCAAAAAAAAATTGTACAAGCTTCAGTCTCACTTACAAAAATCAGACCATAGAAAATGTTAGTTATATAAAGATTTTAGCATAATTTTTAGCAAACCATTAAACGATAATTCAACTGAAGATGAATCAAAAATAAGTCGAATATCGGGAATAAAATCTGAAAATAAAAAACCTTTTAAGACTTAAGCCTTTGTTTTTATTAAACGGCCAAAGCCCAAACCAATAATAAGTTTACCCCTAGACTAAACATTATCAAATATTTAGCTCAGTAAAATGCACCCAACAACATTAACTAATATACTTATGATAATGAACATTCCAAACATATTACTCTTTGTCTTATTCCCTAACTCTGCATTCCATATAACGCTGTCTTAAGGAATGATACAAGAAATGTTATCAAAAGAAAACGAGTAATGAATAGACCGTCATCTTTCTACAATGCCATTCAATGCTCAAAAGAAATCCAGATTAATGTGAAGCCTTCCCTCACAACAACACATACGTTTCCAACCTGAGACCTCCCATAAGGTTCATTTATCACCAACCATATTGAGTATCTCAAACACAATACCAATCCGTCAATATATCAAACAACATTTCTAGAGACCAAGCCTAACTGGAAAAGTTAGGGACGGAATTGTTTGTTCACAAACGGGTTCAAAGATGTGACGTCAATCGCTTTCGCGGAAGTCACAGAAGATAGTTAAGCCATAAAAAATGGACTGTTACTTCCTCGTAGCTCAATATTTACTGAGGCATCTGCTATTTTTGACATTAGCCATGCAGCAATAACCAAAGGGAAATACGTAATCTACACTGACAGATAGTTGTCTGTTTTTCCACTACTAAGCCCACGAAACAACGAGCATTGGAAAATCTCGAAAAATGTGGATACCAAGTCATTGTGGCATAATTGGTAACAAGTACGAAGACACAGCAGTGAGATAGGTATGCAACTCACCTTGCTTGTACTTTGAGTCTTCTGTAAAATCAGACCTTCTTCGGAAAACCGAAAACTACATGAGATAGCTAGTGATGACAAATTGGACAACATATCAGCACCACTACAAAATAAATAACCATGACCGCAGCAAACTAATATTTTCTACGGCAGCAACATTGCAACAATTACACATCAATCACATTTTGAAGTGCGATAAGTCCATAAGTCACATGATTTTCGAAAATGCACGTACACGAGAATTAATATATGTAGTTGTAAATAAAAAACCTACCAATTTACTTGAAATCTCCTCTAATGAAAATTTAAACTCTTCAACTTTATTTATCAAAGCAAGCTTTAGAATATAATATAAATTATTATACATATTTTTTAGTCCGATATACAGCCGATAGTCTTTGAAGCTAGTGCCTTCCTTTAGTATCATCATTATTAACAATAATATTTCTTGTAAATAAATTAATTCTTAGCAATATTCGGGCTCTCTTGTGTCCTTTATCACCTCACAAATTATAGGGCCTCGACAAAACTCTTTCAACGTGCATGATCAGAAGCAAGTGCTTTCAATTCTCACAAACATTTTCTACGATGATTCCTGACTGACGTGATTTATGCTACCCTGAGGGTTAGACTCCAATGTTAACGACAGATTTCAGTAAGTGATTTTTGCAACGCGTGCCGAATCCATTTCCACTTTCGCCGTTTGATTTGAATGAAAATTGGATCTTGACAGCATCCAACCAGGACCATTTCCAATACGACATTGGAAATGTTTCTAGACCAAGGGGCGAATACTGTTATCTCAGGGCCGTTCGCAGGATTTGCTCGTGGTGCGAGGGGGTTTATAAATTTCATAAAACAAAGAAAATTATTAAAAAATGGATGTAAATATGTACATGAAATATAATATCTACTATATAAAGCTGAATGCAATACATATCGTATTGCATTATTTCCGTTTGTCCTCTATTCCATCTCACATCATGGATCTTCGTACATCCATGGGTTTTCAGCGGAGGTCACAAAGGCTCCACAGAGTTATCCGGAATAGGGACTCGAGACTTACAAGACAAATAGGTGATGCATCTCCGATCCATAATAAAATCAATAACTCAAAACGCTACTATATACCTTAGCACAGCTTTGAAATTCAGTAATAAAAATATACCCTCTGTGCTAAGCAACTGGCATATGTGGGCGGGATTGAATTACATTAACATAAAATTGTAAGAGCTATTTTAAGTGAACTATTGCAGCAATTGGTGTTAAATTTCATTTACATAAGTAGCTTACTAGCTATAAAGTACATATATCTGAATCAAAAGCGGGCGAAATAGCACCAGTGGACGTTGCAGCTCCCATACAAGTTAAATACATTAAGTGGCATATCCATCGAGACATGTAAGAAATCAAACTATAGTGTGGTGTAAAGGGTTTGTTTATAGAAAGCTATTTGTGGATCAAAACCGGACTGGATTGTACCAGTAGGTGTGTCACCGCCCTAAATTTTAATACTTACTACGGCATATATCGTAAAACTATTTCCGCTATTGTGCTAAAATTTGGTATGCGAATGTCAATAATGAACACAATTATTGAACAAAAAGTAGGCGGAGTTAGATAAGTGGGCGTGACATATTTCGGAATTTTTTTATTTCAAATCGAATTTTTTCAACATTTTCTATATTCATATGACTTTTTTAACCTTTTAACATTTTTCAATATATCCCATATGTATTTGTCCGACTTTTTCAACCTTTTTCAACTTTCTTAATTATTTTCCTTATTTTTTTGACTTTTCAGTGGTTTTGAATAGTTTCAACATTTTTCAACCTCTTCTTGAGTTTTTTAACCGCTTTTAACATTTTCCATATTTTTTCGATTAATTCAACATTTTTAAGCATTTTCCACATATTTTTTTCAATTGTTTCAACACATTTCAACCTCTCTCAACCTTTTTACATTTTAGTAAAACACTTTTCAACCTTTTAACATTTCACATTGTTTTCGAAATATTCAACCTCTTCAACGTCCTTTTAACATTCATTTTAAAGGAACTTTCAATGCAGTGTAGGGTGTGTGAGTTTCGGCCTGGCCGAAGATAACACCTTTACTAGATTTTATTTCCATTCATATATATATATTTGTTAAAAAGCGAGGTCCTTCAGCTCTAAACTGGTCCAGTTATGACCATACATACTGATATATGGACCGCATGCAGTAGAATTACAACAATTCAAAGTTGCTAGATGGTAAGTCATTCCATAAAAAACACACATTTTCACATATGCGCGGAAATACGCAAACGCTCACTCACACATACATATATGATTTTAAACACTACCTAATTTCATATGCAATATTTTTTGTTTTACTTGGTCTTTGTTTTGTTTCGAAACTTTAAAAATTTTAATATCTTGGTTTCGGCCAAAAGTTTTTATCTCTTTTTGATTTTCATTTACTTACTTTGGGGAATACTTGGTAATTACTGCTGCTACCGCTATTTGTTTTTGTGACTTTTAAAATCTGTAAGCCTCCTATTCAACCAAGATTGGCAACACCGCTATAGTGAAGTAAAACTATGAAAAACAAATGTCGCCTGAGGTGGTTGGCGGGCGTTCTAGATGAAAAAAGGGAGGCAGAATAACAAAATTTAGTTGAAGGCGATTTAGAATAATATGAAAATTATTTAATAACTTTTTTTGTTGTTGTTAAAGTTTTGTTGTGTTTAAAGTTTTTAATTTTATTTATTATTGCACTATGTTTATTTTATTTGCTGCTATCCAAAATTTTTTCGGGCACTTTTAGCCTGTTCTCCTGAACTTTATTCAATTAGGTGCTTTGTTTTTGTCCTGGTCCTTGTATCTTTTTATTTCACCGTTTTTAACGTTTTGTTTTTGCTGTCTTCTATTCCACTTGCACCAGCAGAAAAACACGTTGCCACATTTGCTGTTATTGTGTTTTCCGAACTTCGCTTGAAGCTTGAGGGTGGTTCTGTTCTTATGATTGTTATTGTTGTAGTTTTTATAAATAAAAATAATGAAACCAAAAATAATAGCAGTAGCAATGAATAAAAAAATCAAAATAACAGGGCGAGAGCATAACGACTATAGTATACGTATATATCTGAACGAAGAGGAAACGCATGATAGCGTAGTGTGGAATAAGAACAAAAAACGCATGCAACCAATACAATAAAAAAAAATATCAAGCACACACACGTAAGCTCATAAGGAACTTACAAACATGATATTATCATAACATTGCCACCAGGGATGCCAAGTTCCACCTAGAAAGACTACCGGTTTTATATTTAAAAAAAACTGCTGAAAGCAAGCTCTGGCAGCAGTGCCGCATTTACAAATCAAAGGGCCCATGGGCACAAGAGTGGTGGGGGCCTATTCGGACTGAAAAAACGAAACCGAAGTAACCGAATCGACCCTATAGAAGACTCTTTTATGGTGGGGGCCCAGGGGCACGTGCCCATTTTTCATAAATTTCAAAAACTGTTGCGCAACAATGACTAATGGCAAAAAAATTAACAAATTTAGTTCACCAATGAAAAAATCTAGACTTCAAGGACTCGCTCCTTTCGATTTTAAACCAAAAGCGTTTCTTGATCAGAGTTAAAAGCAGCTGATCCCGCCTAAAAAGTACAATATAAGGTTTACCTCACTCTGTGGCGTTTCTAGTTTGGCCGCTGTCGAGACTCGAAACTCGACAGCTCTAATTTTTTTAACACAAAAACCAAAGAAACTTCGAAAATTATTCAATAGTCTCATGACCTCATATTCTTCTGATTGCGTTAGTACCTACCGACGCAAAGGGTCGTGTTGAGAAAAAAAAATAAACGAATAGAATACAAGCAATATAAAATAAAAATATGCATTTGGCATCCTTGATTTGAATAACAATTTCTTCTAAGTATGTGTTGATTTTTCTGTAACCTTCTATTCTGGCTTACTTATATTTTAATTTATACTTTGCAAATGAGCCATAATTTTATATAATATGCATACACATGAATATATTTTTTATTTTTTTTTTAATTTATATCTTTCTTTGCTCTTTGTGTAACCATTGAATCAATTTTAATTTCTTTAAAAATTCAATTTTCATGTTCCACTTTATTTTTTTAACTCTTATTACTCATAGCACTCATACTTTTCCTAACCAGTGTAGTTTTAAGGCTTTTAGTTTTAAAAAAAGATTATTTAGTTTCTTAATGCAATTTAATGTTTTTAATTATTTTTTCTTAGCCGTGTTTTTGAATTTCATTGGAAACAATTACGCACGGAAATTCATATATTACTCGTTTGTGTATGTTTTCATATACATATTTACGATGTATATTCAAATATTCATGTTCGCGTTGTGTCCTTTACCGTGCCGTGATCTTCGTCGCGGGAATGTCGTGTTTTGGCAGCCGCACGCAAATTCTACCGAAATTCAACTAAATCGCGAGCAAAACTTTTTTCCAAAGAGAAATGACGACGACAACAGCAAGGGTTGATTTTTTTCATCCCCCACCCCACCGCATACACACTAGCACCGCACACCCACTTAATTCAAACTGGATTTACCGTATGCGTTTCTTGTGTGATGAACCAAGTTCAACCCTCTGGCGTTGTTTTTTCTTGTGTTGTTACCCGTCCGTCCTGCTATCCGTGTCCGTTTTACGATTACTTTTGCAGTCGCGTACAGTGTAGAATTTTAACAGTTTGATATATAAGAGCAACCTTTTAAGCATAGCATTCGAAATTCGAAACACACAATTTTCATTAAAAACGATGAAAGATGGGTTAAATCTTGGCATTCGAAGGCTTCGCGATTGTAAAGCCATCTTCTTTACAACTTTGAAACACAAACTCGAGAGTTTCAAAAATGTCCAAAATGTAAAAAATTTCATATATTAGAAGAATTCGAAACATACGCATTAATAAATAATACATAATTATGACAATGAACTTAATTATATATTACCTATAAAAGAGAACAGCAATATACTTACAACAAAAAAAGAAGCAAAAATATTGAACACATAAATATAAATAATTCGAAAATGAAGGACTTAATGCGTATCAACTAAATAATTTATTGTAAATTAAAACTTGTTTGCACAGTATAACTTAAAAAAAACCGTTGTAACATAAAATAAATTAAGAAAACCAAAATAGATGTTCAATAATATTTTGTTGAATTAAACTGATGATGATGTACTGTCGAAACACATGTTTTATAAATAAATAATAACGATCTCTTGACGTGAATATATAAAAATTTTTTTTTGAATTATTAAAAATTTAAGAATCTTAGATTTTTTTTCTATTTGAGGCTTGCTGTGCGAATTACAGAGTGAAAACCTTTTAACAACGGGTCTCGGTATTGTATGCGCTGTAGACCGAATGTAATATAACTTATCCTTGGGAAAATGTAACACTTTTGAGTGCAATTTTTAAAAATTGCCAATTTGACCGTCACAACCATGTCTCCTTACCTTGAGCACACTTCTAACACTGAAAGTGACTCAGTCGCGAAGAGGCTTTATTTAATCCTCAACAGCATCAGAAATTAAGTTTATGCATTAAAATCTGGAATGCTTATGCGTTAAGCAGTCAACTTGAACTTGAAATATTCTTAAGTAACAATGAAATCGATATTTTACTTGTTTCTGAAACTCACGAGTAGTCTCTTTTTTCGAATCGAGGGTTATACGATTATTTCAACAAAACATCCATATGACTCTGCTCAAGGAGGTAAAGCTATTATTATTAAATCAGCTACAGCTACTCAGTTATATTTCGATTTATGTTCTGATCTTTCGCCTAAGTAAAGGAACATATAACTCTTAAGTGTAGTAGTCCTATTCGATAGATAAAGAGTCAAAAAAAGTCATCTTTGATATTGAAACATCTGAATAATAGAAGAAGAAAGTTCCTTGAAACTTGTCAAACAACTCATCAGCTTCAGACTAAGAGGAATTCACATAAAACTACATCCGAATGAAAAGAATGCCTTCAAGAGTTTAAGAAGCTTTTGGAAGACAACCAAATATATAAAAAGGTCTCAGCGTAAGCAAGTTCCAATATGGTGTGCTATAAGTCAGATAAACAGAAAGCTGCTGCTGCTGTAATGCATATAAAATAAATATTCAAACCATTTAATTTCAATTCCGATTCGACGGAAGAAATTAGTTTACTGAAGTACTTTGATGCTGCTTTTCAAATGGATCTTACAATTAAACATAAACCTTTGACTGAGACTCGGTCTCAAGACAAGACGTCTCATGCCAAACGGCAAAAACAACCGGAAAATCTCCAGTGAAGATGGATGTTGAGAAGGTGGAGGTAGATCCGATGACAGGGTATAAACTACTGGTCGTGAATGTAGAAGGTAACCCCAGGGAGTGCATTTTGACAAAGACCAATTTGTAATTGTTGACTGGAGAGATTCAACTAAGCGCTCTTTTTCAGATTATCGATATATATAATTCGTTCTCACTGCTAACTCATAATATCCTATTGTTCACTAAAATGTAAAAAGGACAAACTGAGGATTATACAACTGGAAACTTTAGGCACATCTGCACATTTAAACCCGCAATTTCAACCGCCGACATTGATCAGATGGTACAAAACTTAACAAGAGGGTTAAATGAATCTCTGGACATATCTTGTCTACTAAATAAACCCAGAGGAAAGAAAAAACCTTCATGGTAGTCAACAGAGATTCAGGTCCTTAGATGTAGTAGCAGGACTTTATTTAACAAAGCCAAAACATGAGGTTTAGAAAATGACTGGAGCGAATATAAATCTAGAGTTCGTTGAGAAAAGCAATTTGTATCTCGTGACGTAACTTCTGTAGAAACATAAAAGACACTTCAGATTCTATCTACCTCGCTCACTACACTAGGTCTCTTAAATAAGCCTGATGAGTCCTGCACAACGTCTAGCAAAAAGGCCTTAGACCTCTTACTAGACACACACTGGTATGAACCAGAGGAAATAAATGTTCAAACCCAGACGTCTTCAAATGTTCTTAGGAACATTGTTTTAGAAACCAAAACTCTAATTCAAACCTTACAAATCACCAGGACCTGATGGTGCAACACCAGTTGAACTGCAATGATCTCCTCGTTTAACTCAACTATGGTTGGTAGCTATTTTCAAAGGCTGTCTTAAGCTTTCCTACATTCCCCTAGCTTGGAGGATGACCAAAGTCATCTTCATTTCAAAGGCCGGAAAGACCTCTTACAAAAATCCAAAGCATTCTACGTCAATAAGTCTTTCCTCCTTTCTTTTAAAAACATTGGAAAGAAAGTCAAAGGGATGACTGGAATGAAGGACTCCCAGGAAAAAATTGCCATATTAATGGATGGGGTGAAAAAAAAAAATATTGCAGACCTATCAGGGAAAGCCATTTAAAATATCGTCCAGTCCTGATCAGTTTTGCCAAATTATTAACTGACCTGAATAATTCTGATAAATAGCGGAGCTAGCTAGCCTCATTTATGCACTTTATGGAAGGCTCTGTAGAAACCCATGCAGCCCTGATCAGCTTAGCCAAATCAAGAACAAAGCATGTTAGTCAGGCCAGGTAGAGATGTGGTTAAACTTATTTTCGCCTGAAATATGTAGACCCTGTAAAAACCTGCAAGGCCCTGATCATCTAAGATGTTTTGGTGAAATTAGAGTCAATTAGAGTTTTAATGTTAACCTGCTTTTAAACAATAACATCTCAGAAAGGTTTTATGATCAAGTTAGTGCCTCTGGCTTATCCGCCGTTTACCAGCTTTGCTAATAATGCCTGCCTTATTTTATTAGACCTGTTCATTACATCTGGTAACCTTCAGGTTAGATCGCGGAGCGTTAAAGTAGGTGACATAAAATGCGTTTCGTTGCATTAAACTTACTGATGATCTTACCTGTAGAATCAACGAAGACACGGCTGCTGTTTACAATTGGGCTCGTTGCAATAACTTTTTCTTAAATCACAAATTTTAGCTGTATCACGAAGCTAAATCAGAACTTACCGTCGCACAGTGGAATGTTGTGGCCATAAATGGGAAGAAAATGAAAGTGCTAGGGATTGAAAAATGTTTCAAGGCAATCGTCAGAAAATACTTGGGAATGAAAAAAAACTACAAAAAATGCAACGCTTTACAATAATTTTATCAATTGTAAAAGCTTAGTGTCAAGGAATCAGCTTGAATTTGGAAAAAAGTTCCCATTTGTAGAGGGGAACAGGCTAGAGCTATTCATATTCAAGTACTTAGTTCCTCATTTAAAAAAAAAATACTCCTTAAGTTGCTACCAGAGCTGCAAAATTAAATTTTTTGGAATTTGATTAAAAAATTTAAGAAAATTAAATGTTTTCTTCTCCATAACTTATGTTCGAAAAAAATTTTACCACAATTTTTTAAGCCTATATGGGACGATCTTTTACAAACCGTACGGATTTTAACAAAAATTGACTGACGCATTTTTCAATTGGCTGAAATTTTTTTATGGGTTCTGTATCGAACCTCTGCTCGAGGATTTTTTGGAAATTTTTTTTTTTTTTAAATAGAATGAATTTAAATTTTGAGAATTTCGTGAAAAAATTGTTCTTAAAAATTTATTAACAAATTAGTATTGTTATAAACAATTCAAATATTTAAATAGATTTTTAACAAGTGCCCTCACCCTGTATCAAATTTTTAATGTTACCATCGTAATATCCGTCAAATTTTCTATCGAAAACGTATTTTTTTTAATGAAGAAACTATTATAAAAAAATTTCAGCCAGTTCAAAAATGCGTCGTCAGAAAAGTGTTCGGTTTCTAAAAGAACGTCACATATATGAAGAGAGGATTCATGAGCTCTACACAAGTAAACCTTTTGTTTTTGTTGCTTAATGACTCAAATCCTTGGCTAATTTCACTATATTCACCTTAATACATTTTAATTTGAAATTGTCAATACAACTCCATTTTTTCCTATAAGGTTGGCTGCTCTAAAAGTAATAAATATGGACCATGACACGAGAGAACAACGCGATTAAAACAAAAATGGAATGCCATTCAAATCCGAAACCTTTTTAGCCCGGTGCTTCTGATGGGCATGATTCCAATCAAGGGCAGTTTGATGATTTTTCTTACTGGGAGTACAACATTTCTCTGATTGGCCTGTTTATTTAAATTAGTTTAGGGTGGCACCTATAATAGTTCCAAAATTTGTTTCCAGTTTTTTAAGTTGCAACACTTTGTTTGGCCTTAAATGGTTTTTCATAATTAAAAAAAAACTAAATACGAAGTGAGATATATTTGTTTACATCAGCTTATCGCCATCTTATAAATGTATTGCCTTATATACATATGTTTATATATGTATATACATATATATTACATTTCGTTGAATAATTAAATTCACACAAGTTTGTTTGTTTTTACTTTTTTTATACCTAGAAAATAAAACTTTCAACATTATTTAACGTTTCAAATATATGTATTCGTAAAATTTGCTTAGTAATTTATATCTTATATATGTATATCATAAAATTAATTTAAAAAGCACCAAAATTTGTTAAATTTACGTGTTAATAATAAAATTTCTCTTGTATTTACATTTATAGTATAGGACCTGCGTGAATTCTGACTAATTGACCATAATGTGTTTCTTACAAGAGACATTGCGAACTTTGAAAGCTTAGGATTATAAGAAGTAATCAAATTAGTATTCATAAGTGCCCCTGTAACAGTGGTCAAAAAAATATGCTTCTAAAAACAAGTGCTTAGTTAGTTTTGGCCCGCAGATCCAAAATGCAGCTGTATTTTATCAGCTCGTTTTTGATATATTTAAAACAAAGTGTTTGGCCAATTTAACGTATTCATTTAAATCTGTCAGACTTCGTTTTAAGTCTTCTTAGCTAAGATATGGCATTTCGGAGATATCTTGTAAAAAATATGTGTAAAAAAATTAACTGAGTTCAAGTCCTCATGTCATGATGTTATAATGAAGAACATAAAGCAAATAATTCGTGGGAAAAAATTTATTTTCAAGACCAGTAACTTGAAAATGCATTATTTAGAGCAAGTCATGCGACAAAACTTTCAAAGATCAAAAAAATAACAAAAAAAAAAATTACCATCAGCCGTAGCCTTTTACTTGCAATCCGGCTATGTTTTCTCCATTTTAACCAAAGATGATGGGGCTTTCACATATTTTTATATATGCCTTCCTCGACCTTGAGCAAACTCTGAATATATTACTCGGAAAATCCCTTAGCTAAGGTTGCCGAAAATAATTTTACAAAAATACATTGCTAATTGTCCTTAAGATTTTCCTCTTGATACTTAAACCCTTTTTTTTGTTTATTCCGCTTCGTTTTCAAGATTGAAAGTGAAAGTTCTTCAGTTTGACACGCTTTCATCATTTGAACTCTTATTTCTTTTAAAACTTGATAAGCTTTGAACGAAATATTGAAAAAAATTCAATAAATAAAATTCAATCTCTCTCATTTCGTTTTCGAAATATTTAAATGTAAACTTCATGACTACTACTAGTAGCAATAATGGTGAACTTAAAAAGTAGCTTACAGGCCCTCAGTACATCAGTTTTACATAGAATGGGTGTTATGAAAAATATGCGATGCGCAGCCGATTTCGATTAATGATTTGTTCCCTTCCTTCAGATGGTCTATGCCAGGGGTTGCCAACTTGTATGTGCCTAAGATCGACTTTTTATCTCAAAAATGTGTCGCGATCTACATAGTAAAACCAACTTAATAATTTTTATTAATCGTGCTCAAGTTTTGCACTATAAAAAATGCTCAGTCTGCTGTTTTAAAATTTTAAAATACTACGTTTCAGTAATTATGCTTTTTTTTAATTTTTAAAATATATAAAATTTTTTTTTTAATAAATTAAAAAAATAAAATTAAACTATGATCGACCAAATATCGCTTCGCGATCGACCGGTCGATCGCGATCTACTTGTTGGCCATACCTGGTCCATGCCACCTCGTTCACATCAACTAAAGTTTGTGGGACAGTTATCACTCCCTCAAAAAAATTATGATTTTGAAGATTGTGTCGGTTAAAAATTAGGAAATAAATATGAATCATATATAAATATGAATTCCGTATATAAAAATTTTATTCAGAACTAGACCTCAACAATCAGTATAATACTGACAAAAATCAGTATAGTTGGCATATTTATGGAGCAAACGTTTCCAAACGCCCCAGGCTTAATTAATGTAACGCGAAAAAAAGTGAGCTAACGTCATACAGCAAAGACCAGGTAACGTCAAACAAAAGAGTCAAGTAAATTCAAACAGAAAGCTAATGCCAGAGAAACTGAAAATCAGACTGATTTCAATAACATTGTGAATCCTGTATAAGCCCGAGATCATGTTTTTTGAAAACTACGCCAGGTATCAAAAGAAATATCAACCATTTACTGCATGTCTCATCGAGTTCGTAATCGAGAAGTTTTGTTAATCGATTACTTTCTCAATTACCAGATTCATTACTTAAACATAGGCATTTCATTGGAGGTAATCGATTGTATGCACATTTGCCTTTGACTTTTTTTACTATTCATTTTACTATGTATATCTCTATCGAAAGCCAAAAATGCTGACAATTCTGGAAGCAAGCAGCAAATAAAAAATGTGGGAAAAGAGTAAATAGCTAAAACGAAATTGGTTTTTAGGTGTGGGCAGCATTTCTCAAAATAAAGTTAATAGTAAAAGTTTTTTGACTATTCATTAAAGAATAAGCAGGCGTTAATGTGTGCTAGCAAAATGGCATCGAAATTGGGAAATTTGAAAACTGTCGCAAGAATTGAAACATTTGAATAACGTAATCTAAAAATACCTTGAATAATGTCAAAAAAGGCGATACATGTGGAAAACTCTGAGAAGTCAAGTAACGCCGCGAATTTAAAAACTCACAGTTGGCGCCGAATGGACCTTGGAAATTGGAAATTCAAAGTCATAGACAAGGTCACTATAGATCATAGAAATTTTTGCCTAAGGCATTGATCATTAGGAGATAGTGATAGATAGTTTTACTATCTTCTCTTAATCAGTGGGTTAACCAAATAAAGTTTCGAAGATCAGAAGACCACGCTTACCTTCAAAATCTAAGCGACATCACAATTTGAAAAAAGAGTCATAGCATGTCTCCAGGCCGAATGCTCAACAGCTATGCCAATATTCGAGATGAAAGACAAATGATGGATTTTGCGCAAAAAAGCACTTTGTATGGCTGAAGTTTAAGAACCCAATAGCTTAAGTGTTAGAGCGACTGCCTTAATATAATGCTAGCAAAGACCGGGACTGAAACCCCTGTTCAAATTATCTAAAACTGATCTGATGAGGTATGTATATAAACATGTATGCATATGTATATGTGGTAATGGCCAAAATATATGTTACCAATTACCAGGTCAAATTCATCCATCTGCTATCTTGTCAATTTTGCTTGAGGAAAAGAATCGGCCGATTGGCAAAATTTATATAATGACTGTAAGTTCAATTAAATAATGTTCAATTGTAATTTTAATTATATTTATATGCTTGTAAAATCTCTAATGATCATCTATTGTGGATGCAGTCCACAGTATTTGAAATATATCTTTTGGCCGATAAGGCTCTTAACTTGATTTTTCAATCATTTTTTATTTATTTGGGCTATTTTTCGGGTTATTTTAACCAAAACATTTTTTTTTTCGGTCTTTTGCAACACATATAATAGCTATCCTTATGAATATTTATTTTTGTATACTGATTTGAAATTGCATATTCCCTCGGTTTTTCTGAATTTTTTTTTTAATTTTTCTGGAATGAAACATATATGCAGCTCTTTTTTAATTTCAATTTACTTTCATACACTCTCGTTATTTATCAACATTATTAAATTGTTTTATAGTGTTTGGTTTAAGTTTGTTAAAATTCATTTTTGAACAACGAGTAATTTAAGGTACGATTGTTTTTTTTTTATTTTTGTTAAGAGTGAAATCTTTCATCTCCTCAATATTAAGTTTTTTTTTGTAGGACTTTGTGGAAGCAATTATTTCTTCTTGTTTAATGTTATTTTCTTTTAGCTATCTACATTGTAATATTAACAATTAATTTTTACTTTGGAATTGTAAGATTTCAATGGGTTTCTTTGAATTTGATTTTGATGCTTTTGATTATTGCGTTATGTGCCCAATATTGCTGAATCCAATGTTTCAAAATGACTAAAGCAACAAGCTTTCTACAATCATAATAAAAAAGTGGCTTTTTCAGTTGAATTTGTTTCTTGAGCCTTATTTACATTAAGGCTCATTAGCGAAAAACCCACCTATTCCCTACGCTTAAACTGACGACGTTGCATTGCGACTGCTGTCAATGGTTAAACTGGATGCTCGTAGGCTCAGCGATGCCAGTGACAAGTTGCTACGATAAATGGGTTTTGGCGAGGATGAAGAATTTGTAGTAACAAGTAGTGCAGTAGTTTCGATATTTGGAATTACATTATTAAGCCCACCACAAATAATACTATTGTTATCCATTAGCAGGGACTCGTTTCCGCCAGTATAGCTTACAGTTCCTGCTGTCCCGCACATTGGTTGAATAGTTGTGCCGCTTTGATTAAGCGTAGCGAATGTATCACAACCATGCAATAGTGTACCATTCAGGGAGTTCATTGCAGCCGTAGATGTTTCGTTGCCATATAGATGTAAACGGGAGCTTAACACTTTATTACAAGCTGGACAGGCACGGGAACTACCTTTTTCACCACGCCGTCGAAATATATCATGGGCGCATCTTTAGTATTCCATAGGGTAGAGCAGAGTAAAGATTAAAAGAAAGAATGCGTAATAAGATGGGGTTTGTTCAATTCAATTTTTGTTTGTATGTTTAGAAGGTATTGCTTAAGGGTTGTCTTAATTATTTTAAAATACATTTTGGAAATCACAAATGGATAGCAGCACTTTACAAAAGACCCCGCGCATTTTGTATGAAAGAAACTGCCGGTCGAATTAACAAAAGTAACTTAGTAAAAGGCTTAGATATTTCAGTAGAAAAGTACATTTTTAATGGCTCAGCGTTGTAGAACTAGCAGTGACGATCAAACATATAGAACAATTTTTAGTATGCCTAAATTTAATCTTTTTTAAAGTTCATCATGAGCAAAAACCATGAAATATACCATATTCAAGTTTTGTTTCTTCATGTTTCTAAAAATATTTCACAAAAAATATGCTGCGGCATTTTAGTATTATATAGCTCATACTCGTATGATCTTGATCAGATGTTTAAAAAGATACAAGCCTCAGTTACGAACAGTTTTAGCGATATGGCAGATTGAATATTCAATTTCACAACTGGCCATTAGATAGTCTTGTGCCCATATAGACTTGAATAGAATAATATTAACTATGTTCTGACTTGCTCATGAGCTTCAGTCACTCAGAACTTCTAAGACTTCAATTCCATATGAAACCAAAGCGTGATATCAAAAATTGTATTTAACACTAATTGCTTTATTGAATTTTTCAGGAATTAAGAGCCTTGATTCAAGACCAACCATAGGCACAGAGCTTAGCAATAAAAGATTTATCGAACTGTAACGCAATCGAATAAATTTTGCCAACCAATATATTTAATTCAACCCCCAAACTGAAAAGTTCTCTTAAAAAAAGCTTTGAACAAACTTGACTACCTAGCGTGTAATATGTGAGCACAAGGCAGCGCTTCTAAGGAGTCCGCTTCCAGTCCAAAAACTTCACCACAAGCTCCACATGTTAGGCCCAACGCCGCATCGGTCTGACTAGCGAGACGCGAGTGTGTATTATAATGTTCCTCATCACCCAAAGCGCGGTATATAAGAGCTAAACGGCTACGAATTTTACGTACCAGTAGCTTTTATGTAGTAAAAGAGTAAAAAAAGAAAAAGCAAAGTTAAGGTAATGCGACGAATTCGTGGGAATATCACTTACAGGGAGAGATTTATACCGATTCATGTTAGGGTGTAAGCAAAGCCTTCCGATAAAAAACTGATGAGTGCAAGCACTCACGGCGTGATGTGTGAACTTAATGTTTTTTTTGTGTTATGTTAGTCTATAATTTCGAATAAGTCGAAAAATATAGACTAAGTCGATATATCGCGAATAATGTCGAAAAAGCCGAAAATGTCGAATAATCGCGAAAACAGCGATATATGTAAAAAGTCGAGTAAATCGAAAAATGTTGAAGAAGTCCAAAAATGTTAAGGAACCCGAATAATGTCGAAAAGGCGTTAAGTGTCGAATAATAACGAAGTACTTGGTGGTGTCGACCACTGGCGGCTTGTGCACTGCACTACAAAATTTTATTACCTCATAATATTTAAATTCAAATTCATCAAGTTTTAGAAACAAGTAATTCAAGGCCAGCACAAAAAACTCATTTTAGTTGCTACCAAGATGCAGTTAGATATGTGAAACTGCCTGTGAATACCATTATGTATAGCGGAAGATACTCTATAGAAAGCATTATGAAGTAATCACTGAGCTACCGTTGAATTCGTGAAAATCAATGGCAGCTATTGTTATGCAGGTAATATTATTTGAGTGTGTGTTTCTTCCACAGCCTTACTAGTGTCAAATTTTCAGAGGGTCCAAAGAGGCGATAAATGTCGAAAGCGTCGCAGAAATTCAAATTTACTTATACTCGGCCTACGATCTGTATAGTACAGCACCAGTCGTCTAATGCACCAGCCGTCACTCGTGTCGACAATGTCGGAAAGTGTCGAATAACATCGAAAAAATCCAAAAATATGTCATAATGAAGGGCGAAAGAGGCGATAAATGTCAAAGAGTGTAGTGTAGACGTGTGTATATTGAAAAACGTCGGAAATGTCGGATGATGTTGAAAAATGTCAAAGACGATAAATGCTGATGATGTGAATGAATGTTGAATAATGTCGAAAAAGTCGAAAAAATCTAAAGTTTGTATTTTTATATATGCCGATAACTTCGCCTACACCCTACTTGGTAGTGCGGCATAATCTTTTTCTGTTGGACTTTACTTACTTTCGCTCCAATTGAACTCGCCACTTCTAACAGCCGCGTATTGAATTCTAATGGACGACAGTTGCAGATCTTTTGCTGTAATCGTAGCGCCTCCAAGCAACGCGCAGCACCGTCCATTGCTTCCATTTGTGCCATGCGATCTCCCAGGGCTGCTGCTGTGCCCATAGCCTGTTCGTACTGACGAAAAGCACGCTAAAATAAAGAAGCAATAACCACCATAGACTAATTAATTGAATTTTTGAAACCTTACATCAATGTCCATTTTCTTGCGATATATGTCGCCCATAATGCGTATGCTGCGGGTATATGTTGCCTGGTCACCTGATATCAGTGAGAGTCTAGTTGCTTCCTGTTGATGCAGCAGTTAGTTATAGAAATCATCAGCTACTGGTATTTACTTAGCTTGCTTACCGTACAGTAATCGTGCGCATCACCTAAATCACCTTGTTTCCGTAATGCCGCTGCCATTCGCAGCAAAGCTGCTCGATGATGTGACGAATTCAAGTCACCCAACTGTAGTGATCTTGATAAATCATACGCTTTTGAGGCATATGTTGCACTCTTATCATTGTCTTGCAAACGTCCAAATAGCTCTGAAAGCGCCACGTAAACCTGTAATTCTAACGATGGATCACCAATGGCGGTTGCTATCTTATGTGCACCCTGTAGACCTTCAAGAGCACGTGAGAAACCACCCATTTCCAAATAAACACGTGCCACAGTTAGGTGTACCAGTCCACCAGTGCGACATTGTGTGCTGCATTCATTATATAAAGAATGGCGAGCGTAGCTAAGTGCCCGCTCTAAGCCACCCAATCGTTCATGCGCACGCGCTAGGTTTAAATAGGTCTCTGCGCGCATATTGGGTGAATCTAATTCTTCCGAAATTCCTAACTGACGATGACCGAAATCTATTGCCTCATGATACTTGCCCCAGTCCATGTGCGCCTGATAAAGATAGCCCAGCAACTGAAAGCAGTCTTCGCGGCGGTTTGTAGACTTGAGGGCGCTACGCCATGTGCGTACAGCAGCATTTTGATGGTGCTGTTCATATAAGCGGAGACCACGTTCAATCTGAAAAGTCCGACTCACTTATAAGTTAACTGAGTGTAAGAATAATGGTCGTTTTCACAATGTCCGGCTAAACTCAACCAAAAGTTTATTTGGCAGATTTTGTATAAGATTTTATGCCGGCTAAGTTTCCGGTTAAAATTTTACCGAAAATTATGAAAACGGCCCTATAAATTATTGCATGTATATAACGGCTATTCATGTGAAAAAATCAATAATGATACATTTCAGGTCCATAGGAGATCATCTGCAGGCTTCCCTTTTCATTTGAATGTCTGCCGCAAGGCAAAATATTTCAAATACTCATAATAAATGAAAAATTACGACTTTCACCCATTTTTTATGTCCTACACAGAGGATATATTCACTTTGTCATTTCGTTTTGATCGCATGGAATGGATCGCAGGCATAGAAAAGTACACCCAATTTTGTTTTTACACGGTTGATACTTTCCAGACAAAACCGTGTAAAAACTGACAAAACCGTGTAAAAAGAGCCAAAACCGTGTAAAAACAGACATGAAGTATATATGTATGTGTGAACATATATGGGAAAAAAAGGGATTATCCTTAATGCAGGGCGAACTTCCTTACTAAATTTCTAAGAGATTACATTTAATAAAAATATTTTTCTTTAAATTTTCAATCAAATAGCTTTTTTAAATGTGCCAAATCGAAGGACATCGTGTAAAATCGGATTCAATTTTTTCTAGACCGTGTTAAATCAAAACCGTGTAAAAACAGAAGCAGCCCACTGTGCACTATGCATTAAGGTAAATGCAGTGAAAACAGCAAAAGAATTTGAGCCTTCGCATAAGAAGAACCAAAGCTTTACTTGCGCAGAGAGAGAGAAGTTTTTTCGGTACTTCCTTATATCTACAACAACGAAATGTAAAAACAGTATAAAAAAAATTTCAATAAGAAATACATGCAATTTTCCCCATTTTTTACTCGAATTCCGAAAAATAAAAACTTTGCAGCTTTGGTAGCAGCCCGAAGAGATTTTGTTTTTTTTTTGTTTCTTTTAAATGAGGACATTTGTACCAAGATATAGCCTTTTAGATATTTTTTGTTGAGAGGTGCCACCCATTGTTATCAAACCACGTCCACATTTTCCATGTGGCTGAAATTGCGGACAAAATACAGCTGAAGAGCGGTTCTTTTTTTTTAATTTGAGGTCCCTGTATTATAAGATCGGTTTTCAGTTATAGAATTCGAGTTTAGTTTTCAAATGAAAAGTGTATCGCAAAGATAACTTCTGATCGAACTGAAAATTTCTAAAAATTGGTTTTGCAGAAAACTATCACTTAACCACCCACCGCGATCTGGAAAATATTAAAAAAAGGTAGCGATTTACCCCAATGAACATATGTTTCTATTTTCTCCGATCGTCTTGAAACTCTCCTAATATTTTATTTTTATATCAACAATTCACACCCTTACCACCGTTAGCGAATTTAAAAATAGAAGTTACGATGCACCCTAATGTATATGCTTATTTTTGTACTAACTTTGCGACGTGCTAGATACTGCCTTAGACTTCGTTGACAAGCGAGAAAACAGTTAATAACGGAGTTGCGTGAACGTGAGAAACCATGTCGTGCCCACAGTGAATTACCGTCGGGACTGGATCCATAGCCAGCGAGCCGTGAGTAGCTTTCATCCAATTGACATAGATCTAGTAAAATGGCAAAGAACATTTTTGACAAAGAAAAAAAAATATGAAGCTGCATGTATAAAGCCAATAAGTACCGTTAGAGTTTTCCAGCAAATAACGCGATCCATCTGGGGAAGCCAATAGGTGAGTCGCAGAAAGATTATGACTATGCGGTATGCTAAAAGCAACATAACGTGTTCACATCATTGGAAAAATTAATTACACTACAGAACATCATTTACCTTAGTAGATCCCGTGAAGCTATACTCTCCCATGACATGATTTTTTACACGTTTTAAAATGCTGCTAATTTTTTCAATGTCATTTGAAGATTTGAAGTTGTTTGAGCTGTAGAATTGAGTAGATCAAAGTCAGTTAGAATCTCTTTCAGTCAACAGCTACTCAATTAACACTGCAAACTCTCCGCAAATTTGCCAAAGCGCAAAATCTTATGAAAACTCTATGGATGCTAATGTTCGTGCGCAAATGTGAAAGCAACATACAAGCGCATCGCAGGCGACTGCTTTCGCGCCAATTTAACTTTCATGCGCCACATTGCGTATGGGGTATTTGTTATGTATGCATGTATGTATGTATGTATGTATGTATGTATGTATGTATGTATGTATGTATGTATGTATGTATGTATGTATGTATGTATGTATGTATGTATGTATGTATGTATGTGTATGAAAATTTGATGCTAAAGTATTTAATATTGAAAGCATTTTTTTTTGTCTGAATTAGAGTGAAATTTACCCACAATAAGGAAACATTTCCTACACCTTGAAAACTATACATCAGCCCCGGGTGACATCCACTTTAGCGACGCCTTTGCTAAGGAATGAAACTATTGAAGTGGTGGGGCTGTAAAAGAAATTATTGTTTTCCCAATATTTCTGGGATTGACTATATGATTCTTATGTCATTTTATACAAGATATTTAACATAGATCTTTCCTAACTATTCCTTAATTCATGGACTACTATCCAATTTTTCTATACTATTAATATTCAATGATTTCTTTTATGTTCTCTGATTTTTTTTAACGACTTACTCGGTATTTTCGACACGATTCGATTCATGTAAATTTTTTCGAAACTATTCCATTTGACGTTTCTTTGTTTTTTGTGTACAACACAATACTTCTCGACTGTTGTTGTCTTCATCTTAAAACTTGATACCTTTTGAATTGTTTTCGTCTTATTCGCATTTCTGATTATCAATTTTCATTTCTGGTGTGTGTTAGAATTACGCGCTTTAAGATTTTAGTAGTTGGATGCAATAAAGCAATTTTTATAGATACATTAACATTATTTGCAAAGTCATTAATAAATTTTTTTCCCTGTGTGTAGAATATGGACATTAGACATGTTCAAAATATCTTTATGTCTTAGAATCCTCCGGGAACGCTTAAAATTCGAAAACTTATTAATCTTCGGGTAAATCTTCAATCAGAAATAAAACTTATAGGATTGCTAGTAGAGCTGTAAAAAATTTAATTTTTCGAAATTTCAGTAAAAAAATTAAGAAAATTGGACTATTGGAAGTATCAAAAAAATTTCACCGTTAGTTCTTAAGGCTACGGAAAAAAAAGTATTTGCTTTTTTTATTTAGTAGCAGAAATCTTTTCCTATTTTAATACATTGACTTTAGTGCACAATTATTTGAAATTGTCAATGCCTCTACATAAATATCACTTAAAAAATAAAAGAGAAAATCAAAAGAATGCAATGTTTGAACTCAGAAACCAGCAATTTTTTAAATTTTTTTACTCAAATTTCAAACAATTAAAGTTTTGCAACTTTGGTTGCAACCCTAGAAGTTTTTTTTTCTTTTGAATGAGGATATACTCGAAAAGGAGTAGATTTCCAATTTAAAAAGCTTCCGAAGAATTCTGGAACATGAGAATATCTTGAACATGTCTAATGTACATCGCTCATTCTTTAAATAACCCCATACCTTTTTCAAAATTTTCTGCATCAAAATATGTCAAAAACTATGGGGGAAATAATATAAAAATATCTTTTTTTTTCTTTTAAAATTCTTTAGTTTTATAAAAAAAGCTTGAGTAAATTAAATAAATTTGTTTAAACCTTAAATTTTTTTCTTTCAAAAAAATGTTTCTCGAAATATCTTGGATTTTACATTTCTTTTTTTTTTATAAATTTTGTATATGTTAATCTTCAATCGATTAACAATTATTTTTGATGCTATATAAGTTATTTTCGACTTCTTGACTCTTCAATTTCGATACTTGTCGACATTTTCTGACTTTTGTCAAATTTTTCGCTATTTATTTATGATTCTGTTCGAGTTATAGCGATATATGTCTATTATACATTTCAACATTTCGATGCTGTGCAATACCACTGAACTGCTCTCAGAAGCCGTATCTCAAAAAAAATGCATGTTCGTGAATCTTATGGCATCGGATCGCCAATGAACAATGAACCACGCCAAATGTCGGTATTTTAGTTCAAACACATAAAAAATCTCCGAAGAGATTTATTTCTGCCTTAATTTAACAGTTATTTCAAAAATACGACAAAATAAAAAAAAGAGTTTCTCGAAACTCACTACCACTAAGATACGACTTTTGCGCTTCTGAGAGCGGTGAAGTTCTTTCAAGTTTAAGCGATACATACGATACCTATCAAACATTTTCAGCTTGAATAACCTCTTTTGATACTTATTGACACAACGACTTTTTCAACAGACATTTATCGAGGTTCACTGAATTTTTACATATATGTACGTGTATCGATTCTGTTCCAGTTTTATCGATCCGATGTTTTTTTGCTTTTTGGTACGCTCTGACTTCTAAAAACTTTTTTCATATATATTGACTTTTTCCGATTCTTCGGTATTTTTGAACTTTTATTGGCTTCTCCAATACCCTCCAGTGCTTTTAAACTTTTATGGGCTGATCTCAGTTAATATTTGATAGTCTGCCCAGTGATGGTATTTGGGTTTTGTGGAAATGTACTTAATCAAGACTATGAAACTACTTTTTAGAACATGAATGTACTTTTTTTTGTCATGGACACCAAAATTTACAAATATTTTCTAAAAATTCGAAAAATAAAACCAAAAAAATTGCTGGACATTTTAGTTATTTCGTATATATTTCAGCAACTTTTATTAACAAAAAACAGTAATTCTGACAAATAATTTAAATGAACTGAAAATGCGCCAAAGGTACCGAACATACTAAAAATTTGTCGAATGTACCTACTGGCGCATATGTTCCACAACGCAAGTGTACTGGAAATGTACTAAAAATGCCATCACTGAGTATGCCACTGGCTATAACTCCGAAACTTGTTCCTACCAACACTTTCTGCACTGTTTATGTTGATCTTTTTGGCATTTTGACGCGCATCATTACTCAGATTTTATCAATCGTTTGACCAAAAATCCAACCAACCATATTTGAACTGAACTTGTTTTGTGTGGCCCGAACACAAATGTGAATTTTTTTTGTTTCATCATCATTGTATCATAATTCAGAGTAGATGCAGAAGACCCATCCGAAAATGTCTGGAAATTAGTTCACATCAGTCAAAAATATAGTTCCGTATTTTATTGAATAATATCCGATGTCTAAAAACGTATGCTTTGTCCTTAAACAGCCAAAGGCTTAACACCAATTTAATCAAAATAAAAATAAAAATATTTAAAACTTATAGCCCATCAAATTGGCTCTAAATAAACCTATGCCAAGCAAAATATATTAAAGCCAACATAGCTTTATTCGTGCAATAATTTTACCCTTAAAACTTTTACTCGTATAGAAGTTGGGCGGCAAAACCTTGACAGCCTTAAAACCTTGAATTAGAAAAAATCTTTCATATCGAAGTCTTCACTCAGAAGGCTCTTTAATGAACAGTTAAGAGAGTAATTTCTCCAAAATTGACAATTAATTTCTTTGAACTGTGATTACCGTCCTCGACTTTATGGCTTTATGTCTCAAATTAATTTGGATTTTACTTTATGTATTCCAAACAAACACTTTGTGACATGCTTTTGGTTAAATGTGTCATTGTTGTTGCTGCTATATTTTGGCTTATTTCTTTGCTTTTTCTACTATTTTTTTGGAAATTTTCTTACTTTTTTGGTGTTGAGTTATTTGATAAATTTTTTTTTAATTTTTGAACTATAATTTAAACAATTTTTTTAATTTGTTCGAAAGACAAAATCACACACATTCTCTTCGGTCCCACTCACTGGCTCACGTCGCGTTCATTGTCCTAGTGTCGCTCTCGCAACACACGCCTCGCTAGTGTTTCCCTATGGACTCGAATTGCACGAACTCGATGTCAGTTGGCAGGGCTGTGGCCAAGACTGGGTACGAGTAAGAAAATAAAGGTAATGTGCGTTCACAAGCTGCCAGAGCGCAGCGTTTTCGTTTTAGAGCTTTTCTTAATTTTAAAATCTCTAAAATGGATAAATATTTATAGGATATAAAACTTTGTAGAAAATGAAAAAGATCGCTACTTTGCTCCTTCCAAAAACAAACGAAAATTCACATTAAAGATTTGTGCTATTACTGGTGAAAAAATAAACACCTACAACGATAAATGACATTTTAGGACAAAATTAATTGACATTTTAGGACATAATAAAAATTAAAAATCGTCCAAAGGACTTATAGCCTAATGTCAACTTTTTCAATAATTATCAAAGTTTTCATCATTACTCTTAGATTTTCGGCTTTTCCATTATATATATGGACATAAATCGACTTATTTATTGGTCGTTATTCAAAATTTTTCAATGTTTTTTTGTCAACATTTTGCGACTTGTCCATTTTTGACGACAGAAATTATAGCGGTTTGCTATTTTTTTACCGTTTTAGCATTATTTAAATGATACCAATAATTTAACAAACAATTAGCAACGATTGAAATTTATGTAAATTAAGAAATCAATTTCTTTATTAATTAAACATGACAGAAACGGAATGTCAACAGCGTGGCAAACAACAGCATGGAAAAATAGAAACAATACCAACTTATCACAAAGCTAATTTTTAATCCAATGACACAAAAATTTGGTAAATTAATTATGTGGAAAATCTATCCTTACAATTTCACTTTAAATGACATTCTATTTTAAGAATTTCACTCTGGCGTTATGCAATACTAAAACATTGAAGGTGCACAGTTGCAATTAAGTTTCAATAACTTTTTAATTTTGTTTCAGAACTCATGTTATATTATAGAATTTTCATAGTGTGAAATTCCAAATAAAGAATGTCACTCAATAAATTAACCAGATTTGGATTTGACAGACGCAGCATAAACAAAAGCGTTAGCAGGTAGGTCTAGGTACAGATTTGTTAGTTAGGGCCTTTCTATATTAAAGTCACGATATATATTCATACATCAAAATATATTTCTTAATTTCTACCATACGAGATTTGAGTTGAGGTCATTCCATGCGAATGCATAGAATGATATGAGGATGCATGGAATTACTATTAGGACTAGGCTTTGATCATCAGCCGTTAAAAGTGTGCGCCATTCGCCATTTATTTGTCATATCTCGTTTGTGTCAAATAACTCCGAATTTTGCTTGCATTCCTGTTACAGAAAGTTTTTTTTCAGACGATTTTTGTTCATATTTTCGTTTCAGTTTTTTTTCTTATAATTATTATTAGTCAAAATTTGCTTCGCTTACATGTCAACTAAATTGGCTTTAATAACTTATCCAAATTTATTTGGTATTTTTATAAAAGTGATTCTGGCAACATATTTCTTAGGTGAATCACAACACATTTTGTACGTATTTTGAGACTCGATTCCATTGCCATTAGAGTCATAGCCACGCAAAAGCGCAGAGAAAGCAAATTCCAAGAGAGGAGTAGGTCAAAAGCTCAGCAAGCATAAGAGCTTTTATTTATGATATTTCTTAAAACGCATCTGGTATCCTTCATAGAAATGAATTTTTTGATTTTGACATAAGCATATCGCTCCTTGCGTGCAAGAATGTTTGCATAAAAAATTTTTTTTTCGAGTTACCTACACAGAAATATCCGAAATTTCATGTTTTTTTTGTGTAAAAACATCAGAAAGGTGTCTAATGGACTTCCCTTTTTTTGAATTTTTATATGAAAGTAATTTATTGAAAACTTTACATGTGTTTTTCTCAAACTCTAAGTTTTTTGAGCTATTTCGTTCTTGCACGCGAGGAGCGATATAATAATATGTCAAAAGAATTTTGTTCTTTTGTTGGAGAGAATATGGCAAGTGGAACTCTGCAGTCAATGTTACTTGTACCGAAGGGTTGTTAGTCAACAATATGATATGAATGGGAAATTACTGAAGTAGGAAGTTGCAATAATTTCCTTGAAACTGAGAAGTGCTTTCTTTAGGTTTAAGCACATTTTCGAATGTCAAACAAATAATTTGAAATCATTCAAGAAAATTCCACACAAACTTTTGGTAACTTTATATAATAAAAATGCCCAAAGTCCCCCAAAAAATCACCAAATGTATGAAATTAAGCCATACTGGTTTGGGTACTACAAGTTAAAAAAAAATTTCAATCACACTTGTTTTGTATCTCTGATGCTACACGTTCTAATTCATGTGTCATATTTCATGGCGCTATACTGCTCAAAGTTAATATGGCACCATCTCGTATTTTTTGACGCTATACTGCAGTCAAAGTTGCATGCAACTTTATGTTTTTATGAAGCTTATTTGAAAAATTTAATTTTAAAAATTAATTTCATTGAAATCGGTCAATTAGTTCAGCAAAAACAAAGATCTTTTCCTATTTGGAGCATGGCACCGTACACTTTGAAACATATACCTTCTCTAGTGTTTAGTCTATTTTTGACCCAAATTTTATCAAAATCAGTTCATTTAGTTAGCAGTGAAAAAAGGATTCAATCTATGTATCTCCCCACCAAATTTTATCATAATCGGTGTAGGGGATTAGCAGTGCCAGCGTTTTTTTCCTATAAAGAGTGGTTCCACACCCACTAAAGATCACATATTTTTAATACCCTTTTTCGGAGTTCAAAGTAGCTCTGTTCGAAATTTTATCTAAATCCGTTCATTGGTTAAGTCGTGCTAATGTAATTTCCTGTTAGAGTCGTGCCACCGCGCACTATTGCAAAAAAACAACTTACATTATGTACTGCCTCTCCTCACAACCTCTCCAAAAAAAAAAAAAAACTAAGCGATACAGGGAACTATGTTGTGTTATGGCTGTTAAAAAGCGACCGAAACGCTTAATAAATCCCCGAATTTCGTAAATGGGGATTATGTCCGCACATTTTTCATAGTCCCCATGGATATATTGGAGGATGTAAATCCTGAGCAGTGGCCGAAGGCCGCCCACTACTTTTACCCTAACTTCTATGTAGAATTACTGCACCTAGCGAAGCTGGTATTAGACATATTACAGGCTGCTCCGAGGCCGAAGGCCTCCGCGAAGCCGAAGTTGATCATATTGTAGGATATAAGTCCTACACTTCTATCCTATGACTTTTATGTAGAATTACTGCAGCTAGCGAAGCTTGTATTGGACATAGTATAGACTGATTCGCGGCTGAAGGCAGCCGCGATGCCGGTGTGTAACATATTGAAGGATGTAAGTCCTAAGCAGCGCCCGAAGGTCATAATCCCCATAATAGAGGTTATGACCGAAACCGATGCGGACATAATCCCCATAGCTTTGGGGATTATTTCCGCTATTTGGAGGCAAAACTAATTAATAAGCAATGTTTTTTATTTAAAAGTAAAATGTTGTAAGAACCATGTTTTTTTTTGTGATAATCATATGTTTTTAAAGCAAACAAAATCAACCATATTTTGAAGTGCCTTTAAATAAAGTACATTTTTTGTGACCTTCTCCAAGTATGTACTGATTCCAGTGACGAGAATAACCTGGAATAAAACTAAAATACAATTAAATAAAATGCGTTTATTACTAAGTGTTATTTAATTCTTTTTATATTTTTATGTTCGTTTTCATTACATATTTTGATGGTATAATTATGTATAAATATATATGTATGTTTTTAAAACAAAGCATTTGTTTCCGCAGTCCACACATACATATGTGACTATTCATGTTCTCAATTAAAATTTACACATAATAAACAGTAACGTAAAACAATTTACAACACTAACGATGTAATTGCAAGGGTCCATTGGCCAAACGTACACATTAAATTGGGTGCATGATGTAACTGAAAGCTTTACGCTTTCAAAGCACAGCACACTTGCATAGCGAAACAGAAAGAGCTTTTTAAGCTTGTGCGCTTATGTCCGTGTAAAAGCACAAAAGCTTAACTGCAAGATGCATGCTACACACTAAAATTAATGTGTAAAATCAAATTGAGAACAGTTTGAAATAAAGCAAAAAGTTTTCATTCTTGTAAATGTAAATTATATAATTTTTTGATAAGCTTAAATATATATAAGGCAAAACATTTTAATATCTGTACTACAGAAACAAACAATCCATTTCGTATATGAATATATTAACGTGTATTTTATTTTGAATATTTTATTTGTTATTAATTTCAACTTAATTAAATACTTATATTAATAAATTTTAATTTTTCACCGATTACATTTATTTTGTATACAACATTTTTAACACTAGCTTTCCTTTATATCCGTTCTTTCTTGCCGCAAATAAAAATTTGACGAATTTTGAATTCTTATCCTCATGTGATGAATTTTTGAAGAAAACATGTATGGTCATTGCCAACAAAATATTGAAACGTGTCATTTAGGACCGCTCAAGGAATCTAGTGTTAATAATAATAAATTTCATGCGTATTTTCAATAAATACTCGTAGCTACCATGCGTTTATTTTTTTGGTTCTACAATATTTCACATGTGTATATGCTTTTTTAAATACATATATATCTACATATGTAGGTACATGTATGTATTTTAGGGTGCATTTCTTGTATGAAATCTTTGTTGCTTCTTAAGCTTACATGATAGCTGTTTAGTACATATAACAAGAGAAATTCATCGCCAAGGAAATTTCCAAATTCGAGTGTTTAGAGGTCTCGCAAGACCGATGAAGCTTCTTGATTAAAAAATGCATTGGAGCATCATCATTTACAAAAGTTATTTGATTGAGCTTACCGTTCAACATCTAAACATAAATTAAACAGAATAATGGACTGCAGCTAGTTATTCTGGTTATGACCGTTTCTAGGCGGACTCAACTGTGCCTGTGATATTAAGCAATAAGCTCAGTAAAATACCATTTATTAATTTGTTTCTGTTCTGACACACCACAAATCATCATTGATATAATATAATCGGAGACGAATTTTCGGATATGAACCTGCAATTGGCATCATTACTTTGGTAATTAACTGATATTCACAAATATCATGAGACTAATTCTTCAAACTCAGTTATTGTCAAAATTAAACGTTCTTAAATTCAATTTAAGGTCACAAACCAGCATTAAGTGATTTATGTCGACATACGGTTAGTCTAATCGGGAACAACAGATGAAAATCTTTTTATTAAAATTAAAAAGTTCTTGGAATCAAACATGCGCCAGAGACGGAGTTTGTTTTTGTGCAAGTGTACTAAATCGAGAGTTGAAATGTTCTTTTTAGAGGCCGAATATCCTTTTTTTTTGTCTTGAACACCTCATTTTACTTAAATACAAGAAAATAAAATTACTAAAACAAGGTCCTCATTTTTGCCATCTCAAAAAATCTAGCAAAATTAGTTAAATATCTACAATAATTTTTTCATTTCCCAAAAAAGGTTATTATTATGAAAGGTAATTGTGATAAATCTACAAAAAAAATAAAAGGTAATTTTTATAAATTGTCTAAGTGTACCGAAAATGTGCTGAAAACTCGCCAAACGCACTAAAAATGCTTCAAAAGTACCAAATATACTGCAAACTTATCAAATGTACTGACGACGATTTTTTAGGACTCAAATGTTCTGAAAAAAGTACAAATGCACCCAAAATGCCATCACTGATGTGCACTTGTGAAATACATTCTTTTTGCTATTCACTATTAGTCAAAACATTGTTCATGGTCTTGGGAACCATTGAAGTCACACGTTTAACTCCAAGAAATTTTTAAGAATCGCTTCAATTCAATTAATTTTTTCAAAATGGTTACCAAAGACTTTTGTTTCCAATTAGATTAACTGTATGGAAACATAAATTAGATAATACTGTTTTTTTACCAAAAATTTACTCTGAAAGCCTTTGATAATATGTATTTAGAAAGAGCAATTTCCTTTGTTAAATAACATTAAGTTATCCAAATAATGATATGTACGTTACATCTGAAAAGTTGGTTGTGATTTCCTCATTTTAGCAAAAATGAAAATGCTTCCACACATTTTTAAATGAAAAACTTCTATCGGCCATTAACGAGCTGTATGTACTTGGTCGAAATCAGAAAGTCCCTAGGGTGTGAATTTCTTTATTCACATACATACATATACTAAAAGATTTCTACGTAAGTAAATTTAAGAAAAAACTAAAAAAAACACCCTAATTAATATACGTATGTTTGTATGCCTAAATATAATATTGTATAAACTTTTGTTAAATTTTATTATTTCACAGCCAATTTAGAGAAAAAAATTCTTATGTTCGTAAATTTTTATATTCATATTATTACACAATTTATAAACACATTCGTATATATGTTTTTTACGGTGTTGTTAACAATGTATGTATAGCATATGTTTGTTAATATTTATGAAATAAAATAAATCGTTCAACTGAGGCCCTTATATAAATTAAAGGCCTTGTGGAGGCTTCAAGGCTTTCCCAAAGTTCAAAAGATTTCAAGGCAATTTGAGCATAAGAATGATTCAAAGACATTGAATACTTGAGGGTCTTTGAAGATAAATTGATTTCGAAGATTTGAGTTTATTGGACACCTGAGAGGCCGTTAAATGAGTAAAAATCTCTTGATGAGCTTGCTGCTCATCAAAAACTTAGAAGCCATTTGAGCTTGGGCGCTTTCGTTCGAAAGTTGCAGATTCTTCATATTTTAAGTAACTCTGAAGGAAATATAGCTACTATTTAAACTTTTTTGTAACGGGCTGAAGCTCTTTTTTAATTTTTTTGCAGAGTCTCCAAAGCTCTTGGGAACGAACCATTGACCATGATCAGTAACCCGAGTGGCTAATCCGCCCTGTATCTAAGTTAATCTGAAAGAGGCACACAGCCTCTTACAAAATTTATTCTAAATGGATCATTTCACAAGACATACTACATATGCCCCTAAAAGTTAGATTTGCTTAAAATATTTTTTTTTTGTTTTACTTACATAAATAGTCGATGTATTTTTTTATTTTGACCGGGGCTGCCAAATTATTCAGCTTTTAATTTTTTTTAAGTTTAACGATGAAAATTACAATTTTACAATTTTTCAAAACTTATGAAAAATAAAAGAATTATCTTCAAAAACATTTTTTTAATTTTTTGAAAAATTTTCAGCAGGAAATAGCCGGAAGATGTTATAGGTCCAAGTTTCAAAATAAATAAAAATCTAAACACATCAGAATTTGAGTTTTGCTTTAACAAAAGTATGAAATAAATGCTTTGGTTTGAATTTGGTCAATATATCTTTGAAACACAACGTCATTTACTGTTTTTGATCTTATTGTGGATTCAATGCGACTGCTGCAAATTTTTGAATTTAATTTGGTATTGAGGCACTCAATCAAAGGGAGCGTAATATCCAATGCAAATTTTACCGTAATCTGTTTTAAGAATCCGCGATATTTGGTGTGTACTTCATTACATTGTCGTGGATGAATTCAATAATTGTATATATTGATTAGTTGGAAGGAATATAAATATCCACAATTATGACTGAGTTATCATGGTTCACAAGCACATATTTAGAAAGCTGAACAGACATTGATTCCAGTTGTTGTGCATTGAGATCTATTTGTGGAGTACCAAGACGGGTTGCGTCAATTATATTATGGTAAATTAAGGTTTCACTTCTACCGTGTGTGAACTGCAGGCGTTTTTTTTTTT
Source organism: Meiosimyza decipiens (assembly GCA_963680825.1). NCBI lineage: Eukaryota > Metazoa > Arthropoda > Insecta > Diptera > Lauxaniidae > Meiosimyza > Meiosimyza decipiens. The sequence continues at coordinate 11,588,268 of OY804262.1, read as the reverse complement.
TTCAAACAAACCTGAAATTCCTTACATTTAATGTCGAAACAAGTTTTTTCTTTGAGTGTGTAAATCCAAATTACTATTTTTCAAGTTTGACCGAAAATTATAATTTACCTCATTAAAGATTTTTACGTTTTTACAACTTTTTTCGTTGCAATGATAAAAATTTATTAAAAATTATAAATTTCATCTGTCATAAATTTTGAAAAACTCCAGCGTAACAAAAGTTCGACATATAGTGAAATCATCAACAAGCAAATACTAATGACACCAGCAATAAGTTATGAAAAAATTTCAGAGTACGGGTCTTGAAAATATATGTACATATGTTGATATTTAACATATAACTAAATGTATGCAATAGCTAAATACTTCAGAGTACTTAAAAAGTCATATAAATTTAAAATTTTTTGCTCAGCTTCCAATATAGTTATAAAGTTTTTTCCAATATACCTAAATGAAATAAGTTATTTAGCACAAACATTTGACATAAAAATTAGATTTGTGTGAAATAATACTCGCCCTCAAGGCGAGACCAACTTTCGAAGGCATTACTAAATTATAATTTTAGATTTCTTCTGTTCAAAAGCTAATGTTGTGTAATGTCCATTTCTTAATTTTTGTATAGTTCTATATGTATAAGGTTTGTTTTTTAAACTTTAACTTAAAAATGTTTATTTCTTATTATATTAAATATAATTTTTACATTTATACTTATAAAAAAAAAAAACAATTAAGAAATCATGCTCAGCCTCATAATCACAAGTCTATGCGACTTAAAAAATTTTCTACTTAGAAGTAAATTTTTAATTTCAGCACCATTTCAATTTTTAAAAATAGTATTATATGTGTATTATATATGTATGTACATATGTATAGTTTTTTATAACGAAATCTAAACAACTCGTACATACACAGAGCATCTCACTGAATCTAAGACAGTGATGGCCGGCTTATATTATGTATAAGCTCACAAGTGAGCTTATTTGAAAGATTTCACTCTTTACAAAAAGGCTGTCCCAAATTCACGCAATAAGCATTTATATGCATATAACTAAAAAATATATAATATATAAAGTAGTAATTTACAATATTTGTTATTGACATTATAACAAATTAATAAGAACCTTTGTTTTCTAAGAAGTAATTTTGATAGAAAATGGATGTTTTTAACGAAATATTATTATTTTTTATTAGTATTTTAATAATCCTTTTTGATTAAAGACCTGTTATTTCTATTAAAATTAATTCTTCATATATTATATATTACATATATTATGTTTAGGACTGCTTTTACGTATGTATGCATGCAATGATAGAAGCGTTTGAAATTTTACTTTTTGTAAGCAAAACCTATTGTTGTTGTAATTCAGGGATACAACAGAATGTTGAGCTTATTAACATTGTATAGGCTGGCCGGCACTGTCTTTAAACCATTTATGATTATCGGTTGAGAAAAAGTCTCACGAACTGTATTAAGAAATTAGGGTAGGCTACAATAGGGTAGACCATTTAAATACAATACATTATGTTGTGGTTTTCTCATAGTTTTTTTGAATGTGGTGATTTGTGATGCAGGCAGACCACGCCTATCACATAAGCCTTCATTCAAAAAAACTTGCTAATTTTTTCACTTATTGAAAGTCCGACATCTAGAAGCGAGGTATTTCACTTACTTATAAGCAGGGTTGACAAGTGGCCGGTTTTGACCGGGCCAAGCCCGGAATTCAATGTCAAAACCGAAGGTCCGGTAAGAATTGAAAAAAGCCGGAAATTGGATTTATGTTACATGTACTAAAATTTTTCTTAAATCAAGTTTTTCTCACTCAAAAATTAAGTTTTTTAGTATTGGCGCCTAAAAAAAAAATGTTTCCAAAAAAATATTACATTTTCCCATTTTAAGGAAAATAATTTTATTTTTGGAAGACCGGGACTTCTTTCTTTACAACTTGGTAACCCTGCCTGTGAGAGAATTAGTAAAGCTATGTGGTTTACGAGCAAGACAAAATTTGTTTATTGGCGCTTTGTTAGCCGATCGTTATTCGAGGTGAATTGATTTAATGTGGCGTTTTAGTTAGATTGGTTACTCTACAGACGACTGCAGTTAAAGAACTAAGATTTTTTTAACTTTTGAACTTAAATATCTTAAAATATCAACCATTTTGGGTTGCAGTACTGAACAGTTCTTATACAGTAGAAGAGTTCACCAAAGCAATCAAGTTCCTGAATTTTTCGGGAACGCTTAGCTTCGAAAACTCACAAGTTTAAAAGAATATTATTTAAAAATTAAAATTAAAAAGCGTCCGTATAAGTCGAAAAATGTTGAAAAACTGAGACATGTTGATAAGTTTTAAAAAATATCAAAATTATTAAAAAATTTTAAAAATCAAGAAAAGGGGGTAAAAGTCATATGAGATTAAAATATTGAAATATTCAAATACATCAAAAAACTCGAAAAATTTTGAAGAATTCGATAAGTTAAACAAAGTCGACAGATGTTGAATAAAGTTAAAAAATGTCGAATAACATACAAAATTTCGAAACACTTTGATAAAGTTGTGAAATGATGAAAACACCGAGAAGTGTGGAAAAAGTCGAAAATGTAGGTTAAATAAGTCGAAAATTGCTAAATGAGTCAAAACAAGTCGCAATATATTCAAAAAGCAGACAAAGTTGAAGAAGTATAAGTATTTTAAAATTGTTGGATAATGTCGGATAATGTCGACTAAGTCGAAAAATGTTAAATAGATTTCATCATTTTTCGTTGTTAGACTTTGCCAACAAATTTGTCAACAATTTTCAGCTTTGTCAACATTAGTCAATATTGCGGTACACTTTCGATTATATTACCTAATTAATGTTGAACTTGTTTATAAATTGAGGACAGTTTGATTGTTTTTTTTTTCAAATGAAAAATAATAATCACGCGTTCATACAAACTTTCAATGTGTGCTTGTAATCAAGGGTCCATATAGCGAAGTGTAAATATAGTCGAGAATGCACTATATAACGAAATTATTAATATATGTGTGTGCCGCTCAATATAATAGTGGTGTAACTCCATAAATTTTACATTTAGTCATATCTTTTATTATAAAATTGAGTTACTCCTTTAATTGCACTGAAATCCCATAGATTACATTACTTGTTTAGTTATGCTCAAACGTTTGCTCCACATATTCGTTTTAAAAACGAAGCTATTTCAAAATTCAATTTCAAGTGATATTTCACTATTATAATGAACGACACATATTTCGGTTTGGTCAACGATTTTCGAATTTTTCAACACTTTTCGACGGTTGGAACATTTTTTAGTTTATCATTAAGCTCACACTTGACGCCGCGACTGGTTGCACAAATCAGTTCTTTTAGATTTCACTGTTCAAAAGACCCATTGAATTTTCATGGTATGAAAAAATGTTGTTCTTTCCCTCAATAAACTACGTCTCTTTATTAATAATATTGGCAAATAAGAACTATTTTTTTTCTACCGAAATGTGCCTAGTAACTCCGTAAACTCCATTACAAATACAAGAAATTGGTTCATTTTAATTCATGGAATAGGGAAACTCTGTGTAGTTTAATTGAAATTACTAATTGTTGAATAAATTTCAAAATAAAACATCTAACAAAATCGTTCCGAATACTTTCATGAACATTTTGACTTTTTGAAGAGCATGCACAACATGCTTAAAAGAAATACCGAATTAATGACGACATGCGGTATTGCTTATTATCATAGTATAGCTACTTATTTTTAAAGCTTTCATGTATATATGTGCCTTACATTCTATTACGAGAATTTATTTTTTTTACAAGCTGTATGGACTGGGACCAAGAGGGTATTTTTTGTCATTACAAAAAGAAAACAGGACAAAGTTTTAACCATTTTTATTGTATGAACCTTTTGTAATAATTAACCCTTTGAGCTCTCCATAATTTTTTGAAAGCTTCATTTTATTAGTTAGTTTTTTAATAAACTTTATGGATACTACATATGTGTAGCATTATGGTTTCCATTAGTATGTTTGTAACTGTTATATAATATATATATGTGTAATTTACTAACCCTTAGTTTCAATACTTAAATACTTAAGTATTTTCGTAGTTTTTTGTTGCTGTTTATTTCTTAGTATTTCTATTGCAATTCATTTTACATAATATGCATTCGTATGTATATGTATCTATTAAATATTTCAATGTTATATTTGGTATATAGTTACTAAGAATATAATTTGTTAGTATTGTATGAGTATATCTTGTTTAAGCCTACTATTGTCTGTTTACTAATCATATTTGTTTCAATTTAGTTTATTCATTTTCCTAACGCTATTTTTCTCTTTCTTGTGCTTTTTCGTCTTACGTTGCTACGCTATTTAAAAAATCTTTCTTTCAATCTATACAAGCTACTATTTATAAGTTTTCGCATAAAGTTCTGCATATTTCGGCATTTTTCAGCATTGACCATTGCTGAAAAATGTTTGTTCTTAAATGATAGTAATGACAGTGTCTGTATAGCCTTAATTCTGAAATTGCAGTTTCGTATTGTATCGTAAACCGTAAAGCGCTAATGTTAAATGCCTTTTGCAACTTTGCAATAGTTTCTTAATAAACCTATATTTATTTAAAAAAAATTTAAAAACAGGTCTGCTACTTCCTAATTAACGAATTTTGGCTTAATATAAGCATATAGTTTTTAGTTTTGTTCACTTTATTTTAAAATTATTTAGATTTATTTGTCGTATTACACAGCCCTTTAAAAAGTTGTCTCAATTCTTCAAAAAACCGCATGTAATTGAATTTTTCGGGAACAATAAAAGTTCAAAAACTTTCACCTTAGAGGAATGTCCTTACCAAAAACAAAAATAGCAGCACTCCAATGTTTCTGTTTAATGAAAAAAAAAGCTCCAATAAAGATAAAAACTTTTGGTACTCTCGAAAAAAAAGTTAATTTCTACATCGTTATCTCAGATATTATTGCAAATCGCAGAAACAACACTTGTCCCCGTATTGCGTCTTGCAAGTTCAGTATTCATTCGTTGTTAGATTGAAGTAAGCAAACATATTTTTTTTCAAGTGTTTCAAAAGATCTTCAGGTATTTTTACAAATATTTGGTAAACACTTTGCAACATAAAAATGTGTGTTACAAATTTTATTTTGATTTCCTTTGAAGGACAGAAAATGAGTGTATTTCCAATATGAATGTTTCTCAAAATATCTTCGATAAATTTTTTTCTCATATATGCAAACTACATATGATATTCTTCAAACATTGTTAAGAAAAATTAAAATATTAGTTTTTAGCGACTGATAATTTATTATATTAAGAATTATTACATTGAACTTGCAGTCAATTAAGTAAAATTTTACGATCATATTGGTCTTTGCAAAATGACTGCAAGTTCAATGTAATAATTCTTAATGAAAAATTAAAATTTTATTATTCAAGGTATATTCTTCTAAAGGTGAGACGTTCCCTGACCTTCGACATATAGTTAAGTCAAAATATAAAAGCTGGACCTTGAGGTCTTCGATTTAACTGACCTCATTTGGGCGTTATATTTGACTAGTTGATCATGAATCAGACATTTAAGTTTTTATAAATAATAAAATTTTTATTACTTAAAACAAAATGAAAATTAGTAAAATTGGAGACTAAAACCCAAAAAGATTATTGATCACGATGATATTTGTAATCAACGAGTCGAAAAATCAGCAAAATCGGTGATCTCCCGATTCAGCTGCCTTAGTAATGAGCCATATATACTGAAACGATATATATAATCCAAGGCGGAAATTTTACATGATCGCTTGATGTTATGCCTTAACTGACTCCATTAATAGTAAAAAGATTACTCCTGAATTTTTGAAATGAAGAAAACTGCGCCCTTGATAATTATAAATCTATAATTACATCTTCATTTTCAAGCCTCTTTCTGAACATATTCGCTTGGTTCTCAACCGTAACTTGCGACTCGTAAAGGTTTCAAAAAGGTTTGAAAATTAATCTTGGACGAAATGCTCTCAAGTTTTTAAAAAAATTGTAAGAAAATCAAAAACAATTCAGAAAAAATATAATAGAAATGAAATTATTAAGATGAACTTATGACGTTATACCCATAATAGTGGAAGATGTATGTAAAAGAGCATTCGATTTTTCCAGGCTACATCTACGAAAGTATGTAGATCCGAGCAAGGTGTTGAACAAAAATTTTAAAAAAGTTGGGAATGCTGTAAGATTTGAGATACGTTAAAAATTTGAATATCAATGAAAAACTCTACAAATGTTGAGAAATGATGATAAGACAAAAATTGTTCAAACATCCCGAAAAAAACATAAATGTTGAAGAGCTCGGAAAATTATGAAATGTTCGAAAGTAGATGTTCCAACTCATTTATCTTTTCGGAAACATTTTGTTTTTAAAAATAGTGAATGTGTCAAAAAAATCCAGTATGTTGAAAATTAATTTTTGAGGCATTGTTACACTTTGTGTAACTAAACTATTTATTTCTCACTCAATTTTTTTTTGTGTGTCTGTCTCTGTCTCGGCGGTGTTTCATGCCGCCCACATTTGGTTAAGACACAACGCCAAAAAATTTACCATACAAATTCTTGTTGCGGAATTATTTGGGCATAGTGACATTACTTGGGCGTTACAACATTTTGTCTTATGCCGCTTATGGACTTGTCACCATGCCCAACTACCTATATTGTCACCGGTGACCTTGGTTTGATATATATAGTTCTTGGAATCTTAGCGCATATACAAATATGTACACATAATATTTCCTTCATATTTTTTTTGAGCTTTTGACCAACTCTTATATGGTATTACAATGGTATCGTGTTTATTTTAGGCTTAATTTTATAAATATAAATGAAACGCTGAGTTAAAGATTTTTAGAAAACAAAGTTTGGAAAAATTTGAAAAAAATCAGAAAATCTCGAATATCCGATTGGTGATTTGTATGGGAATTTTGTATGGAAAATGCAATTCAAACAGACATCTTCATTTTTGTTTTGTTCTTTATTTGTTTCTCCCAGTAAGTAAATTAGTTTTAGGCAGGAGCATGTCTACTGGTGGGCATATCAATGTCTGCCGGGCACGGTAGTTCTACATAAAAGTTAGTGGAGAATGTTATTTTGCGATGCCGGTTTCATACCACAGGGCCCAATTTTAGAATCAAAACGCCCAAATCCGCTAACGAGAAATTTGGCCGTTGTGTAATTTTTTGATTAATTTTGTATGTTTTCATTTGGGCTTTATGTTATAAACTTACTTAGATTGGGGCGTTGTAACACATTTAGGGCGTTTTGACTTATCCGAATATGGGCGTTATGACCTTGGGCGTTGTGAGTTTGATACACCGCCCTCTTACTTTATCATACTAAGCTTAATTTAAGCAAAAGTCAGAATAGCGTTGAGTATGTGTTATACATGTAGTAATTAACTAATAAATTGACTGCCTAGCCTTTAGGCTTTGCTAGAAATATTACTTTTTGTAACTATTTTATTTAAGCTCTATAGTTATGTTGCTATTATTAATGTATGTATCTACTTAAATAATTTTATCCAGGATGTTTCAAGGGTCAGTGTACTACTAAATTGAATTTTACCCCTCACCTTTTGTTAATGGGCGTAAAACATATGCAGGTCCCAATACAATTTAATAAAAAAAAAATGATTTTCTATATGTACATATACTGTTCTATATGTATATACCGTCGAGTAAAATTTTATTTAGTATCCTACTGAACTTTAAAAAATCTTGTTTGGTTTCATAACTCTTTTTTTTTTCTTTAAAAGCTTTTCCTTAGGATTCTCATAAGTCATACTGCTGTTTTGATTAAGGTTGGCCAAATTGTTTGTAAGAAATTCGATCGAACGCCACTACTCCATACAAAGAACGGACTATAGCTGTAAGTGAAATTTCGACCGCCCTCAAATTTATTTTAGTTTCAGCACAAATTCTAAGTGGCTTAGAAAAATTGCAGGTACGAAGTTCAATTTTCAAAAAAAAATAGAGCGGTCGAAATTCCACTTACAGCCATGGTAGCTTTTTCTTAGAATTAAATGATGTTTCTTATTTTTTGGGTAGCCGAGATTGCTTCAAATATTGGCCCACCCTAATATATATATATATATATATGTTTCACTGTACGTGTGTGTTTTTTCTTATGTTGTGTTCACGAGACACATATAACACTCACAAAATATATGCTGTATGAATATATGTACATATATTTATATATTCATATACTATATATCATTAATTTATTAGCGTTTATCGATTTTTGTTTTAATCTTAAAATATTTAGTTTCAATAAGTTTACGGATTAGTTGTTTTGATTTCTGTCCTCTTTTTTGGTTCCATTGTCCTTAATGTCATTAATCATTTGTTACATACCATAATCCTATATAAATCTTAAATTATTCTATACGTAGCCGGATAAAGTTTTTTCGTCTTTGACTACACTTAATATCTGTTGTATTTTTTCTTTAATGAGGTTATTGCTATTTGTGTCCATTGAATACAGTGGCGGAAGCAGGCGTCCGTTGTGGGAGAAAAGCCTGAAATATATATATATACATATAGAACCATAAAAGTTCGACGAGGTCAGGCATTTTTTTTTCCATAACATCTATCCTAAGTATGCCCCCTTGCTGGATTTGCCACTGATTGAGCATAGTTTTAATTTTGAGCTTATTTTCTCTAGGCATCACACTCCGCTATCATTAGTTATTTTTAACTACTTATTTCATATGCATTATAACATACGTATACGTGAGTATTTGAGCCCAATGTTTTCTTCATATGTACGAGTATTTTGCCTCTTGAAAAAGTTTCAAATTTTCATGGTTACCATAACATGGATACAATTGTAATCATGTTACATAATCACGACTGCTAGCATATTCATCACTGTAACGTGCAGCAGCAACGTGTTCTGCAAAAAATAGAAATTAAATAACAGCAAATGTAGTAACAGATAGTACTGAATACATAAGAAATACAAAATATATCGCTCATTCTTTGGATTTTTTCTCCAGTATATTTCCTTATCTAAAGGTGAACCTTAAGCAAATTTCAAAAAATGTTTTTTTTAAAAAGTTATGAACATTTCAAATTTTGACTCAAAAATTTTTGAGACGGAATATCTCAAAAACTATAGTGAATAGAAAAAATATCTTAGCACTTTTATATGTTCAAAAAACACAAAAAAAATTGTTTACTTTTTTTGAACTTTAATTTTTTAATTTATAAAAATGATTCTCAAAATATTTTCGACACAAAAACTTTTTTTTTTTATTTTTGTATAGATAGGTAGATGCTTTCAAATTGAAATTCCCGACAAGACTTTTATTTTTATTTTTTTGACACTCTTATAAATAAGAAAATTGTTGAGTAATGCTTGAGCAAATTTAGGAATGTAGCAACTTTATGCAGAAACGTGATATCCTAGAATCCGGAAACAGACGAATCGTAAGAAAAGCCACTAAAACTCTACGCCTCTTCTATTACACACAATATTAATTTTACCTTCTTCCATTAAAATCACAGAATTCGTCTCAGGGTTGGTGCTAGTAACCGAATGCGCCATCATATTAAAGTCCTCCTCCATCAGAAAGGGTGCATTCCAACGAGTACGCGGAGTCGCACGATGTGTAGATGTCGAAACAGCGCTCGGCGTGGAATACAAACTTAAATTAGTTGGACTTATAACACCAGACATAGTAGAAATAGAGCTGCTATAGCCTAGGATCTGCAATGGATAAATGAAATATTATTTATTATGTGTAGCTTTCAAAGTCTTGACTGTCCCAAATTCGAGGGTCAGTGATTATTTACTGCCTCGAGAAGAGTTAATACACTTACCGGTGCTGGCTGTGTATGGAAATGATTAAAGTATTCCCTGCCATTTGTCGTTGGATATGACTGTGCCGTAAGTCGAGACAAGGCTGACGCTGACGTTGATGGTGGTGATGTGGCAGCTGAAGATTTTCGACCAACATCAATTTGTGATTGTGGGCTCAAGGGAGATGGTGACGTAGCAGCGTCAAGTTCTACAACATTCCCAGAAGTTTGCTGTTGCCGACTGCTCATAACAGTTGTGGTAGTCGCACTCATTGGCGTCGTGCTGCCACTTGTTGTGCTTGTTGTATTGCTAGCCGTGGACGTACTGGAAGCAATTACTTCATTGCCATGGTCTGTGATACTGTGATGTGAATGCGAGTGAGCATGGTGATGGTGATGATGTGGCGATGCACTACCGCTGACAGGAGGAGTTATTGAGGATGGAGGCGAGCCAACCATAGTAAGGTCGCCTGTAGATCTTATTATAGCAACAGGTCGGGCCATCGGCGGTAATGGCGGCGGAGGTAGCATTGTACTGTATTGTTGATATTGGGCAGCTGCAGCAGCAGCGACTGCTGCTGCCGCCGATGCAGCAGATGAAGAAGACACAGATGTAGTCGACTTTGGACTGCGTCCAATTGAAGCGGCTGCAGCGTGCTGCAGTTGAAACTGTGTCTGTATATGGTGTGCATGCACATTATTGTCTGTCGAACCATCAGGAGGCGATGCGACAGTGCCGGCCTCTTGGCAGACGAATGTGACAAAATCAGACATGTCATGCCCGTTCACAACCTCTGCAGAATATTTTGCAGCAGCAGCGGCGGCTGCTGCAGCAACTGCATGCGAATGATGATGGTGATGGTGTTGCTGCTGTTGGTGTTGCTGCACTTGCTGCTGTTGCTGTTGATCATGATGCTGGTGATGATGGTGGTGGTGATGGTGATGTTGCTGTTGATGCTGATGTTGTTGTTGCTGCTGCTGGTGTTGCTGTTGTTGGTGGCTCCCATCGCTAGAATCTGAAGTTGTTTTAGGACTACTGTGCTGTTGGTAATATATTGCGCTCGGACTGATGGCATGAGAAACAAGGGATGCACTAGGATTGTGCTGAATGAGAACTATACAAAAGTATAACGTGTAAGCAAAACTCAATTAAAAGGAGCAGTAAGTAACAACCGTAGCGTTCAACGACTGTATTACCTGTTGGCGTGTAGCGTTGCAGTGAGATATCTGTCATTTGTGTGCTGTTTCCAAGCGAATCACTAGGTCGAAGTATCACGGAAAAACTGCTGCTACCACTTGGATCGGGAGGCGATGGCGGTCCCGGGTCACTCTTACAAGAAGCTGCAGCTGCAACTGCTTGCGCACGCAAGAGCGGTGAACTGGACGACAAGTGCATGCTACGTGGATCCACAAAGTCGACTTGAAAGAAATACAAAAAACGCCACAAGATTAGATATAAGAAATTATTTTCACTTATCTTATGCAATACACTTACTGCTATAGCCTGGTACCATCATAGATGCACCAATGGCAGCACGGCTATCCGTTCCGGCGACCATGCTGCCTGCACCGCCGCCGGATAGACTTGCATTGGATGATGACATAGACAATGGATATGTGGAACACTCGTAAGCCCCCGTTGAATTTTCCATTTTAATGTTGCTTGCATTCGCCTGAATTAAGTCATGAGTCGATTCATCCAGTATGGAAGCTAATGAGATACGGAAATCGGGTGCGAGATAAAAAAAGAAAATAGAGAAAGCGATTCGCAGGGTATTAGCGCATTTGTGTGCGTCAGTTGTATGTGTGTATAAGAGTGTTTATGTGTGTGTATATATACGTGATTTGTAGTTTGTTTTAAAGGCAATCGAAAAATACCTTTCGAAAGCTTCCAAAGTTCCTTGGAAGAGAACACACCTGTGGCCAAGATGATGTCGTTGCAAATGACGCCATTGTATGGATTGTGGCTGTAGCCTACAACAGCAACGGATAATGAAAACAGTGACAACAAAAAAAAATATTTGGTTAGTCAGTGCGATATAAAACTTTGCGCTCAATTCTGCTTGGCTCTAGTCATTCACAGGCCAATTGTACTTGTTTACGGCCAAAATGATTCGGGACAATAGTAATTTCAGATGTAAAATAGTGCGCTGATTGCGAAAAAAAAGTCTTGACAGTTTGTTAAAGGCTTAATATCTTTTCTTCCAGGGTCAGGAATGGCTCTGGTGGAGTGGCGGCAGGTCAAAGTACGCTCTAACACTGCATTACAAAATTTTATTAATTTTTGCATCAAATGAAACTAGCGCTCGATAACACTTCATGATTTAGTTTGAAAACAAAAAATTACAACCCCCGGTGACTCCAAGTGGCCCAAACTGACTAGTCGCTGTAGTCAAAAGTCAATTGGAACTAAAAAAACTATTTCGAAAATGGGTCAAAAACAGTCTTCAAGGGTCCGGAGTTCTCTGGTACTCACCCGAATAGTAAAATCAAACTGTACTGAAATCGTAAGCAAACCACACGCAACGAATAACTCAAAATTCGGTAAATTTGGTACTTACGAGTTGTTCGAAACTCGTGACTTGCAATCGTATGATGAGGACAACGAATGAACGGAACACGAGTTAAGTCGAACAAATTGAGTTGTTCAAGTTTGACTCGTTGTACAGTCTTACTATTCAGCCAACTGAAGAAAAATTTCGAGGGATTATTTATTCAGGATTGGAGTATAAGAAACGTCACAATAAATAACTGCATTTAAAAATAAATGCTAAAAATGAATTCCTCGTACCCTAAAACCTCTTTATACATTTTTTTAGTTTGAAAAATACTTAATTTAATTATAAAAGATTTTCAAATGAAATTTGCAAGCTCGAAATTCATTGTAGCCATATGATATAGTGGACTTTTTTGCTTAAAATTTAACGAATTTTCAGAAAAATAGAGTTTCGCACTAAAAAATTTTTCTCCATACAATTTACTCCGGCTTAGCGTGTATATTGAGCTACATACCGACAAGATGAAACAAACGTGTCAGGAAGGATTGAATTTGTGATACAAAATGCTATCTGTTTTTATTCTTTGAATTAAAAAGTCTATCCACTTATGACAAAAACAGGTTTACGTTTCATACTCAACCTCGAACACGTTCGCTTGCACGATCGAACCACTGCTGTATAGGTCAAATAGCACACTTTTTTGCCCAAAACTCAATTTATATAAGTGTTGCTATTTAATTTTTGTTGTTGTAGTATAACGGAAAACACTTTAAAATAAACAAAAATGCATTTTGTTTTTGGAAATTATAATTTACCGTTCTTCAGGGATTTGATGCATTTGCATTCAAGTGGTGCAAATTTCTTTGAGCGCAAGAACGTAATTTGAAAATGTCTCGGAAACACGCTCAGCGCACTATTTTGCATACGAGTTATTATTGAAACATGTTTTTTCTAATTTGCAACTGGAGTAATGGATGTTGACATTTGAACTCACCCTTTTGCTTGATGTGTTGTTGTTCCTCGTCTTCGCCTTTTTTGTTGTGATTACTGCTGCTGTTGTTATTGTTGTTATAAAGTATAAGCGAAGCTGTTGTTGGTGTGGGTGGCGGGGACGGTGTATGCGGGTCGTGTGTATTGATGAAGTTCGCCAAGTAGAGATCGAGCTCACGCACCGATACATTTATGTGATACGGATTAACGCACAGTCCCGGATGTGTGCATTCTGGATTTTTCTCCAACCGCTCACCGTCGGTACTTTCGAGCGGTATGGCTTTGAAAAGTATAACCATTACTAAATCCAGACGCCATACCTTATCAGCTTGACGCAAGCAATCAATGCGACGCATTTTGCCCTTCTGATCGGGATTCGATAGTACACATATCGATTGTCGCTTACCTGTTATCGATTGCACAAAATCCTCACGGCACTCTTGTGTTATGTCCTTACGCAATTTTCCCAACAATCGTGAAGCCCACTTATGTTTCACTTCCGCCTTTTCATTCTGCGTGAGAAATGGAAAAAAAATGTAAAAGCGTTCGATTAGCGACGTTCGACTAAGCTGTAAGAGTTTTAGTTAAAAGTTCACCATTTTTCACTGTTTTCTGCTAAACTATCAAATTTCAGCAAAAATTGAACTGAATCAAAAAACTTAAAAACTTGTCAAAATATTCTGAAAAAAATCACACACCACAACAAACTTTTTTTTTATAATAACAACTATTTTTTTCAATGACGTCATATTTTTTTACGTCCAAATAGTCATGAAAATTTCCGCGAGCAAGAGTGTCCTAAAATTACTCAAAAAACACAACAATTTTTTTTTTATTTTGTTGACATTTTTTATAATAAAATTCATGACGTTATTGAAGAAAAAATATTTACAATAAAATATTTTTCAATACATTGATCAACTTAGAGAGCCTTATATTCAGTGTCATTTTTTCTGAATATTGATAGCTTAAGAGAAAAAAAGAGATGAAAGGTAAAACATTAAACAAAACTCTTTTTATCACTCTCTTAAAAATTAAAAACTTCCAGAAAATTTATTGAGTCCAAAAATATACTAAGCCATCAAACTAAGCATTCAAATCACCAAAAATATATTTTGATTTATTTAAAAAAAATTTTTCAAAATATACAAAAATGTTCGTAACTTGTTCCGTTACAAAAGTCTTAACTGCGGCTATCCCGGGTGGGGTAATCCACTTGACATAGAATGCGCAATACGCATTTGCTTTGAAAGTGTAGTAAGTCCATTTTTGACAAAAAGTTGGATAATGATAACATTGAATGTAATTACTAAAAGCTTTAAGTGCTTGAAAAAAAAATGTTTCAGTATTTTCATCATTTTGTCAAGATAAATTTTCGTAGTATATAAAATTCCAATATATTCTCTTTGAAAAGGGTTTAAGCTGACGTGACCATATGATCCGCGTTTCGCGGAGCAAGTCCGCGTTATTTTGCTAGGGTTTTCGGTAAAAGTTGGGACCTTTTCTATTTCAGTAGTAAATGTAAACAATTGGTAAATATCTGATTTTTCTTAAAAATATTTCGAAATATCTGATTTGCTACGGTTTCCGGGGTGTGAAAGTGAGGACTTTTGTTTTAGTATATATCAACAAACGAATCTGCAAAAAAGTTTCATCACCTATTTCCTACTCCGCGTTTTGGTCAAAAATATCTGGTCACGTTAGTTTAAGCCAACATTCTGCAAAGGCATAATATTTAGTTCAAAAACTGTAGAACAAAATACAATACTAACACCTTTATATCAACATACCAGGCCCATTACATTACATTCCTCCAATATATCATGACTATTTTCAAAAGCATTTTTACAATAAAAAAAGAAGGTATATTGGAATAAGCCATTTTATTTTATTTATGATATGTTTAATAGAAATTTCATAAAAAACTGGTTTCATTCAATAAATAAATGAATGACTTTCACATATTGTTGACTTTATAAGTAGTGTATACCATTTGAGGTAATCAAAAGTTAAAATTTATTTTAACTTATACTTTAAAAACGATCACATTATAAATTTAAGTCAATTGATATTGTTCAAACCGTTAAAATACAAACTCTTAAATATAATAACCTTGTATAAAATGAACTTACACCACTTTCAAAGAAAGCGGCTTATATATACGTTGGCAAAATTAGGGTTCATTACAGGACGTTTTCCTATAATAAAAATTTTTTTCATCGATCAATGGAGAAATGTCAAAAAAAGTTTGCACATTACAAAAGGTGCTCACTTTTCGTGTGCATATGTATTTTGAAAGAATTCTTTTTGGTCCACCGATCTATGAGGAAAGTTAATGTGTCCGAAAGCATTTTGTGCAAAGGAAATTATAATTTTCTACAACACAAAACTGTTCGCGGGCCTTTTATGGTCTGGTATTGAATCCTATATTATTTACAAGTTTATAAGTGATACGGCTACTGTCTTGATGTGAACGAAACCATAAAAGTTTCTTGCAAACTTTTTAAAAAACCAAGTCACCATGAGCACGCTTCGGGGCTATACAATATTTGTAGCGCAAATATGGTTCGTCTTATGACAAAATTATATCTGATAAGTCTATAATACTGCCCACACATAAAATCAGTAAAATCGGGAACAAGGTCAAACTCCTTTCGATTTGGCAAAGAATACCATATACCTAAGTAATATTGTATAAAGAAATCCACTTGCCTGTAACTCGTCCTTACAATGCCGCTCCTCTTCCAAAGACATTCGTTTTTCGTGCTTTTTATAGTACTTTCGCTTTGATGCTTGTAAATTAAACCATGAGTACGAAAAAGATTTGACAAAAGGTAAAAGGGCCTCAATGAACGGATGAAACTCATCCTGTTAGAAACATAGAAAATTTAACATTAAAACAAGACTATAATCGTAATAAATATATGTACATATATATATATATATATAACACAAGTGCAGTTATAGCACGAAGTGTATAAGGAATCCTTTTAATAGTATGAATAGAAAACACGAGTACGTAAAACGTTAAAACTAACACAGAACATTGAAAGCAAATCACAAATAAATAACATTAAAATACACTGAGGTAATCAAAGAAACAAACAGATTTTGTAATTTTTAAAACATTCACATACACACACATATAGCACATACATAAAGACAAACATCTATAGTGATGGTCGATTAAACCGAAGGCATAACAGTTACAAAGTTTGATTATTAACCAAAAAAAAGGTTTTCTAGAAAATAAATGCTGTACCTTAACTAGAGTTGTAAGTGATATACCTATCCCAGAGCAGTTAAAATTAGAACATTTTTCGTACATTTCGTATTAATGGCCAATGAGTTTATTCGTAGACTGTAAAAAAAAGTTGGAGATGCAGACTCTACAGTGTATGGGGCAAAATTTGTTGAAACAAAATGAGCTAAATCTTAAGATCTCTGATTTTGAGGCAAGTGAAACCAATGTTGCCCTAAAGTTTTTTAAAATTTGTGAAATATTAGTGAGCTGTTTTGTTAAATAACTTTTATCTCCGTAAGAAAGATAAAATTTGTTTCAACATAAAACGCTAGGAAAAATGTGGTGGCAAAATATTTTTTCCCCGAACGTTTTTCTCTTTTAGACATTTTGAGTTAAACTTGAAAATTGACCCAACATGAAATCTAAGAATATTTTTTCTTATTTCTTTATACCCTACTCAAAGGGTACATTCATTTTGACATTCCCTTTGTAACGGAAAGTGTATATGTATGTTACCGGCCACACTAATTTTTAGGATAAACCAGATTTTCCTTGGCCAAACTAGTTCATCCGAAGCGTAGATGAACTGGATTAATTATTTACTTTAACGTCCTCCCTACCGATTTTCTTGAAACCTTAGTATGTTAGGGCAAGTGGGCGGCCTTCGACCGCGGCTCAGGGCTTACATCCTCCAATACACAGCACAGAATACATTGTATATATATTTGTTCCTTGACTTTTTCAAGCCTCTTTCGATTTGTTATAAACAGTATATCCTTCTAATAACCAGATGGGCGTGAAAAAAATGTCTGTTTATTTTTACATAAATAGCTACGTTTACGAACATTGACATTTTTCAGTGAATATCAGTCATATGATATGACTCATATCTCAAAAACTAGTCAGTCGGTTTCATGAAATTTCGACAGAGGGTAGCTGATGAACATCTGTCGTTAGTCAACAGATGTGAAAAATGCGGCAAAGGACATACTGTGTTACTGTGTTCTAATGCAAATGTACATACATCAGAGCCGTACAAAAAGTCGAGATAGTCGTAAAGGGAGTCTGCGAACTTTTATGTGGAGGTTCTTGACAAAAGCTCAAGTTTTGTTGTGAGGTTTTTCTTTCCTTCTTTACACCAGCTTCAAAGAAAAAGACATCCATACAATAACAACGTTTCAAAATTTCCAAGCGTAAAAAATTACTTCGGAAATGACCCGCATTATTTATGCATGCAGAAGATGCAGACCTTGATAGCCTTGGCACATTCTTCTAAAGAGCACAGCTCCAAATTTGTCATTTTCGAGTTTACTTGTTAAAACTGTTCATCATACACATATCTACCAGCACAAGAGAGATAAGTTAATTTTTTCCTGTACTTTGCTATCAAAAAAGAGCTATGTCTCCCTTCATTTCTCATTCATTCGTGATCCCTCTGGTCAAACCATATTCTGTTAGGACCTTCTTCTAAATAATCCACACCTTGTTTCTGAAAAATAGTTCACAAGCTTCAAATCAGTTTTTTGCGTTTTCTGAAAATTTCCAATTTTTGAGTTGTGCCTCTTTAGTAGAATCTGTGCGGTATACTCGTACATTAATTAGACGCCGCCGACTTTATTTGCTTGTCATTTGCGTATTTCTATGTAGTAATCCCACTCTGAAAACTAATGGAGGTGTTGCTGATAGGTTATTCTTTCGATAAAAGTAAATTTTATTTTAAAGACTTATGACGACCTTTAGAGAAGTGTCCCGAACTGCAAACTCAATTTTCGCCACAAAAAAAGGTTTTTAGAAAAACTGATGACACCATCGTAAAGTGCAGATTAAAATCTATCGATTAGTTTTTTGTTATTTTTCTTGCTTCTGTCCGATTTCATTGAAGTTTGACAAGAAACCGTCCTACATCGTAGAAAAAGTCTGCCTTGAGTGCCAAGATATAGCGTCTTAGGTATATCAGTTGAATGAGAGGTGTCACACCCTGTTATCAAACCACGCCCACATTTTTCGCGGGACTTAAAATGCGAATAGCATTTATTTATATATATGAATATATCTAAATAGTTTTTTCTATTTGATTTTTTTTGCGTGCCTATGTCTCTAAGGAAGAAATAAAGCATATCAAAAGGTACTATCAGCCACATGAAAATGTTGGCGTGGTTTGACGACTGGGTAAGGCACCTATACAGCTCATATAACCAAAACGCTGTATCTAGGCACCTAGGAAGATTTTTTCTACGATTTAGTAAATCGGTTTTTTTTCAAATTTTAATGAAATCGGACACAACTTCTGATTGCGCCGCTTGCAGGTTTGAGCTAGGAATCTGAATTTTTTTGAGAAACATTTTGAAACTCAATGCTTAAACATTCATATTTATAAAGAATTCAAAAAATCTACAAAATATTCAAAAACAAAAATCCTAACATACACATGTCTGTACATTAGACTGCACCACCTGACAGGCAGAAAAAAAGTCGACCGTTCACCATTAAATTCAAAGCATTTTTGCGAGCCAATTTCGAAAAAAAATTTATTTTTATTTTGGCTGAATATAGAGGTCGAGCATTTAAATGCCTTCGGCACTTACAGTCCGATCTTTAAGTATGATATATCAATGGTTTTGTTTTGAGTAGACCAATTTTTTCAATGCTCATTACCATCAAGTACCCCGTTCTATTACTAACCCACTGTTTAATTTAAGTGATAAGAAGTGCGAATTAAATTGTACCATATGGTGAGGATCTTCCATTATTTGATGTTGCTTTTACTTTTTTAATTCATGATGTAGAAGTTAAGATTTGGTGGGTATTTGAGGTCAATGACCTTTCAAGCAAAAGAAAAATTCGTCTTCTCCAGACCAGATCATCGAAACATCATATTTTAAGATCCGACTCTAAGGGGACCCATACGTTCACCAAAAAAAACTAAAAATATTTCTTAAAAAAGCTCTAATGATATAATCGAAATGCTTAATCAGGAAAAGGTTAATGATTTCTTGCAAGCTTTAATTTTCTAACATTAGAGCAGTTCAGTAGGATGGTAATAACTGAGATCTGGTAGGTAAGTCCTAGAACGGTGTACTTGATGTCGAAAAATTTAAATGCGCGAACTCTAAGTTCGGCCAGAAAAGAATATTTTTTTCGAAATTGCTTTACAAAAATTCTTCGGATTTGATGGTGTCCGGTAAACTTTTTGTCTGATACGGTCAAATGTACATATAGGGTGTCCCAATAAGAGTGCATTTTTCTATTTAAAAATAAAAACAAGTATTTTTTAAGAAAGTTGTGATGTAAAAATCATTCACTTAACGCATTTCATTCACTTAAAAAGAAACACTTTCTGAATTGCATATTTTCAAGATTTCTTTAAGTTTTTTCTTGCTCTGATGCTCCAGTTATGCTTTGAGTTATATATTTCGATGTTTCAAGCAAAAAGTATTCATGTAAAGCTACTAACTATGCCGTCAGGCAATAAGTAAGACAGAGCTTTGGCAATTTGTTTTTGGAACCCGCGCCCGCATTCAGTTTTAGTTCCTACGTCTGAAAAATATCCCAAATATTATCGGAGGTTTTTCGAGCTCATTGTGAATCATACTCTTTTTGATTTTAAGGCTAATTTTCATAATCAAAAATATTCCGAAAGCTTTAAATAATATTATGGCAGAATTAACACTGCATATATCTACAGTTTTGATTTTCCAGTTGAAATCATATGGAAATCGAACAAAATTTTTCAAATATAAGCGTGGTGTTTCTTCGCTGAACGTTTCGTTTAATATCTATCACTTAATAATTTTTCTAAGTTTCTTAAGAAAGTTCATATTGAAATTAAGTTGGAAGAACGCCTATTTCTTTGAAGTGAAAATACAAAGAATTTCTAAAAAAACGCACAGAGTTAAAATGAAAAACTATTTCCACAAATATTTGTTTACCATATATTCATTTAGCTTAATTTTTCTTACGCTAACTTTTCTTTAGGTGGGTACAAATGATAATCTATACCAAAGTAAACTGGCTGAAATGAGACAGTTACGACATGTTAGTGATATAATTCAGAATTTTCGCAATTTTTTGCCTTTTAACATCATTTGACTTTTTCAAGATTTTTCGAATTTTTCAACATATTTCAACATTTGTCACTTTGAATTAAAATTGAAAAAAACATCTACAATTGAAATGCATCAAAGTTATCATAATAAACAAATGTTTTTTATAATTGTTCTTTTTTATACATCATGCAATAAAATAGAAAAATAAAAATTTCATGCTTTCGAAATAAAAAAAATCATAATTTTATACGAAGGAAGTTTCACATTCCTTGATACACCGTGAATATAACCTAAAATGTTATACTTTTGGAAGTTTAAAGTTAAAACCCCCACAAAACCTATAGGACCGCTTTCAAAATAAGCTCAAAAATATCTTAACCCACTTCACGACATTCATAGCTTTTCGTTGAGACAGCGTTTCTCTTAATTTAGCTCGGCATAAAATTTCATTTATTTTAGCTCATAGGTACCTTCAATTTAGAAAATTTTCAACAAAGCTCAACCGACAAAAAAAAGAAAAACTGGAAATATTCAAGATACACGCATTTTTTTTATAATTATTGCAGGTTGCGTTTTTTTAAACTAATAAGAGCATGTATATCAAAACATCGATTGACACATAATTTTTTTTTTTCTTATACAAAAATTTCTATGTATGTATGTATATTAATTATAAACGTTTAACCAAAAATTTTTAACAATAAAATGTCGAATAACGTGCAAGAGAGGGGAATCTAAAAAATGCATTTTATTTTCAAAAGTTGTGTGTAAGGTATCAAATGATTAAAATTATAAAAATTTATGTTCAACGATGTCGCTGATAAATTTCAAAAGATCCCACGTATTTGGAATGAAAATTGAGTACCTGTAGACTTCTATCAAATTATAGACTATACCACTGGCATTACAACTTTCAAAGGACTTGAGTCTGCAAATAACTGTTATGATATATAACAATAAGGGAGTTTAGCTACTAAAGCTATAAGCTTACTTAGCTACTCATCTCAAAAGTTCAAGTCAAGTTAATATAAATGAGAGAAAATTGCTCAAAGACATAAGGGAAAATAACACAAAAGGACAAATAGTTCAAAATTTGATATTGTTTTCTTATAGCAGCGGAAGCTAAGTAAAGGAAGGATATTATTATGTACATAAGAACATTAGGGCGAATCATTTTGCACTGAAATTTCCTTGCATCGTTTTCACATCAAGATCTTGTTAAATTCAAAAAGAAATTCAATTAAAATTATGTCCCACAAATTTAATCTTAAGACATAGAACTAAAAATGAATATTTGAAAAATAATTTTTAGTTTTGGTTTCCCTAGAATATATCTAGAACTCTTCGGGAAAACTCGAAATTCGATAATTAATTTTCCAGAGCTGGAAAATTTTTATTTACAATTTAATTTATTTTACATTCACCTTAACACACTTTAATTTGAAATTGTCATACAACTGCATGAATTTCGATTGTAAAAAAATAAATGTGCGGAAACAAATTTTGTTTTTGGTCCAAAAATTTTAAAATTAATTTATTTTTAGAGGTAACACTTGCACTTTTTAGTAAGAGTGACTAATTATTGAAGCTAAATATTGTAATTACTTGCTTATGAAATATTTTGAAACCAAAAATTAAACTTTATTTATTTGCATTTCTCTAACTACACATTATACATATATATACATACATGCGTCGGAATTTGAAATCAATATGGTATAGGCTGAGAGAAGTCCACAAGAGTTCAATACGTGCGATCCTTTGATAGAAGATCGTGTAACAATGAAGACAAAGGACATATACTTCATTACTAATGAAATTTTATGTATTATATGTAGTCGAAATCGACCATTGAACTCATTTCTGAAAGTTCATTAGTAAAGACGTTATTGCCATATAATCAAAACTAAAAATATAATATAAATAAAGTGTAGAGACAAACCATTGTGAGTAAATTGTGACAAAGTTTTATTAAAATTAAGTTAAGCTCATAGATGCTTAAAGTTTTGTCGTTTAATGGACTTTATGTACCACAATCATTCAATTAAGTGACATAAGATTGGGAACAAATTAATTTCAATAGAATAAGTTAAATGCTGGGATATTAAAGTACTTAAAATGGCAGTGCTCTGTATGTAAAAATACTAATCTTACTTGCTAATACTTATTCAAGAGCCAAATTTATGGTCTAAGTCACTGAAGGATAGCATACATGTTTGCTTTCTTCTGTTATATTATTGGAAAAAAAGTGCCATTGATGAAACAATAATACAAATGTAGGTGCATATACGCAAAGGGAGCTTCTATCGTGAAAGATAAGTGCCCGAGGTGAAAAAAATCAAAGTGATGCTTGTGCTAAAAATACTGTTTTTTTATTACAATTTTCGAATACGTAAAGTGACTCTTTCTGCTCACTAACATTTGCCTTCGCGAATTCTGAAGATTTGGTGGCCCAGGCCTTTATCGAAGGCCGAATTGCTTACCAAATGCCATAAAACTCGATTTTCGTTGTGAAAATCATCAACTAAAGTCTACCGAAAGCATTGGAGTGGAACCCTCCTAATCATAGCTGATAACGGGTCCAAAATCATTGAAACCATCGATAGATCACGAAATACGTGAATCGGGCAAATGCTGGAGAGAATCAAAGGCACTCGCTACTTATCGTGCACGTGAAGGGTTCTGTAGATGCACTAGGTTCTGAGAGGAGATAAATGACACAAGAGAACCCTTAAAGCTTAACTTAACTTTTGGTGACTGCAATAACAATGTAGGTTAATTTGATAGTTTAAATGAAAAAAAAAGAATTAATATATTCGGTTTTGTTGAAGAATTACTAATATAGCTGATACCAAAGAAAAAAAAATTGTGTTCTCAAGTTGTGAAAAAGGCGAAAGGTTACATTAAAATTACACTGAGAAAAAGTATATATTAATTGGAGATAGATGAATAAGAAGAACATTAAATTCGTTAGTTTATTGAATTTGTGCAATAAAAATTACTTATTCTGACGTTTTACGGATAATTTTGTTTTTGGCTTTGATTTTGGGCTTAGGGACGTACATACACACACGCACACACAGTATTTGCCAGTTTATATCTTATTATCCAATAGATGACGTTGTTGAAGTGCTTTATTTTGAAATAATTTTTTTAATTTAGCAAAATTTTGTTGTTAGTAACATTTAACGGCTCGTTCGGAAAGCTGACACTGATCCTTGTGTATTTTAGTAATGTTTTTAGTAGGTTTTCAGATTTTGAATGAAAATTGTTCGATTCGTATAAGTTTCTTAATTTTATTATTTTTTTATGAATTGGGTTCGATGTTTTCTTATATTTTCTTTGTTTTGTAGTGGAATATAATTGAGCACCTGTCCTGAGGATGATGTTTGTAGATACGATGATACGTCCGTCTCGATCATACAGCTTCTTAGTGTATCAGGTATAAACATGCCTTTACGACAGGCGAGTATTTAAGAATCCTGCTAGCTTGTGCACTCGCTCGCTTCACTTCAATTTTTATCGCAGCTTAATTAATATATATATATATTGCACTTGAATCAAAAATCTTTATGAATTTCGCAACTGAAGAGCTGCGCTCAGGTGGAAAATTTATGCTCTTTGTCTTTCGTAGATACGGTCGTTCATAATTGTTGTATATACGTATGAACGTTGATAATGGCTGCATTACTTGATTTGTATGGACATAAGCCTGAATTCCAGCAAAGTGGCTTGAATCGGCTGCTATGAAAAGAAAAATACAATAAAATAGTTAGTGAGATAAAATGCTTCAGGTATTTTAAAACAACATATGAAGCAAAATTTTTTTGGGGTTTCGAAACAAAAAATTGGTTGTTTGTTTTATGTTTCATAGTGCTACTTTAAAATAGAGGTCGTTTAAAAAAATTCAGTCAGATCGATAGCCAGAGCATACTGTTGTACTCTGTACAAAATATCCGGAAATCTATGCTATTGTCTACACCATGGTATCCCAAACTTTTTCTGCAATGGAACTCTTTGCAAACTAGAAAAATTTGAGCGAACACTTAGCTAATTTTTTAGCTTGCTTGGGTAATTTCTAAAAAATCTCACATTATTTTTAGAAAAACTCTTTCGCTGCTTCGGACGTGTCACAAACTACGTCCGAGTGACAGTTGCCGATAAAATATCCTGTTCTTTTTTCAATAACAATACGTCACAATAAACTGGGCCCATAATAGAGTGTGACAAAAATAGAAGGATCCCTTCTATGATAATAAATTTTGGTACGCTTATTCAACTTAAGTTAGTCAAGAAAAATTTGAAAAATTGTTGAAATCGGTCAGTCCCTAGGGGTACATACCTTGGAGCCATATTAATATTTTATATGGGAGGTACATACAAAAGCTTAGCGATCTTAACGAAACTCGGTTAGAATGCTAGAAAAATTGACTCATAGATGTGTATAGAATATGGCTGAAATCGGTTACACCCTAGGGGTACCTCGGACCTACATATATTAATTTTTAGCATGAATTTGCATTTTGGAAATTGATAAGTTTGTTGAGCGACACATTCTCTTTTTTTTACTGAGATTTATGTATTGATGTATATTCACAGTTTTTATTATTTATTTTTTTTTTTTAAACTTAAACGTCCAAAAAAGATTCAAAGGACGACGTATAAGAACATTTATTCCTAGAAAAAAAGCTTCTTGAATTAAACAGTGTTCGTTATTAAGATTAGTGAAAATTTTTAGCGATTGCAATTTAGAGACATTAATGGACAAATTGCAATTTGAAAAACTGTTCGTTAAAATGGAAATTCGCTACATCGTTGCACGCTATATTGGACATCTACTGTATCGCAGTTTCCAGTTGACAGTTGCATCTTAGTTTAAGTGTTAGGGTTAAAGTTTTAAATTTAATGTAAAACTAAATAGAAATGAAATCATTTTTTTTTTTTGTAAATAATATATATACTAAAAATAAATGTACGCAGTCGTAGTGTGTACAGCTCTCACTTTGGTGGCCAGTCAATCGTAAAGGTAACAACCAGACCAAGCAAACGAGAGTTTAAAGGGCCGCTAACTGCTTTTGTTTCAAATTTTTAGTTGAATGGAATCAGATATTTAAACTATTTATATTTCTGTTTTTACTTACCTTATATACTTGAGCTTAGAAAGTTCTTATATTGTTATAATTGTTCTCGTTACAGTTGTTGTCTTTATAGGAACTTAAACCACCATTACAGCCAAACGAAAATATTTGTACGAGTTTCAAAATATCCATTTTGTGGTTGATTTATAATTTTAAAATGTTGGAATTCCATGTAAAATAATTTTTCCAGTGTTGTATTGCTTGGATAAATTAAAAATTAGGCATACTTATAAAATAAGTATTAATTTGAAATGGAAACACACTTTTATAATTAAAAGAAAAAACGCGGGTAAGTGTAAGCACTTGCAGTGTAACATATGAACTTAATGATGTTGCGTTATGTTAGGGTATGTATATGTAGCTGAAAAAGATGTTGAACAGACTCGAAGAAGTCGAAACATTTGAAAAAGTAAAAAAATCTTGAAAACCATCAGCAAACATTTATTTTAAAAAAGTTTAAAAATTTTGATGCTTCGCTTTTTATTCCATACAAATATGCGACCACTGTAGTATCAAGTAGAATTCAAAACTATCAACAAATTTGAAAATTACTCAATTATTTTGAAGAATATCGGAAAAGTATTGGCTAACTTCGAAAACTTTTAGAAATAGAGCTCGCATACAGGTGGTGCCACGAGGTTGTCGATAACCGTTAAAATGGCGAGGAAGTTAAAAGAGACGAATAATGTCGAAGGAGTTGGAAAAGTGTTGAAAAATCGATAAATATTGAAAAAGTCGTAAGGTTTTAGAAAAGCCGCATAACGTTTGTAACGTATAATCCGCTTATAAATGAACACGCCCAATAAATGAGGAAACAATATTAGGAAATCAGCAACAAAAGAACCGCAAACTACGAAAGGAATGCGTGAATTCAATAAATCAACAGCAATAGGTAACGTTTCCAACGGGAGACGGAAGCGCGTACAAAGCACTTCGGATGTGCTTTAATTGAAGCAGGAAGCTGCTTCCAAGACAATTCTCATTGCGTATATTTTTAACACGTGATGTCATTTTGGGGATGCACATCTTTGGAAGCATATGAAATGCACTTCCTTGAATGCTAAGTAGAGCATATTAAATACGCTTCCTTGGATGTTGAGCAGTAGGACAAGAAATTTGTCATGTCATATGTGTCCTGTTTTGATCAAAGCAACTGCTGAGGCTCAGCAGGAACTAACGGGTGATTTTGTAAGCGTTTGGTTTTTTGAAAATTTAAAAAAGAACAGAAAACTTGCAATATGGATCAAATATTTATTTGAAGAGATATACCAATTCCTTTCATTTACTTTTTAAAGATTATTTTATTTAAATGTTGCCCGCGATTACGCCTGAGGTGGTTCAGCCGTAAGCTCCAATTTCGGCAAACTTTTTTCAGCATTTCGGCTGAAATTTCTCACCAAAGGAAGCTGTAATGTTGTCTTCCAGGGCTGCAAGTATCGCAGACTTATCCCAATACACGAAGGACTTCGCGTAGCTCCACAAAAGTCTAGTAGAGTCAAATCGCATGATCTTGGCGGCCAATGGTCTGCTCTAAGACGTGAGATTAATTGCTCACAAAACTCACCTCTCAATAGGCCCATGGCATCGCGTGCCGTGTGGCATATGGCACCGTCTTGTTGAAACCACATGTCAATCAAGTCCAATTCTTCCCTTTTGGATAGAAAAAAGTTGGTAATCAAAGCACGGTACATTGCTCCATTCACTGTTGCGATTTTCATTAATTTTGAAAAAGTACGGTCCAATGATGCAGCCGGCCACCATACTGCACCAAGCAATGCATTTTTCAGAATGGATTGGCAGGTCTTGAACTAATTCTGGTTGTTGACGTACCCATTGAGCCAAAAATGAGCTTCGTTGCTGAAGAAAATTTTTCGATTACACATTTCTCGCAGAGTAGGAATTTTGATAACGAAATTCAATGAGTTGCAAGCGCTGTTCGTTTGTTAGCTTATTTATGGTAAAATGGCAAATTTTGTTGAGCATTTTTGGCGGTAATACATGTCACAAATCACGCGTACAGTGTCAGAAAAAATTGCTCTTAAAAAACAATTAGCAAAAAAATCACCCGTTATATCAGTGTCGTCAAAGAAATCTTAACTGGACACCGAGATGTTAGATGCAACACTTGTACAAAGGAACATGTTTGTGGAAGAAGTAGGGAAGCAGTGCACATACCATACCACTGTACTTGCCTAGCAAGCATCAATCTTAATAGTGAAAGGACTCGCATCATATCCTCAGAATTCTCACTATAGTGATTTTGCGGGCTGCTTGTGGGACTATACTTAAAAAGGTTATTTCATCTAAGCGCAAGCAGTTGCCGGCAAGTCATAAAGTGTTTCTTGTGCGTTTGCGGAGCTTAAAATAATGCGGCGGACGGCTTTTATCTATGTGAATGCCCTCCACTCTCTCTGATTCCGATTCTGAGTCTGTAAATACTACAAAGTCCGGAATTCTCGTTTATGGTTCTGCAGAAAGTACCTACCATATTTAAGCTAATGGTGCCTCTGTGTGATAACTGCGAATAAATGTGCGCATGTTTATGCACGTGCAAATATTTCTTGTAGATTATCATAAAATATTTTCTTCATTTTTGGAACCAAGCTTACATTCTTGGCAAACATTCAATCCATTTCAGCATTTTTCAAATTTTTTAACATTTACAAATATTTCAACATTTTCCAAATTTTTCAACATTTTTTCATTATATGGCCTTCCAACAATTTATTATTAAAACACTTTTCGAAAAATGTTATGACTTTATTAGCTTATTAGGACTTTATCAACACTTGTGGATTTCTATAACATTTTACGACCTGTTCAAAATTTTTCGCACATGAAACAAATTTTTTTTCGATTTCTTCAATATTCTTTGATTTTGCCAAATTTCTGACTTTTTCAATTTGGAAATTTTTCGACAATTTGTAAATTCTACAATGTTCAATATTTTACGAATTGGTCGACATATTCAGCACTTTCATATAACTCAATATTTTTCAATATTATTGACTTTATCAACATTTTTCAAAATGATTTTATTTTTTCAGCATTTTTTAACATCCTCAACATTTCGCGCTATTCCAACATTTTTCGACTGTTTCGAGGTTTTTCGACTTTATCAACAGTTTTCTACATTTTTCGACTTGTTGACGTTATTCGATTTTCCAATATTTTTCTATTTCAATATTTTTCGGTTTCTTAAACATTTTGTGACATTATCGACTTATATAACACTTGTCGATTTTTGCAATATTATTCCACTTTTTCAAAGTTATTTAATATTAATCAACTAGTTCAACATATTCGATATTTTTAACTTATCAATGTGTTACGAATTTTTCAACATTTTTCTATTCTTCAACATTTTTTTGTCTTTTCCAACATTTAGTAACTTTTTCAAATTTTTTCAATTATTTTACATATTCCTGTTTTCAACATTTTGTAACTTTTCAATACTACACTAACACATCATGCCGCGAAGTCTTACACTCACCACAGTTTTCTTTATTTTTATTATTTTTTCTTTTGTATGAAATTTTTGGTTTGTCTCTTTGCTTTACAACGTATTTTTTCATGTACACTTTAGTGCTTAAACTTTATTTTTCTTGATATTCACGCAACTTTTATCTAAAGTCTTTCAAGCCGAAAAAGTTAAACTTTATTTTTGATTTTTTTGTAAATTGTTTCCAAAAATTATACAATCACATTGCACAAAAATTTTTTTTAACCACAAAAACAACAACATTGGCTACAAAAACAAAACACTTCGTATATTAGTATATATATTATATATATGCTATGTGGATATTTACTGATATGCAGTTATTGCATATATTTATAATTTTAGACACATGTGCTTTCCCCGCAGCCCTTACCCAGTAGAAATCTATAAAATACGTTACGTTTCAACACAGACATCTATTTTTCTACATTTCTTGCATAGCAAGACCATATCTTGTCTAGGGTTGCCAGCCATCAGTACGTTTTCGTTTAAATTTGCTTCTTTTACACTGAGGAAAGAACCCTTTCGGACGATTTTTTCTGAGGACAAAACACCAATTGATAACCTCTTCGATTCCAAATTACTTTTTTTTTTTTGGGTTTTCTTTTCGTTTTGACTTTTCAACATTTTTCAAAATGAAACTGAGTTCTGTTGAAAACACGAATCAGATTCGGAGCCCAGACCAGTCAATTCAACCGAAATTAATAACATGACCTCAGGATTTCCCCAGCGCGTCAGAATTTTAAGTTACTACTACCTATATAAGAATCTGAAAATCCATTTTCCGA
This sequence comes from Meiosimyza decipiens, assembly GCA_963680825.1. Classification (NCBI taxonomy): domain Eukaryota; kingdom Metazoa; phylum Arthropoda; class Insecta; order Diptera; family Lauxaniidae; genus Meiosimyza; species Meiosimyza decipiens. Next base: position 11,558,209 of record OY804262.1, on the reverse strand, counting down.
AACATATTTAAGGCAATATAAAACAGACATCAACTAGCAGCGAATTTCCTCATTATCTGTTGACGCTATCAATTGAACGCTTCCTGTCTAAAGATATCGTCCATTCAATTGAAAAATTCTATACTCCATACAAAGATGAACGAACCCAAGAACTTTAATGCGATATATCTTAGAAAGGAAGCATTCTATTGAAATTCTGAGAGGAGTTTTGGATTTTACGACACGGGAATGGCAAGTACAGAATTCGTTAGAACATCGAAAACTGAAAAGAATACAATTTAAAAACTAAAACTCGGTAATGAAGTTAGAGGACGCTTCAGTCGTTGAATTTTACCTTAAAATAGCGCAGCTTGAAAGACTCGAGCGACCTCTAAATATTGACCGAAAATTTTAAATTTTTCGATGCTCAAACGTATTCTGAGATGCATAAATTGAATTTTAAAATTTACTCCTCAAGATGTTCTTTCACTCCTTGCACGTCTCACCCATTGCGCGATGACTATATCGATAATCACTTAGAAACAGATTGCTACTTATTTCGGGCAAACTTAATTTTGGGCCAATGTTCATTATAAGCGACTGCCCGAGAGAATAACAGCAAAAATATTGTTTTTTATTCTGAGCAAAGCTTCGTTATGAACATTTGCCCAAAAATAATTTCTAGTTTTGGGCGATTGCTCATTATGAAAACTTGCCCAAATGAACTATGTCTTAAAAATAACTGCCCAAAAAACGAAGTGACTAAAAATTATTTTGGGAGTTTCATAATTTCTAACATCGGGGGATTGTGGGTACAGCCTGCGCGAATAGACAGCCGAGTGCGAGAGACAGAAATTTTAACATGAAGTGATAAAAAGATAAATGCACTCATATGAAGAAGGAAAGAGATCTAAAGAAGCGGGCATATATTTAAATATCGAGAGATATGAGGAGATATGATAATAACACGTGTTCTATGGAAATAGGAAGGTGCTGAGCTATGGATGAACATGTTGATAAGGAAAGTCATACAGAAATGTGACAGTACGTTGCGCATACCAAGTCTAACGAAAGAAGCTAAGCGTTGAGGTCTTCGAGTTTTCTGATTTGTTTCTCGCAGGTTGTATTTGACTAGTTGAAATTTATGAAAATAAGATGAATTAATTTTTTTCATCTTTCTAATCTCTGTAAATATCATGTACATAAGTTATAAGGAAAAGTTTTAGCCATGGAGTAAATGATATTTTAAGCTATAGATGAAAACTTTTTAGTACTATCATTTATCCTGTTTTATAAAGTCGCATATATAACGAAAATAAAGTGAACCCACATCAAAATGGGATGTTATCAAGGTTATCATCAGAAATAACGATTTTCAAAACAGAAGGTATTTGAGATACTGCTCTGTTTTTGAAACGATTTTACTGTTCTTTGTGAAAATCAAAAAAAATCAAAATGAACAATTTTGCTTTTGAGCCAATTTTTGAGCTTAACCCAAAATATCATTTACAGAAAAAGTTTTAAAAAAACAATTTTTGTCTGATTCAACTTACGGCGAAATGATAAATGGTAGAATTTTAACTAATCAAATACTGCCCACAACACTAAGAGACAAACCGTTCGTTTTGACCTATAATAATGTATAGTTTACGACTGTGCGTTGTTATTTTGGGTTCGAGTTGTTAACCCTAGACATAAAGTATGTCCCCAACTACAGCTAAACAGACAAGCACACACACGCTTGCACGTAGAAGGAAGATTTTTCGCAGTAATGCAACGGTAAATGCAATGTTTTGTAACGCAAAACGAGTATTTAATTACATGTGCTGGTTGAAAGAGGAGTTTTTGCCATAAATGAAGCAAGCAAAAAAAACAAAAAGTTTTTCGTGCAATTTGTAAAAATGTTCATCTTCTTGCAGGCACTTCAAATGTTTATTTAAAAGTTTAACGGTTACAATAAGAACATGTTCACAGTAATCAAGCAAATTGGCTTTTCCTAAAACTTTCTCAATAAGAGAAATGCAATATGGAGCATGTGGTGCCCATTCTCACTTGGTGGCCATAACAGACATTTTGGAAACATTGCTTGCTTTAACGTCCGAAACGCCCTCATTGGGTTAAAGGATTTTGTAACACCCGGATAGAGCAAACTTTTCTTTTGTAGTATTTAAGTTTTAAAAATTTGCATGTAATTGTGGAGCTTTTTATACCGATGTTGTTGCTTTTTATTGTTATTGCGCCATTACCATTTCTTTTAAACAGATTTTTTCCATAAATTTTATTTTTTTTTGATAAAAAAATCGAAATTTGTTATAAATAAAATTGTTTTTTTATTGCTGAGTTAGATTTTGTTGTTTTTGTTATTGTGAAAGCAATATAAAGACAGAAAAAAACCAAAGAGAGACCGCAATGAAAAACAAGAATCAAGAAACTGAACTGCAAACGCTAGACACTGGTGCCAGCGACCGAAAAATCGTCGGTCTTCCAAACCGATGAAAATCATCATCACTCAGAGAAAATTTCAAATACGCACATACACATGCAGACAACTGTATATTCGAAGCCTTCATAAGCACACTCATACAGAGGTAAACAAAGGCAGACTGCAGTGCTGCCAGAAATCTTATAGTGAAATATTTTAAAATATTTTTGCCAAGTACAACATATGACTGATGAAACTTAAACTTAATTTGTTTCCACATTCACTATTTGTGCTGGCACCCATTTATTTATTAAATTTATCCTCGACTGCAAGGTAAAACACCAAATAAAACTGAAAAAAATTTAAGAACGAATTTGAAAAAACTAAACTCGTCACCAAAAAATAAAGTATAAGTTCTAGACGTTACGGGACGTGTTCTAGGGTAACTTTGACCATTGAATTCAAAATTAAACTCCATTTGACTCCATCAGGTATTTGTGATATATAAGTATAAACATTTCGAAAACCCAGTTTATTGTGATTTTTTATGTGTAAACATCTACTGGCAGATGTAACGAAAATATACATGTGTAAAGTTTCAGGCACAATTGAGACCAGATGCAATAGCGAGAAAAAACAAAACGAGACAACATGATTTTTCCTATACGTTAGAGCAAGATACGCAATAGAGCTTTTTTGAGCTTCCATGAGTTTTCCTACGGAGGTCCTCTCCTTCTTTTTACAACACCATTGTTTTCTTACGAGTGCTTTATTACGGAAAATAAATGGGAATTCATAAGTTTAAGGAACAATCAAGTTTCGGAAACTTCGTGAAAGTTTCGAACAGTTTCCGAGACATGATAGTTTCTCTAAGTTTCTGACGTAATTTCTTCAAAAATCGGTATTTTTCGCAAAGTATAATACATATAGGAATAACTTTTTGTGTCCTACCCCACAATGTGCGATTCAATGTTGGTTTTCTTTGCCAACCCAATTTTTCAAGGAAAATAAATGAGTAAACTCCACTCCCACTTATCCTAACTTTTATGTAGAATTACTGTGAGGCCTTTATTGGATATCCTATAAAGAAGAATACGATGCAGTAGAATCGGACCAGTGTTGATTCAGATCAAAATAATTATTTTTCTATGGAGTGATGTAAGGCAGATTGTAAATATTTGCCTATGACGCCAAAACGGTTCAACGAAACTCGTTGCATTATTCGTGGTGGACTACCGCAAGGCTTTCACCGAAAAGTAATATAGAATTTCATCAAAATAGCGGGAATGGTTGCCATTTCGCTGTCCACATTTAGTCTCAATGTTTCAACATCATATCTAAATATAAAGTCCAATGCATTTTATTTTGTACTTTCAGTTGTAACCTCCAATTTATTCACCATATAACATACATATATATTTTTATACACTGGTCAGCATAAACATTTTGACAAACATATGCGTTTTATTTTTCTTTCTACAATGGCTAACTGTGAATGCTAACAGTACTATATACTTATCTAAAAAAACTACCACATGCTAGGCCATTGTAGAAAAAAAACTAGAACGCACACATTTGTCAAAATATTTATGCCAACCACTTTACAATTATTATCAGTCTAAATGGGACAGCTTGGTATCCCTGAATAATACATAGGTGTGAAGTTGACCAAATCACATGTTTCACATGTTTAATTCCAATATCATGAAAAGTAGAGTTTCCAGAACAAAAAATATTTTGATTTCAGATTCAGGTCCTAGGTCTTCTTTAATGAGATCATAAGCGAAAGCATTCAATTACAATTTAGAGAAATCAACTGCCAAAGTATCTTTTGTGAACTAAAAATTCTTGTATACAAAGAACATCGCCCATTTTAGATGCACAAATATTTTCGGTCAATGAAATTTTTATTAAAATTTTTTGTGTCACCTTTATCACAAGTCGATATGGTGTGGATAGTTTTGGATACATAGTGGGACGGAGTTCATTGAAAGTTCAACGAGTTAACCGTTTTTAAATGTTTAATTCTGTAAAATCCTAAAAATGCTCATAACTCAGACTTGTGCCCATATAGATTTTCATCAGGATCAGTTTAGCAAACTACTCGTCATGTCTCTTAGACTGAACATAGCTCTGGCTTATGCTTAGTAAAATCGTGGGAGCACCTTTCGAAATTGTCTTTCTTTGGTCAGTGGGAAAAGATTGTACAAAAAGGAAGAACACTTTTTTATGACAAATGGACTTCAATCAAATTGACTGAAAATCTTTGTACGGGAAAAGTCGGAAAATTTTCAGAGACATGCAGCGTCGGATATTGAATATACAGCTAATAGTTTCATTTAGTGAGGCTACGAAGAGATGAAAAAATGATTTCCTCATGACCACACCATCGTTCTTAGTATATGTACATATATAAGAACTGCTCAAAAAAAGAAAATCAATCTTAATTTTAAAGGAAAGACAGTATAAATATAAAAGAAAAAATTGTTCCATAGATTTCATGTGAAACATGAGCCTTATTTTTAAAAGTAAAGTCGACCAAAATTTGTGATAATAGATTTATTCTGCTTTCCAAAATTTACGAATTTTTCTTAAATATAATTAATTTTTATGTAATTTTTTATTAATTTTTTAAATTATTTATCAGACAATTTGTCTTACCTTTCTTAATAAATTATAATAATTATCAGTGCGTATGAGTAACATTAATCAAAATTAATTATCCGTTAAAATTCAGATATTAAACACAATCTGGCAACAGCGACGCACATGCAAATAACTGCGCTGAACAAGGCCGCACTCAGGGTATTACCGAAAAATGCAGGCCTGCAGCGGCAGATTTTAGCTGACGGTAAATTTTGGATAGAGTATACTTATTGAGGAACGTACTTATTGGCGGGCACAGAAGAATGGCTATAAAAGAAAATCTATGCTCTCTGAGTGCCGCCGCTGACGATTTCGCTAACATTTGGTGTCATAGGGTCATTTATTGAAGTTTTCGAACGTTCTCGTCATTTGTCGACATCTTCGACATTATTCAACATATGATATAACCCGCTGAAAGTAACAGTGGTATAAGTCACATTTTAGTAGTTTTAAGCAAATTGGAGTCGTACGCTTTGGCATCAATACCTTTGTTTTTGTCAAAGTTTCGACACTTTTTTATAGACAAATGTTCGAAATTGTATGTGTTATAAGAACTACTATCATTTTTGGAAAAATGATCCAATCTTCCAATTTTAACTTTAAGGAAATTACCGATAAAGTGGTATAAGTTAAGGAGTTATGCCAGATTTCCTTAACAGCTTTGGGCTTTTAAACAGCGTATTTTTAATTAAAAAAAAATAAATTTTTTTATCAATGAAATACTTAAATAAGGTAATTTACCTTAGTGAATTAGTAAAAACAAAATACATTTTTAGGTCAAGGAACTACACATCTTGCTTGATGCCGGAGTAAAAATGCCTGCTGGCTACGTGTTAGTAAATGATTACTCTTAGTTATGAGTGTCATCACAAGTGAATTTAATTTTCAGTGTAGCTTACTTCGTAAGCTAAAGTTAATGGGAATATTAGTTTTGTTAGTTATAACGCTCATAACTTAAATTGAAAAATATCAATAAGAAATAAAAAAAAATTACACAATGTACTTCAATAGTCAAAAATTTTAGTTATGTAGTAACGCTTAACAGTAGATACTTTTCGGAAAGAACTCCTAACGTTAAAAATAAAACAAAAACAATAGCTCGCACAAATCTTACCACTGTGCCGATTTAAGTTCGAAGTCTAGCAGCCATATTGCGAACTAAATTTAAATCATTTTGTCCAATGGTAATTAATGACATAAGAACTAAGATTTTGAGTTACACCACTTTTGCGCTCAGCGGTTCATAGGTATATTGACTTATTCGATATTAGACCTATATTGACTTTATCGATATTTGTCGACTTTATTCAACATTTTTCGACGCTTACCAATATTTTTCGTCACTGTTTGACACTATTCTATATTATTCGATTTATAGCAAATTTTTGACATTCTTTGAAATCTATCGACTTTCTATATTATCATAACGAAGCAGAATTTATTTCCCACATCACGTCGTAAGTGCTTTCACTAAACTGCGTAATTTTCCTCTTCAAGTTTTCCATTGCATCAAAAAATTCTTCCTGAGGAGACGGTAAATATTTTACGGCCTACACATCGAAATGGTGCAAAGTTGGCTCTGGTACCACCATTGGAAAAGTCTTTTTTTAGAGACACATTTTTAAAAAAAAGTTTTTTTGAGTTATATTGAAAATGTTTGGATATTTTGAGCGCGAGGAAATTCGATTTTATGTTAACGTAGGTAGTCATGTACGTACACATGAGAGTGTGGGAGTGTGTGTTTGTGTGCTTCTATTTTTGCGCAATAAAGAGCTGCACAGCACAGAATTTCTATTTTAGTATGCAAGAGTTGACATCGAAAAGGCAGACACACATTAAAATACAGAAGAGTGTGCAAATAACGTTGAAAACAAAACAATAACATCATTAGAGAGCATTTAACTAGAGAGCTGCTTATAATTCTGCGCATGCGCTTGTAAAATTTTTGCATCGCTGTACTGGCCATTGTCATACAGAAGAACCTGCAAGAGGCCACGATAACGTCTTATCACTTCATACATAAATGCAGATTACTTGAGTTGCCAGATATTCACTTCTGGCTAGGAGCAGTGATGCCAGTGAAATGGAGAGAAGTCCCACGAAAAAAATAGGGAAAAATTCACTTTCACATAGGCATGTAAATTAGGCTGGTTCTTAAGAAGAATCAATTGGGGACGCCCCCTCAATGGATTCGAAGTAAGGTAAAAAAATTAAGGAACTGTTTCAAATGTTTATCTTTAAGCCTTACTGACTCTATTTCAATGCGAAATTCAGAGTGAGCCGCCATTTTTTAAATTGGTTGTTCTTATGTGGCTTTCAATTCTAAAAATTAATATTTTAAGTATAAATGTCGCTCGGACCTAGTTTCTGAAATATAGTCATGTAAAGTTGCTGTAATTAATTTTTCAAAAAATCAATATAACTGGGAGATTTCGAAACAGATTTTAAAAATATTGATGTCATCTGAGAGATAATTTTCCGCGGTCTATAAGTTTTAAATCAGTCCCATATGTTTTGTTCTATACTATAGATGTTTCTTAAAAATTTTTACTCAGTTCTTTTTTTTTAATAACCGTTAATTTCTCTAAAAACTGTAATTTTATTAATATATTAAGAAAGTCCAATAAATTTTCTTTAATTTAATGGTTACGTATCACTAGATTTTTTCTTTTCTAAGCGTTTTATGCATACAAACTGTTGTATTTTTATAAGTAACATATTTATTTATTTTAATAACTATTATATGTAAGATATTTTGACTATGGAGCTTGAGAATTACCGTTTTTTTGTTAGCTTTATTTAATTTATTTATTGTGAACTCTATGACATTCAATTTATCGTTATTATCAAATTTAATTTATAGCTTACGACTTTGCAAAGTCGGCCTCGAACCCATGTTTCAGCGGTTCATAGTCCTGCGCGCTACCTACTTGGCTACCTGTCATGTATTATACAATATGTCAAAGGCGAATCATATCTCTCTCATATATTTTGGTAAAGCGACAAAAAATGGATGATAACTTGCCCTATATCCTGGATCTCTAAGAACTTGAGATGTCATGTCTTTCAAGTGACTTGTTTGGCTACAATATTAAGGCGTAAGAAGCATGCGGTCTCTATATCGTGATTTTATAGTTTGTTCTTTCGAGATTTTATAACACCAAATTTCGCTACAAAGTATTAATTACGAAACAAAGCTATTTTAAAAGCATCACTGTTTTGTAAGCTGGATTTTTGTCTTCATAATTTCCCCCGATGCTGCTAGGTTTGTTCAGTTCCGGTTGCAATCTTTCTTTTCGATGAGTCCCTTTTTTAAACTATCCTTGATCACCTTTCTAAGAAAATTTGTAGCATACATGTAGGCTTATATGTTCAAATAGCAAACATAATAAATGAAAATGCGACATAAGTCGATAAACTAATCATAATATTGTTACGAAATTTCCTGTCTCTTTTTAGGATAATTTCGATCTGAGTTCGATCACTGGATTGTGTAGCAATTAAAAACACAAACTTTATTTAATTATAAAATGATTTATTTAAATCAAAAGCGTTAATTTTTAAACGGTACAATTGTTTATTTCCTTTAATTATCGATATTCAAACTCTAATATTAAACTGGCACTGTATAGACAATTATTTCACTTTATCGCTTTGAAATCCACTGTATTACTCTATTGCTTAAGACCACCTTTATTACTCTATTGCTTAAGAACAAGTGTAACTCTACAGCTCAGATGACAGCCTTTTATAGCAAGTTCACTTCTTCTTGAAAGTTCGACCACTATCCAGAATGTCATTTCCGGTACCTTCTAGATGGCGCTTATCGATTTTGATAATTGTTTAAGAATTATCTGACATACTGCAGCGACATTCAGTTTATTCATTATCTTCTAGATGGCGCTTATCGAGTTCAAGAATTATCTAGCATACTGCAATTTTCGCTACAATATAATACACCAAGAATTGGCAAACCACGCACAAAATTGCTTGCGAAACGTCTGAAGTTCACTTGGTTTTTGTTTTATAAAATCCAAAGAATCAGTTATTTTAAGCAAAAAATTTTCAGTGTTTTTCTTAAAAATTTTTAAAATAATACGAAGCACTAGATTAGCTATATTATGAAATGCTATACATTTTGAACAGCTTGACTGATCGTGGCGAAATGTTTTACTTTCTGTAGTTAATTAATTGAACTTATGTGTTAACTTGTGTATTAAAAAAAAAAAATTTCAAAACATTTTTCATTTGAACAACTTGGCTTTCACTTGCCGTTTTTTGTTGCATTTAAGTACATGGAGTTCTCATTCCTTTTACTTCTTAATGTGCAGAATTTGCCCGTAGTACCTTAAGCTTACCAACAAACAGCAGCAGCCCGAAAGTATGCTGCAATTTTGACACAAAAGTTTAATGTTCATTATCCTATAATGAAATTTTAATGTTGTCGAATGATGTTGAGCATCACCCTAAAAGTATGGCACATGTTCTTTCATGTTAATAACATTATAGCTACAGCTGTGAAACCTACAACAACGCATAGTAATTCTCATTCGTAGTGTGTATGAGTGTTAGCACGGACTGTACCAAAATTGGTACTATTTTAATAGCTAAAGTACCATGGTAGGGTTCTACAAAGCCCATCTTTCTTGGTATTATGTCTTTCAAAAATTTTCGTTTGCTTCAAAATCTATGTGAAACATAGCAGGAAAGACGAATTCAATATGTATTACCAATTCTAAAAATTTTGTTTCCTAAACAAGAATTTGATCTCGCAGAGCAAATTGACTAGAAATTCCGAAATTTATGTTTCCACGATGATACAAGATATATGCGAAATTTATCAATAACCGACTTTTGGTATAGTATAGGAAGGTTGATTAATAGTTTTCATAAGCATCTGTTTCCAAACGATTCGAGGATTGCTAAAAAGTTTTTGTTCATACCCCATTTTTTAGCGAGTGTCGAAAGAATATTTTTGTCACTTAATTTCAATCAAACAAATTTGCGAAATGGACCTAAGTTAGAAATCTTGGAGACAAAGAATTTATTAAAATCAGGCAAAAGTAACTGCTTTAATTACTAATTGTCAACAGAAATAAATTTAAGTAACTTGTAAAATTATAATGAATCAGACACTACTGATTCAGACTAATTGCATATTAACAGTGTTTGTTTTTAAGTTTGTTTTTTATACACAAGACTGAATTTGAAAAATAATGTGTCCATTTGTGTTATTTACGTAACTTATTAACGTATACTTGTGTTTTTCTTCTATTTCCGATATTTGATACTGTTTTTATGATTTTGGTACTTTTTCTGCCGGGCTTTGATACCTCTTCAAATATGCACATGCAACACTGGTATGTATACTAAAATTTTTTGAGTTCACATAGATATCCCGTTTTAATAGAGCTTGCTCAAAAAGATTATGCAAGTGAGCGACACGAATGAGAGAAGTTTTATTGTAAGTAGCGGTAAATTACTCGTAGGTACTGGTGCAACCTACCCGAGCACTGACAAATTGACTCTTCTCAGAAACGCTTATGTTTAGCGGAACCTTTCCGCGACTAATCATACATGCTTCTGTTTGACCAATACCACTGATGGAATCCAGTGATGACGTTTTCGGTACCCTTGTACTTTTTTCATTACATTTGCCTCGTGAAAAATTGTCACCAGTAAATTGGACAAGCTTTAAGTATCGGTACATTTGGTCCGTTTTCAGTACGTTCGGCGCATTTTGAGTATATTTCCGATACATTTTCAGGACATTTCGACTGTTTATAAAAATAACCATTTTTTTTCGTAAACTTACCTCGAAACATGGCTTGAGCAAACTTTGTTGATCTTTATTTTTTTAGTAATTTACAGAAACTTTTTCAAGTTCATGCCGAATAAGTACATTAGGCATCACAAATTCACCCCTCAAGTCATCATTCAGTACATTTCAACAAAACCCAAATGGCGTCACTGATGGAAACCCATGCTTGGATGCTTGGCAAGTTCAAACATTGCGTGCATGGTTCCGTTATCAATGTCAATTGGGATCTGAAGTCTAATAGCACACGACACGGCTAAGTTTTCGATATTTTATGCTTCATATAAAATTAAATTTCAAGCTGATTAACAGCTTTTCGAGAAATAAAATTGCTTGCAAAAATCTGTTCTTGGAACTTTTGCCGGAAGAGATCAAAAGATGGCTCCCTTTTTTTACAGGTTCGATCTGAGCAGAAATGCAGCAAACATTTTTCCATAATGCTCATCAGAGCGTTCAAACCACAGGGATTTTGGTAAAGTGGACATGTAACGCATACGTTCAGGTTGAATCGACAAAGTTGAACTCCGCCTCTGTTTCTCAGCAAGTTGTGTCATGGCATTTTACAATTTGAACCAGTTACGTATGGACGACCCTTTAAAAAAATGAATGCTAAATATTTTAGCATTTCCCCAATTAAAATATGTTTTTCATTGAATTATTTGAATAGAGGAAACGTAGTCGAGTTTACATCGCCATTTAGAGAATTTTGTCAGATTAACTAAATCAGCGATTTGTGCGTAAATACCGATTACATGCCTTAAGTTATCGATATTTCTGACTAAACGGCTATTAAGAATACATCGCAGTTTAATCTATGATTTTATTGAGACAAGTTAATAGGACTTAAATGTATGGATGTTAATGACTAGGATTTTCGGACGTCAATATTTTTAAAAAAACTAATCTGGAATTTTTTGTTTTTTTTTTTGTTCATAAGAAACGAAAACCAAGCAAGTAGGTGGTAACTTAATCAAAGTCAAAAAAGTCGAGAAATAATGTCAAAATAAGTTCTTAAGACCAGCAAAGTTTGCTATGTAATTCATCTCTAATTTTTTAATTATTCAAGTATGTATATAAGGCATCTGCTGCCGCCGTTGAAAGCCTAGCCGAGCAGTGCAGATGAAGTCCATTTCAATTTCAGTTAGGTACTTTTTTTTATTACTTGCCTTATGTATTTATGCTTAGACAAACAAATATACATATTATGTACACATACCTTATTGAATTCCTATTTACTTATGTTTACACACGTATGAATTAACTGTTTCTATCCGCTTTTCTAACTAGAGTTGATATAATTTTGAACAGTGGCGTCACTTCACCAAAACCTTGGGGGGCGGTGAGAATTACAATTCCATCACTATCAGATGGGTTTATTGAATTGATGTAATGAATAATAACTAGTATCAGATCCCTGGAAGCGGGGGGAGGGGGTTCAATGACCTCCCCAGCCCTACTGAATTGACGCCACTGATTTTAACATTGAATTTAAAGTCAGTAGTTATATAGACGCTGCGGTAAAGGCACGAATTATTAAAAATTATGTAGCGTAAGCGTGTCCTTAAAAACTCTGTTGTCTTATGCCGCAAGACGCGACGACGGTAACAGCGTCTAAATATGAAAATTCAATATGACCCATATATCACAGATACATTCAGCATAGGTTTATTTCATACATACCCAGCAAGTAATTGAGCAAGACCTGCCTCGGAGAAGGCCTGTCTGTATGAGGCCTGAAACTGAATTTTCATCAAAAGTAGAAAAAAGCTTGGAAGTAAAGAACGGTGTGCATGTTGCTAGGCTGGTCTTCTGCTTCATGTAATGTAAAGGTGGTAGAGTGTTGTGTATTCAATGTCAAATATTAAATTAAGAAAACGTCACAAAAAATAAACATTAACTAAATATATCAACGCAAGTGAGATGACGCGGATAAGGAAGAACCATTAACTCAGAATCTTACGACGTATTAAATAAAATATAATTTTTTCCAGGTCCTTCTGTGAGCCATGCAACGGCAAGCGGTATTGGAAGGCTTGTCTTAGGAAGGCCAATTTTATCGTCTCATTTTATATAAAAAAGAAAGTGCATTTGAAAGAAGGTGAGAAGGCCTGATAATTCCAAAGGAATGCCTTTTACAAACAAGTAGGTCCTTGCCTACCATCCATTCACAACCTCCAGTAGCATTGCAATTTCCGTTAAAATCGCCTGGAATCAAATTTATCAGTTCAGTCTCACCAATTCATTGCGCAGCCCTAACGCCATTTTGTCGGTGAAGCACAAACTCCACCCAATTCAAGCGAGCCACACGAAGCTTAAAGCTATTTTTTTAACATGCAATCAAATGAGTGAATAAGCAAGTCAGCACTCGGCAACACACATCGAAGAGAAACTTCGTAACTAAGAGTGCGGAAACTTGAAGAGCAAGAGATCTGGCGTGCAAGGTACAAACAAAACAGACACATAGATCGCTACTAAAGTCATGATCTCTTTATTGACCGGGAGGCAGCGATGCAGTTTTTATGGTCATTTTCTTCCGCTTTATATCTTTCGGAATTGATAGTTATTATCTGGCTGATAATCGAAACAAGTGTCAGTCGCCAGAACCGTCGTGGGACTTGTTGTGAGTGCACGACATATACCTATAACATCACTCAATTACTCGGAAAGTAAGCCAGAAATGGAAAAATCTTTTGAGGCCAATGTTGTTGAGAAGATAGAAACGCATCGATTTCATGCCCGAAAAATCACCATATGACAACTATCATCGTTTTAAAATCAGATTTTCAATATTTATCTGTAATTTTTAACAAAAATAGTTATTTTTGGGGGAAATACGTCTTTCAGAATTAAACGAGTAATGTTATTTTAACTTTCAATTAAAACCGTATTTTTTGGAACATGGCGATAGTTTTTAGTAGCATTGGGACTATGAAAGACTGGCCATATCTTGTCATACTGAGATTTTTCGAGCATGAAATCGATGTATTTTCATCTCCCTACCAGCATAGGTCTTAAAATATTTTTCTACTTGTGGCCTACTTTCCGAGTTGCCGGCGTCTTACAACCAGCCACACCACGACTCTGGTGACTGACGCTTATTTCGACTAGTACCCATACATAAATTATCAATTGGAAAAAGCTTAGCGGTAGGAAATGACCATGAACACTGCAACGCTACCTCCCGGACAATTTGGCCAAACGAAATGTTTGGATTTTCTCTAATTTTGTAAATACTTTCTGATCGTTCAAAGTAATTGAATAACAGGTACAGTAGACTCGCGATAACGTGAACTATTAAAAACCAAGCTTACTAAGCTACGTGAAGACGTGTCAGTGGTTCGATTTGTGTGATTTTTGTGCATTCTCTTTCAAATAAAAAACGATATGCTAAAGATTTTTTGTACAAACGATGCGATCTGGAGAATTTTTCAATTTATATATAAAGCAAGCATATTGGTCATATGAATATAAAGTTTCTTAATGTTCAAGAAACGTTCATATATCACATTTCTTCATTTTTTTCGGTATTCGGCGACCACTTCAAGTAATTTTTGAAACTGATCTTCGTCCTTCGTTATACGTTTATTGAAATGTCGCACAAGAGCAATCGCCTTTTCCGCGAAGAAGACCTCATTTACAGGCCAAATAACAAATCGTACAAGTATTCGAAGATTGTGGCCTAAAAACTAATTGTTGTGAACGACACCACAGAAGAAGTCTTGTGCAAAATTTCAACAAACGGATAACGAAGATCAGTTTCAAAAACTACATATCGTTTTTTATGTCAAAGAGGATTTTTAATCGATTGCGTGCAGTGCCGCTGCCGAATAATATGAAATAGGTATGGTTTGGGATGAGAAATGTGGATGTATGTCAGCTTTTTAAGCATTTTTCACATTCGTATGCAACTCCATTTATTATATTTAGGCCTCTTCGAGTTCTTGCATTTGGCATACATTTCGAGCTATAATATACTACAGTTTTAATTAAAACCCAAAAGAATGACCGACTCCAAACTAGTTTTTAGGATACACTAGTTTATCCAAGGCCAAAGTAGTTGATTTGTATGCCTAAGAGAATGCAATTTATTTTTAATTTTTTTTAATCACACATTATAGACTGAAACGCGGCCGGAGACCGCAGCGAAGACAATTTTGGACATATTGGAGGGTATAAGTCCTACGCTGCTAACTTAACACTTGCCAACCATAAAATGAAATTGATATGTTTTATTGTCTTACTTTGCTACTGTCTTACACTTTAGTAGCCACAGTGCATTAAGATTTCATTGCATATCTTTAGGCTTAACGGTAACTAGTTTGTCCTAAGACTAGTTTGGCCAATATCATATACATGTATATATTTTCATACTTTATTTCTAATACGGGCTTAATACGGAGCGATTTTGATGAAACATGGGAATTCGGTGCCTATGTAAGCAGAATTGAGATTGGACGAGGTTTTAAGTTTCTGAAAAATATTTTGCAAATCATTCAAGATATTATAATGAAATTTGGTGAACAGATGCAAATCATTTATATATCAAATCCTGCAAAAATCGCATAAATGCAACAAAATGCTAAGTGTTATATATAACGTAATTAAGTAATTCTAATAAAATTTGGTGTAGAGATGTCGACTACTCTAAACTTTGAAATTATATTGATTTCGGTGGTAATGCAACAGTGGGCGTGGCACATCCCATACAAGAAATACCGGCGATGTTGTTCAAAAGAAAGGGAAACCGTGAATTAAAGCCACAAACAGCAAAGATAATGAAAGCCGAGACAGCGTCTCTAACGTCTCCAATACCACCGTCTCCATCTTTCTGTCACGAAATTGTGTTTACAAAATCAATGCAGTCTTCTGATATCACTGCCCACCGAACCACATCAGTTCAATCTGCCAATATCACTACCCAGACAACAACGTCTGGTCAGTGTGACTATAATACAGCGAAATCGCAGCAAGAAAGAAATCGACCACAAAAGCAAGTTGAATGATGCAGCTTAAAAAAGAGAAAGAAAGAGATGCCGTGTTTCGTTGCAAGTGCAACGGATTGCCGATTGCTTCGAGACGAGCATGGTCAAAATGCCGTGTTCTTTCTTTCGTGTTGCAGATGCCGTTGATGCTGCTGCTGCTGCGGCCGCTAAATATTTTGAAAGCAACATAAAACCAGCAGAAAGTGGATGATTCGCACGCTTAATCGAAATCAATTTAAAAAGATTTCAATTGATGCGAGTATATTTCAATAAAAAAGCGATGTGAGCTTCAATTTGTCTGTGTATTATTTCAGCGATCTCATTTCTTCTGTCCCAACCCTCATTTAAGCATGGTCTGTAGAAATCATGAGCATTATTTGGCTCGTCATTCCCATCATCTCCCAGGAAATCTGCAAGGTTTAGGGTTTTTGCTATGTCGTGCTGAAGTCTGAATCTGTCTCCAACCGTAGGAAATCAGCGTTCTAACTGTCCAAAAGAACTTATTGTAAGTGCGCTGTGCTGAAGTCTGTGCATTGGGGTACGGTGTCACAGTCCACGGTGTAAGAGAATACATCAGATCCATTAACGACGTATGCAATGTTTTCATGAATGATGTAGCGAATTTCCAAATTTCTCCAGATTCTTACATCGTTCGCTGATCCTGGCCAGTTACAATCGACGGAAGTAAACTTTTTGTTTGCCTTCACAGAGCATTAAACATCCAAAGATTTTATGTTCTTACGATTTACTTACTGATCTGCGTGTTGAGCTGGTCTCTTTATGTCTGCATGTGTGCAATCAACTGCTCCGATGCACCAAGAAAGTGGTATTTGGCTTGCCGTCCGGCTTGAGCGATTCGCAGTTGCGTATGCGTCAAGGGAAATTTAAGGTAATCGAGAGCAACCTGAAGAATTCTATTCAAAACATACATCACAGTCTCCCAAATCGCACATTTAACATTACGTTTGAATGAATCCATAGGATCAACTTTGTTTGAAAATCTTAAGAGGACAGTCTTATCATGGACACCAATTGCTTTGGAGCTCTTGTAAGTACACAGAAATCTGCACGATTTTCTCGTAATTACAATTCCAAGGAATTATAAATTTGATGGAAATATAGGAGAAATTATGAACCCATTCAAAGCAATTGAAACATGGATTTGACTTTTGGAATTCCATGGTAAAAGGTCTATTCTTTTTTCGATTTCATTATAGGAATCAAAATTTAGAATTGAGAAGGTTTTTTATGAGGAACATAAAGATTGCTTGCAAAACAATGCAGTCATCTTATTCACATAGCCGAAATATACAGAGCTGTCTTAAAATGGAATAAGAATAAAATCATGTTTTTGGATTTAATTTCATACGATATTGGAATTAGATTTTCGATGCCAAAAAATATCGTTTCAATAGTATCGAGTACAAAATATCGGTGTCAAGAATAAAAAGCATCGAAAGCCCGGCGCGCGTAGCTACGCCTCAACAAATAAAATATAATGTATTTTTATTTAGTAGAATTAAATAAGTAAAAATTATTGTTATTGATATTTTATCGTAATGCGAGTGGATAAATATTGTTTTTGGTTTTTCCAGTTGGTGGTAATAATTGGAATGCGTGGAGTCTCCACCTTTGAATGAGTTTAATTTGGTTCAAGTGCTTGTCTGCTTCGTATGTACCGAGTTTCAATCATCTGTATTTTCTCATTTTGGAGGAATGATATGGCCCATTTTTGTCCTTGAATCATATTTATGCGTCTTTTTTTTATATGTGTACCAAGTTTCATTCATCTGTGTTTTATCTTATGTGCGAGGGCGAGACATGGCCCATTTTTTCATTGAATAGTACTTCTGTCCCTACCTTTTATATATATCCAAGCTTCATTCACCAGCATCAAATAAATGATTTTTTTACTTTTCTATGAGGGGCGTGACATCTTCCATTCTTTCCCAGCTAAACTATGCTACGAACCTTCCCCAAACCATAAGCAACATAGGTACTAAGCCTTTCCGCGATCGGTTGAACGGCTTAGGAATCCATTAGCAACATACATACACACATTGTGTTTTAGACTAATGATAAGTCCAATATTATCATTCAATTATGGGGAATATGTAGCATGGTATATAACATCAACTATTTATTTCCCCATGTCAAACATATCATATTTTTCCCCTTGTAGATATTTGTGACAGCGCCAGACTTAGTCGTTTTCCATTTAATATGAGCATTTGTCTGAAACCGTAAAATTCAAAAAATTCAAAAATCAATTTGGGTTTGATTTAACAAAACGTAAATCTTTATCGACGTTCATACGTAAATGAATTGTATGAATTGCTCAGTATCGATACATTCCAGTTCACAAGTGAAATTATTAATGTTGTGCAGCAAGTCCACAGTTCACCATACCCATACACATGTATGGGTGTAAGTAAAGATGTGGGTGCGTGAATGCGCTATGTTTAAGCTAAAAAGTCTCATAAATATCAAGAACAATAAACAAACAAACAACCAAGCAAATAGAACCAATAGCAAACAAATAACACAAAAGCAGCGAAGGAAAAAATTTATTTAATATTTACTCGTGCATATTTGAACACATCAAAACAGCAGCAGTAGCAACAACAACGATACTGTTGGTTGCACTGGTTGATAATGTTGGTGATCCTGCATTTTTCAACGATATTACCGCGATAGTCGCACTTCGTATATGTAAACGTAGTAGTCAAACCTGGATAAGTGGGACCGTCTACTTATTCCCATTTTTGGAAGTATCTCACTTATCGAGATTCCCACTTGGCCAAGTCAAAACAGCCGATGTCTCATTTACAGAGGTAACGTTGAAGGAAATGTAATTATTTATAATTTCATTTACTGAGGTAATATACAACGTTGTCTCAGCTATAGATACACGAATCCTAGTTATAGAGGCAAAATTTCCCATTTAAAGAAGTTTTGAACGCAAAGACGATGGGAGCGCAAAAATAATCTTCAGTTATCCAGATCCCACTTACACAGGTTTAAATGACTTATTAACATTTTTTTTAAATTTTTCAACACATTTGACTTTCAACTTATTCAACATTTCTTATGTCAGATACCTGGTGACTTCCGGTATTAACTGGCTTTGCCCACGTATCTGGACCTTCGGTGGGCGAAGGGAGTTGAGATTGGGGTAATTCTTCGTATTCAACCTTGACAACTATAAGTTTGTGATAAGAGCCATTTCAAATTAAATTTTACACATATACTGTCACATAATAAAACGTGCTATTCCAAAATTTGGAAAAATGTCTCATAGTCATGGTTTATATCAGAGCCATGTCTAGGTGTGCACAGGCCCTTATGCTGAACATTTGGTGCGGGCGCTAACTTCAAAGACGCAAAGAAATTTTTTGGACACAAGGAAAATAAAACATTTGCAATTACGTTAATCATCACATTACTGACCAAAAAAAAAAAGGTCATAGATTTTGTGGTGCGGCCACTAGACTGCAGTCTATTTAACCTATGCTTAAGCACGGTCCTTGTTTGAAAGCCGATCAAATTCCAAAAACTTTAGCTTCTTACACATTTTCAAAGAATAATGAAAAGTACTAACTTCGATTGATTTTGTAGATGAGCCAGGATTTGGACTATTTTTGATATTCGTATGTAAAGCAGAGCTTAAAATAAACTTTTACACTATTTTTGTTTGGTAAAGCTCAACTTTAATCTTTTATATTCTAAAATAAAAGTTATAAGTGACCTGAAACTTTTAAGCCTTAAAACTTGAATCTTTTAGCCTCTAAAATTTTTCTTAAAACTTTTGCATCGGAAGATAAAAGTTGAAGGTTTTTTCAGTCTTTTGTTTTCAAAAGTCATATGTAATAAGATCTATTTTTAAAAGTCGAAAATAATTCTTTTTTTGTGAAAGTTTTAGATAAGAGTTTCTTTTGCTTGAATTACCAAAGAATTTCCCATAATAATATCTTGGATTACTGAAGCAACAACCTCGGACCTTTTCTTTAATTATATTGTCCATGAGCTTAGAATTTGTTGAAATCTTGGACATAGCTACCTAAAGGGTGATCCAATAAGAGTTTTCTACTTTGTTTTCTAAATAAAATACATAAAAATCAATGAATTGATGCAATGATATTGATTGAATGATAGTTTGGCTCCTACAACTCAATGTTTAAAAATTATTTCGTTTAAATGTTACCCGCGACTGGTTCTTAAATGGTCCATTCTGTGGGTCCAATCTTCGACAACTCTTTCGAACATATCGGCCGGTATTCCTTAAATGGTACGAGTTATCGACATAAGCAAGTGATTTAACATAATCCCAAAGAAAGTTATCCAATGGCGTTAAGTCACATGATCTTGGTGGCCAATTAACAGGACCATTTCTTGAGATGATGTTTTTATCGAACGTTTCCCTCAATAAAGCGATTGTTTCTCCGAATGGCATGTTGCGCCATCCTGTTGAAACCAGAGGCCGGCTACACCAATATCCTGAATTTTTGGCAACAAAATTTCATTGATTACCAATTTTGCTTGTTAACGTAGCGGTTCAACCAGAAATGAGCTTCGTCGCTAAACACAATTTTCCGGTAAGATAATGGATCAATTTGAAGTTGTTGTAAGGCCCATAAACCGAAATTAAAACGTGGCCTTCAGACCAAGATCACGCCTCAAGATACGCTACAGTGATCCATAAGAGATGCCCAAAGCCTGAGACTGGCGACGAATCGATTGATTGCTAGTAAAAATGCCAAGTTCTTTAAGTAGGCGTGGCACCACCTCTAATGGGAAAAAACGCTGTCACGGCTGAGTCGCTACACCGATTGATGAAATCTGGTATGGAGATAGACTGGTTCCTGAGTAAAGAAATTGGTTTTTGGTATGGTGATGCCACGCCTTTTGTAAGAAAAAGCGGAAAAAGATAAGCATAGTTAAGGTCAATGATGATTTTGTTGCGATGGTCCATTGTTGCTATTCCAGCGTGTTTGTGTTTTGAAAAAATCCGATAAGCAGCTTAAAAATTGCCTAAATTATGAAATAGCGCCTTATCCTTTTGCTCATTTTGAAGACGGTGAAATTCGAAAGACGAAGAAATCAATATTACATAAATTATTTCCGGAAGTGATGTACAGGATTTTTGTACCATAATTTATGGAGGTTTGTCATAACACCGATTTAAATGGCAATTCGAAGAAAAAAAAGGAGCAAAAAATATCAAAAAATAATTAAGGCAGAAATATCTGAGTAGTATTTGACGGATACGAAGCAGACCGCATAGAATCAGCCGAAAGAAATCGACGTGCACTGAAAAATAAATGTGAGGGTGTCGAATTTACTGAAAATACGCCCCTTAAGATAGCCCACGAGAAATTTCTTGCGTATAGCAAAAATAAAAACCGACTCATGCAAATGTTGAAGATAAAATTATCTGAAAATAATATTTTTAGATGTCAGGCGGAAAATGATGCAGACAGATTGATTGTTGAAACAGCAATTAACTTACAGTCGGCAAATATTGCTGTATTTCCTGAAGATTTTGACGCATTGGTTCTGTTAACTGCACTAACTTCAATCGAACGCGAAATTTATTTTTAAAAGCCACGCCGAGGAAAAGTTGCACAGAAATTTTTGTTCAGCAAAAAGCTCAGAGATATCACTGCCGAAATGCAGAGAACATGTTCTTTTCATACATCCTTTCATTGGTTGTGATAGCACGTCTGCTTTTTTCAATTTCAATAGAGGTAAAAACAAGTTTGCAACGCATTTTGAAAAATGTAAAGACTTACACAGCGCTGCTGAAGTATTTAAAAATGTTAATACAGATGATGACACTATTTTTCAAGCTGGTTTAGCATGCATTTTGTCCTTATGCAGTGCTCCCAAGAAAATCAAGGATTTAAATACATTGAGACTTAACTCTTTTCTGTAGGGCACATCCAAAAAGACCGCCATTCAGTTGTCATCTCTGGTATCGATATATGATGCAGTGTTTGAACCTCTAAAAAGAGTACAAATGTGATTAGGCTATAATATTTCTATTGAAAATTAACAATGGATAATACGCTTAAGCCAATAATAATGAAGCAAACTTCAGCTCGAGTTAATTTACTGAAATGATATTTTGTAATTTTAAAAGAGGATGTGGAATGCCTGCGGATCACTGCCGGATTTACAAATCAAGGGGCCCATGGGCACAAGAGTGGTGGGGGCCTATCCGGACTGAAAAAACTAAGCCGAAGTAACCGAATCGACCCTATCGAAGACTCGTTTATGAGCTTTAACTTTACAAAAATTATACAAATTTTTATTAATTAATTAGGGTGTGAAAAATGCATCCCTCTGTTTATTTACTTACAAGCTGTAACCGCGTCTCTGGTCTCTCACTCTCCATTGTACAAAATAATTGGATTCCGAAGTTTTTATGTTTTTGACGCTAAATGCACTCCACTATTAGCATTTTTCTATAAAACAATTCAGAAAGTTTTCTGGTTTACTTTCTTATCGCTTAAAACTATTTCTGATAGCAAAAGACTTACTGATTTTGGAAGGTAATTATGAAGGTCTGTAAGCATTTTGTCACTTGCAACATTTAGCAAAAGAGTGAAATACATTGATTTATTCAAAATTTACTAAGACTACAGTTCGCCCATTGGTTGAAAGTCAAACATCATAGTGACAATACAAAACAGTTCAGATCTATTTGAACTGATTAAATGTCAATGCTCCCAAAACTGCAATAATGCAGCACATCTCTTCCTTAGTGCTCAATCCATATCCATACCGAATTTCAAGAGAGGCTGTATATTAGTTTAGCTGCAAAGGTCTATTTTCTGATTAGAGACGGGGCACCGCCCCGCCAAACCAAATATCTATTGCAGTGTTCAATCTGTCTTACGGTTAGTTACAAATTGCATCAAAATCAGTCCATTATTTTAGCAGTAAAAACGATTTTCCTGTAAGAGGCGTTGCATCGCCCCACCTAAAACAAATTGCTTTACCTAGGAATCAGTCTCACTTCATACAAAATTTTATCAAAATTGGTGTAGCGACTCAGCCGTGGCAGCATTTTTCTCATAAGAGACGATGCCACGCCCACTTAAAGAACTTAAAGTTTTTGCTACCCTTCTCTAGGGTTCAATCAATTTCCAAACAAAATTTTGTTAAAATCAGTCCATTAACTTAACCTTGGAAAGACTTTTTCCTGTGGGGGCGTGGCATTGCAAAGCAACAAAATAGATTCGTAAACATTTTAGTATATCGCCTGTAAAAAGTAATTCAGAAGGTCTCACATCCATACATTCAAAGAAATTGGATTCCGTGGTCAAACCACCCCTATTATATAATCGGTGATTTCATATCATCACTCTGAGTAGTTTGATAAAACAATAGTTTGTCCCATCGTACAACAGCGGAGGACGGTTCTTGTTTTCTTTGCTTTCGATTTTCCACTTTGTTAAAAATGTGCTAAATTGTGCTTTTATAAATAACAGCAACAACAGACAACAGCGCAAATACAACAAAACTACTACACATGTGCTATGTTTACTCGCGTATGTATTTGCGCTGACTACTGCACGCACGCATGCGCGTTTATTTTATTTGGTACGAAATTGTTGTTATTGTACAAGTCAATTTGTTTATTGCTTCGTGCACAAGGCTGACCGTATGTCCGTGTGTTTGCTCGTCTGGCTAAGCGTCACACCGTCGTCATTTTTATGTTTATTTAAAATATTAACACGCTGCTGAGTAAAACGTGCGAACAATGATGACTTCAAGTGCTTGAACGCTTCAACGGATGATTAATCGAAGCTTAACCGAGCCCGAACCAACAAAGAAACCTAAAGGGCTAACAGTAGTTCGTATGAGGAAAATAAATTAAATATTTCTTACAATTGCAAAATGGTAAAAGATATAAGTGCTCCGCATCAATGGTAGGGGATAATGTTTCTGAAGTTTTAGCGTAGTAAAATTGTGCAACGCGGTGAAAAATGTGAGTGAGTTCGAAAGTTCATCTGGAAAATTTCGACTATGCCGACGGTATGTACATAATCAAAAATCAATATCGACAAAGCCATCTCCCCTCCCACGTCTTTACTTCCTCACGGAGCATGGGGTCGCCACAAGACTAATGTTCACGATCAATAGCGAGAGTCTTTTCTCCGTTAACGCCACACCAAACCATGTCTTTGAGATGATGAAATAACTCTTCGTTTAATGCACCGAAAAATAGCCATCATATCGTCGTTCCAGTGTTCTAGAAACAATAGCTTCTTTACATATCCGCATAGGCGGAAACACGCCACATTAGTCAATAAAAAATCATCCTCATAGTGCTCGACTATTTGCACTTTGTTCGGAAAGATCTTCAAGTATTTCTTCAAAATTCACTTTAAGGGTCGTCTTATATGGCCCGCAATCTAGTTGTTGTTTAAAAGTTCTCTCGGACAAGCAGCCTCAGAAGCGACAATCTGAACCGATCCGTTGCTTCGAAGTCAATCACGCCTGCAAGTGTTACGTATTGAATTAGTCTTCTTGAGACATTCAGGTAAGCAGTATTTTTGCACTCAGAGCCATGTATACACCAAGAGGGAATCAACGGCAAAAATCACATTCAGCCAAGTCACCGACCAGGGCCGGAGTAAGTCATGCAATGCGAGTGTCCGGGCAAGTCTTCTATTCTTTAGCTTCCTAGCACAGATTTTTGTTTTAGTAAAACTTAATTTTATTTATCAATTTATCTTATCAACAGGTATGCTGTTAGTTTGCACTTAATTAAGCGGCATTAACATATCTTTTTGCAGGAGGTAAGATATCAACAACATCTCCGTCACTTAAAACTGTGTGTTTTTTTTCTCTGAAATAATTGTGATGCTCTTTTTAATACTAAACCAATCCGGTGTTTCATCAAGCAAGACACAATCGAGAACTACCACCTCCAAAAATTCAGAACTCCATTGGCAAATATGCTGTTGGCTGATGCACAAGATTTATTAAACGATTCATTTAATTTTGAATCCAGTAATAGAAATGATTTTTGAAGCTGAGGGAATGAAACTTTCCAAGGGCAAATTGTCGTAATTCTAAGGGACAGTTTCACAAAGAAAGGACAAAAAAATACAGGAATGTCATTTGAAATAAATGACGGAAGGTCACCGTAATTAAACTATTCGTATACAAATTTTATAAAAATTAAAATTTAAAATTGGTTGGTAATGAAATTAAGAAGCCATAACTCCAAATTTTTTTGGGCTTAACTAAAGATCTTATGATTCGATTGCCAAGTCTTCAATTTACAGGAGCTTTGGTTATATTTTTCCTTTTTTTATCTTTGACTTATACATTTGAGCAATATATACACTAGACCTGTCCAGAAATGTATGGGATTTTAAATATGACTTTTTTAATGCCGTGAATGCTTATCAGAAAATTAATTTCTTTCAAATAAGATTTCCAAAAAAAAAATATTGAAAAATTTTTCCCTTAAATATTCTCGGCGCAAGGTCGAATTTAAGATTCGTCTAAGTCTTAAGAGGTCTTCTCAGAAAGACACATTTTTTTGATGAGTATGCAAAATAAAAATAATGCAGTTTCCTTCTGCTAAGTCCAACTAAGTAGTTCCTGAAATCAAAAATTTGAAAAGTTGTTTATATTTTTTTTTATTAAGAACATGGAATTGCACTCTTCTTGTGTTTGAAATCCAACTTTGAACTCAAATATTTCAGATAGAAAAATTCCAATAATATTCAATTATTTTTTTTCCGTCTGGTCCAATAACTTTGTACAAAAGTAAAGCAAGTCATATACTCTTCTATCGTTTTGAAATTGCTAAGTCAGAAGTTTGTTGATTATTTGATATTTTAGGTCTTTTTTAGTTTTATCTATTTATGTTCTGAACACTTTAAGTTTGTTAATTGTGTGCACGTTTTTCAGTGCTCACTGGACCTGTTAAAAAAATATTCATGTTCTAGAATTCTTCGGGAACGCTTAAGATTCGAATGGAAGACATTTTTCGATGTCCACTCAGCTCATACATAGCTCATAATTTTTAGAGCCTTATTGTATAAGCTTGTGGTTAAGTTTTCCAACATGACAACCTCCGATTAGACATTTTACCATTTGCACCCTCTCCTACTACATACGTGCAATGTTTCGGTGATGCTTTGTTCTATTGGTACTGATCAGTGTTGGCATGTCACAAATGTCACGCGATATTTTCGAGACTTATGACGCTTATGACCTACGGTTGTAAATTTCGTAAGCCTTCGAGCCTTTGTGACAAGTACGAAGTCTAAAGCTCAAAATGACAAAAACTATTTATTCAGCTGTAAGAGGGATTCAGGTCATCAAATTGTTTGACAAACATGTCCAAATTCTTATCAAATACCTTGCACTTTATTTTTGGTCAAATTGTTTGAAAAACAGTTTCAGTAGTCGTGAAATCGAGTTTGTTACATTTGCGACATTTACGACGTGTGACCGTCGCAAACCTAAAACTCCTTCCGACATGCCAACACTGGTACTGATACTTGGATGCCATTTAATTGACTTTCAAGTAGGTATACATTGGGAGCAAATCCTCCATGTGAAGTAAATACATATTACAAGGTTATTTTTAGTGCACTTTTAAATTGCTTTAAGTCTGACTGCCTGCTGTTTATTTTTTCGATCAGAACTTTTTTTCATTAGGTGGTTTATGTTGATTGATTGAATGGGGCCCATAATAGAGATGGTGTACGGAGAAAAATTTGAAGCGACGGCTGTGATGTTAGAGACGATGTTAAACTTTCAACACTTGTGCAAATGTGATATGAACAGTGGAAGTGCTGACGTACTAAGACGCAACAGGAAAGTTCTCACTGATTCGCCATGCTGCGAGTTTACTATAATATAAATTCTTAGGCTCGTTACGAAAATAAAATTCATATCAATTGTTTGATTTTTTAGAGAGAAAAAAGGCTGCGCATCCGATCAATATTCAAATATCACACTTCATTCTGTACGTCACAAATCAAATTTCGGTCAATTTTTTCTTAGAAAATTGAGCCAAAATCTAATTATTCCTTAAATATTGGGTTATATTTTTACTAATTTTTGGGAAAACCTTCTGATTTTTTTTAGGTCCAATGTGCATTGAACGATTTTTGCTTTGCATTAAATGACATGAGATTTTAGGGGCGTTGAGAGAATTGATGTGGGAATTTAAAGTTTTTTTTTTTTTTGGTTTTTTAGTTTCAGGTCGAACCCCATCGATTGGTACAATACATTTTTTTTTACTCAAATGGGGTCAAAACTTTCCCTAATGGGGCTCGTGAAAGATCACAGCCAAGTGCAGAAAACGTTTCACACATGGTACAGTAGAATGGTTTTACACAAATAATGTGGAAAACAACCGCTTAGGAGGATGGGGAGTGTCCCTGATCATGTCCAAAAACTTTTTGACTTTTCCCCATAGAATGACAAATAAAACTTTCGCATAAAATGAGCCAAAAGCCCTCTTGCAACGAACGGAAAGCCCCTGGTTAAGTTTAATGATATTTTCGACCTGTCCCCCTGGGCTTCCATCTTAGTTTTTCTTGTATGGAAGAAAGCGTTTCAAGTGTTACAATCATCGCATTCCGTTTCATTTCTACTTGGGATTATTCCATTCGGGTAATAATAATGATCTTAGCGTCAGATGCTTAAGAAGTGTTGGAGCTGTTTGTAAGAGCACCAAAAAAAAAATGTTGTTCAATATCTTCAAAAGTAAGCCTCAAGTAGAAAAATATGTTTTGACTTATGTACGAGAGATAAAAGCACATTGATTTCATGCTAACAACCATCGTCATTTCGAAATAGCGCCGTTTACATGTAAAATTTTATAGCAACATTACTTGTTCAATCTTGAAAACTGCCAATCACTATTAATGGTCAAAATTAAAGTATTTATTGGAAATTTTAAAGCTATTAAAGGAGTTTTTTCGGGCATGAAATCGAAGTGTTTTCATCTACTGTACAACATAAGTTTTAATATATTTTGCTAGTAGTGGCTTACTTTCCGAGTTATTGAACGAAATAATTTTTTTACTTCGCACAACCAGCCCCACCACGATTCTGGGGTCGGACGCTCATTGAAATTCCTAGCTGAACTATCAACTACAAAAAAAGTGAGCGGGATGAAATGAGCATTAAAAATGCAACGCTATCTCCTGGACTAAAAGCACGACCTAATGTTATCTACTTTTTCCAAGAGATACGACATTGCTGATTTCTGAAAATTTTGTTTTGTCATACAAAATTGCAATTTCTTCATCCGCCTCCATCACGACCAAGAGATTGCGTTTCTTAAATCGTTCGTTTATTTATTTTTTTACACACGTCTCTTTATTCGTTCCTTCGTTCGTTCGATCATTTAAATTTAATGATCTCATCATTTGGTGCCCTTATTTGAATTACGCACGCGGCTGCGCTTATGTGTTGTTGCTTTTTATACACGTTCGGTTAATAAAGACATCACATCAAGAAATTATGGCGAAGAGCATAATAAAAGACTAAAAGAAGCAAAGAAAAAATAAAATAAATAAAAATCAATAGTAGAAAATTAAAGGAACTCCTCAAGCACCGACAATCGCAACTTGTAATTCCGCGTCTACACACAGAAATTCTTTTCGAAAATTCTTCTTGTTTGGTGGCAAGAGAGGAAAAACGAAAGGGTCGTGTGCAGAATTTGTTGTACTCGGAGATTCTATTTTGCTTAAAGCTATCGTTTATTGTGGCGGATTGGTGTAACATTTTTTTTGACATTTACAAGCAAAAACCAATTTCAGTCTTCGTGTGTAAACGCAGAGCAATTTCACGAAGTAATTTCCTAGTGTAAGCCTGCTTTGAGGTTGTTTTTGGCCACGCCAAAAATTAAATACCGTACACAGCATTTACATTAAAAGTGCGCGTAAGCCTTAAATGTATTTTAAAAGGTCATAGCTTCCACGCTATATACTGGCTAGTTTGACTCAATATACCCATGGTACAACGATAAAGCTAGAATTATGCTGTCAAACTCAAACGCAACCGTGAAAGTGGCTTAATCCTTGTCAAGAACAAACAAAACAAGTTGATTTTGACAGGTAAGGAGTTCTAATAATAAAGAAGACACTCATTGAGCTCGACAACGTTTGCTTAGCCAGTGGGGTGCGACAAACCCCACGTGATTACAGAGACAATTTTCTGCTCACAAGAATATATCTCACCGTGTTCTCGGTAGCTGAATATAAAGCATCACGGAACTGGCACAGCAAGCACACTTAGTCGAACGTTACTTGTTGAAGGAGAAGCACCCAGGCAATACAGCTGGAGTATTCACACCCCACCTCATTGGCCGCGTTACTAGGAAACTTCGCAAAAGAAGTGGTGGAAGGTATGAATAAACGTTTGAGGGACTACAAAATAAGGCAATCAGAATGCAGCTGGAGATGTTATGCGTGACCCCACATAGTGGACATGAAAACAAATTTTATATATATGATTTTTATGTAAAAGGACTTGAACTTTATTGAAAATGTTTAATTGTATTCAGAAATCTGACTTTTGCTAAGCTGTAACTTTTACTTGGCCTTAATAAGAGCGCTACGTATTTTTTGAATAAATTTAATCTATTAATTTATTTTCTTGATGTTTATTAATTTTAATTAGCTAATACATAATATAAAGTGACAAAATAAATGTAGAACAAGTTATGAACCACATTTGACAAAACTTAACTAAAAATATTTGGGGTACTTCACACCCCACATCAATGGCCGTGTTACATTTCCGAACTGTGATACATTTCCGAATTGACGAAGGGTTAAATAGCTCTATGAATAGGGCTTTGAAGACTATGCTTATATGAAAGGTACCACTACCATTTTTAGTCTCATGATGGACTGAACTACACAGTGTGGCAATTATATTCCGGGACTGAAGCGATGTCTATTGTAATCAGAAATTATTTACAAGCTTGAACTTTTTTGAACGAATCCTAAAGTTCATATTGAAATCTTCTTACGTTGATCTCAGTTTTATGATATTTCGTTCATCAGACCACTTCATTCACTTGTTGAAGTATATTTATGGAACAACGCACTATTCCACGCAAAACCTGGCAAGAGCCACAGAAATTATGCAAAGGATTTATGAGGATGATTGCCTATCACGATCCCTGAAGGCAAGGCCTTCAGTTGGCATAAATTTCAAGCTGCAATATCATACAGTTTTCATTTACACAACAAAATAAGGATAAAATTCAGTTATTTACGGCAATCGGGACGGGTTGGTTAGTTTCGCCAAAGTGCATTACTATCTTTCCCGTACTTCTTATCTTGTAATCTTATACACTCTACTTTTCTACAGCGAACTCTTGAGCTATATCCACTACGCTCCAAAATGTGGGAAACCCTTTAATATCACCAAAATTTGAGAAATTCCCATACAATCTACCAAATCTACCATTGTGAAAGACACAATCCTGGATCGCGGGCAATCCGTCTGTTTACCGTCTCATGTTGCACATATCCATAAAGCTCTGGTCTCAACACGAGCAAAATTTTTAATTCTCTCAAGCTTAACCGCAACTGCTATCACATAGCACGCGCCAATTGTGGTGCCAACCGCTTGTTAAGCAGCGCTGTGACGTCATGACACGTGCACCACTTGCGGTTTTAAAGCAGTTTTGCAAATTCTTATGACCATAAGAAAATGCATGTGACTTTGAAGCAGCTTAGCCATCATTCTTTTCTCGATACTTTACAACATTTCTTTAAATTTTTCCGATACTTTCCGACTCAAACCGATAATTTTCGTTTCTCTTCAATTGCATCGATTTTTCCATTCCATACTTTTCGAATTTTATAGATTTGTTCAATGTTTTCTGATATTTTCAGATACTTCCATCGACTTTTTCCACATTTTTCGACTCCATGTTTTCCGAGAATTTCAGATACTTTTGTCGAATTTTTCGATACTTTTCAATTTTTGTTGGCTTTTAAATGGTATAACAACATTTATCGATACTCTTTATCTTCTATTAAATTTTCCGATGTCTTTCGATATCTTCCGTACTTAAGATGTTTATCGGTATTATTCGATACTTTCAGACTATTATTGAATTGTTTTTGACATTTTTTGGGTACTCAACGACTTCAATTAACTTAGGTCGTTTAATGGGAACTTAATGTGTATGTGTGTGTTTTTTTGTGTTTCCTATGGCAATGCAATGGAATAGATGCCTCTTGAATCAAAAAATGTTGAGAATAAAAGTCGAAAAGTACTACAGAGTTGAATAACTCAATAAACGTTGATAGGATCTAAAGAGACGAATAATGCTGAAAAGTGTTGAAATTTGTTGGAAAATGTAAATTAAAAGACAAAAAACTTAAAAGCACTCGAGAAAAAATAAAAATGTCAACGAGAACATAAAAATGACGATAAGTTGAAAATGCAATACAGCCGTGATGCGTTACTATCACATTTCAGCCAATTTAGCACATATTTTCTTTCAAGCCCGTCAGGAAAGATATTCGCACATCAATAATTTCGAGAAGAAAAATGGAGAATTAAGTAGTAACCCCGTTCAAAAAAGGGAACCAGTTTGTACGCTTCTTTACCGAGTGTGCTCTGAAACCTGTTACAGCCGCTTATTTCAAAATTAAACACCTCGATTGCATGACAATTTGGCGTTGATTTCGGAACCTGTCGCTTTGAGTTGAGTTGAATGCTCCTCGGTGTCTGTCTTTCTACAAAGTCTTTGTCGTGATTGCTTATTGTTTCTGCTTCAATTAAAAATTGTACACTCTAACAGTTAAGGAAGATCTTACGAATTTGTAATACTTTTTGTCTATTGTGTTATATTTGCTAATAAGTTTAGGACTGAGCTCAGTGCCTAAAAAGCCAATTTAACTCTTCGTAAAGAGTTATAAATTCAACGTCTGGAAGATGGAAAATTGAACATTCTTGGCTGGGAGGCTTGCGCACAACAGGACTTCGAGTTATACTTGTCATCACATATTTTTTCTACATATCACTGTGCGTTGTCAGTCCTTGTGTGTCTCTTTCTTCTGCCTTAAGTTCTCTTACACGCATATAGCCTATCTGATTTTGTATCATAATTATAACGTTAACGCGCAGTGACCCAGCGCGGAAAAGCAACACAATGTTTGAAATATCAAACTGAAAGCGCTGCTTTAATAAAATCTGCCAACAAACCAGTTTTCTGATAATAACTTACTTTATATTGGTCGAAAAGAAATTGAGTTCAGACAAAATTATTGAGCAGACAATTTTACACAAATAAGGTATGTACGTTGTGTGCATATGCTCCACCGTTTTCGTGATATGCAAGGTCATATGTAAAAAAGTTTGAAATCAGTTCCATGAAAGACCATGCTATTTACTAAAACTAAAGCATTCCTTGTTGTTTTGTTTTTTGTATACGTTAGAGGTAGATTCAGAAAATACTGGACCGCTTTCAATAATTTTTTATCAAAGAAAGAGTGGTTAAAAAGCTCGAAAAAGGTTGAAAACTGTTGAAAATTTTGATAATATTAATGAAAAGTTTTTTGCTTGCATGGGAAGTGTCCCGCCCACTTACGTAATCCTGTTGAAATCCATTTAATTTCTAAGTCTGTAGTAACTGACATTTCAACACCAAATTATATTAGGCTTATTCATATAGTACACTAAATATACTGCTAACAGTTTTTTTGTTTGAAATGGAGGTGCCACGCCAACCAGTAAAATCCCGTAAAACTCCATTTTATCTCAAACCTTATAGTAACCAACACCACCACACTCTTCTCTCATACCGCACTAAATTTAATATTCAATGTTTTTTGCTAGTCTGGATGGTTCCACGCCCAAAAGTTACTGCGCCTTTTTTTGGGCATAAGATGCCTTATAGGATGCTCAGTTTCAATGTTAAATTTCATAATATGGAATCAAGAAGTGTAATTATTGAAAAGTGTCACGCGCACTTTTTCGATTCCGCCCACTTTTAGGAGAATTTAATATATATATGATCGGCATCTGTTGACAAAATTTCATTACACAGTACCACAAAGATATATATTTATATCTATGTATGTATCGGTCATTTTTTAAATAACTCCACACTTGGTTTTTTTATCTTTTTAAGTATTTGTTGAAACGAAATATGTAACTCAAAAATTATAGGAGACAGGATAAAAAATTGTTTGACCATTTTTGGTTGGAAATACTTTGACTTTATAAAAAAAATTAGAAACTTTAAACAAAGTTTTTGAAACATAACATATTTTTTTTAAAAAAATTTTCTCAAAATGTCTTCAATATAATATCTTCTTTCTTTTATGATTTTTTTTGTATTTTATTCCTCAATCGATCGTTAAAATATACCTGCTGTCATATCGAAAAATCCACGTTAATTTTGGATATTATGTATTTTTTACTGACGGCGCGAACCTTGTTTCTCAAAATATATTCAACATAATCTTGTTTTATTTTTCATTTTTTATTTTTTCTTCAATTAATCCTAAGAATATATCTGCTCTCTAATCGAAATTCTCGACATAACTTTGGAAACTATCAAATTCATTCGATTCATGCAGTTAGACTGTTGCGCGCTTTCATGAAAAGTTCATATTTATCAAAGTTGAGGCGGGAATTTCATCCTTAGGATTGATTGAAAAATAACACTAAAAAATCAACAAAAAAACAGAATAAACTTTTTTATTTTTTATCATAAAGTTTAAGCATTTTTAAACACAAAACGTCCGCGTTTTATTTATTCTATTCTCCAGAGATATTTCGTTTCAAAATATGTTCAAAGAGTAAAAAGAAAACAAAGCAGTTATTTAAAAAATGACCGATATGTACATTTATACATTTATGTGATTTTGATGAAACTTAGGGACTTGGTTTACATGTAAACAAAATTAAGATTGGCCTAGGTTTTAAGATTTTAAACCCTAAAAGGGGCGTTGCACAGTCCTTAACTTTAATTTTCATAACGCCATAGCTCGGAAACCATTCAAGATATTGTAACGAAATTTGGTGGAGAGATTCAGATCGTAAATATTTTAAATTTAGTTTTAAGTGGGCGGAATTAAATACCGCAATTGCAATTTCATTAAAATTTTTTCAACATTTTCCATGTTTTTTCGGCTTTTCTCACCATTCCATTCCATTTTTTTACGACTTTCCATCGGTTTTAGGATTTTCCGACCCATTTCAACATTTTCCATACATTTTTGACTTCTTTTGACGTTTTTCAACATTTTCCATATTTTATCAACCTCTTTTAACTTCCTAGATATTTTTCATATATTTTCGACATGTTCAGCCCAATTCAACTTTTTTCAACACATTGAATATTTTTTCGACTTTTTCAACCTCAAACCGAAAAACCGAGCTATGGTCGGTCTCCTGTCACTCGAAAACTATGGGGATTCCTATGTAAAATCAAAAATTTTTGCTTAAAATGCCTAAGTTTAAAAAAAAAAATTAAAAAATACTTTACTTAACCCATTTCTCAAAGTTTGGTTTGTTTTTGAAATTTTTATGTATCTGCTTTCAAATCGAAATTCCTAAAATAACTTTTGAAAATATGAATTTTCTACTGACGGTGTGGACCAGTCTTTATATGATTTGTTTGATATTTTCCAAAGCTATGTCGGGAATTTCGATTGGAAGCAGATGCATTCTACGGATTGATTGAGAATAAAATATCAAAAAATAAAAAAAAAACAGTTTTTTTATCTTATTCCCCATATTTTTAGAGAATTTTTGTTTCAAGAAATGTTCAAAAAAGTAAAAAAAATTAAATATGCATCGGTCATTCTTTAAATAACTGCGCACTTTTCCGAGCATTTTTCTTAAAAGCTTTGGGGAAATGAATAAAAATCATTGATTGACGAATAACATAAAAAACCAAAAGCTAAATTCATTGAACTTGCAGTCATTTAGCAAAGACCAAAATACTCTTGTAAATTTTGAAAAATCTATCAATGATTTTTATTTTTCAAACATTACGAACCCTAGATAGAGTTCTAATCAAGCAAACTTTAGTCAGTTACGGATCTGGCGAGGAATGGCGACAGGGATCGCAGCCAAACGTAAATCTTATCAGTATCTTAAAGGTGAAAACCTACTAAGGAATTCGGAATCACGTTTGGCAAAGGTTAGCCATATTGCAGCCGAATCAGGGAAAGCCCTATAAAATTTCGTCCAGCCCGGATCAGCTTTCCAAAATCATTAACGAATCGGACGGACGATTCTAGAAAGAACTGGATTTGGCTATCCTCATTTATGTTTATTTATGGGAAGCGCTACTTATAGGTAGGTAGACTTTGTTAACCATAGTTTTTGAGATATTTCGTTTCAAGATTACATATATGGGGCATTACAAGTCAAATCAATTGTTTTTCAAAGATTTTTCTTCTTTGCAAATACAAAGTGAACAACAATGGACAAATTGTGTGCTTCACATTAATGGCACTATTGAATATTACACGCAACAAGATCTTGCTATGAGTGCCATTGCATAACTATTTTGGTTCCATGGGGGTTGCTCGAACCATTTCCCCTACAACATAGAGACTTTGATGTCTATTACTAAAATATTTGGGGCTTTACGAGCGGCAGGAGGTACTTCTGCTCCTAAAATCATGCATCCGCCAATGATTCCGACATAAATTGTTTATTCTAGAATTCTTGAGTGAAAACATTCCGACTCATCTTCATGAGTTAATAATGGTTTTACCTTCCTGATATATTCCAACTTGGTTTTAGGATAAAAAATCTACCTGCCTGACGCAATTTTCAGAGTGCGTATGTGTGTGTAATTTTTTATTGTTGCAACTTTGTTAAATTAAAGAAATGTGTTAATTTTGAAATTTATCTTTCTGCTCTCATGCTGATGTCTTGTGTTTTATAGAAAACACTTTTGGGCCGGTGCCGCTGATGTTGCTTTTTTTACTGGATTATTGTTGGTGCTTCTCTACAGAACAGAAATTATTTGAAAAATATTTTTCTCATGCACGCCCATACATACATATGTCCAATGTACATATATCTGAGCACAACAAAACCAATGAAACAAATAAATAAGGCTGTGGAAGGGGGCGACAGGCACACATCGAACGAATTAAAAATTTCGTTAAGTTAATATATCTAAAGGATTGATCCACTTAAAACTTTCTTGTCTCCAATAGGCTATGAAAAATTAAAAAAAAATTTTTGCATAACATCAGAGGAGCTTATGTAAAGTCTTAAAATTTAGTGCGGTGACACGCCCACTAGTACAATGCAGCCCGATTTTGATCCAGAAAAAGTTTTTATAAGCAGCATTCTTACACTTAATTTCAGTATGATATCTCATATAATTTTTAAGATGTCAATTCAGGTATTTACTTTTATGGAAGGCGTCACGCTCAATGGTGCATTTTCGCCTGCTTTTGGTTGAGAAATTTGTTATAGCAAGTAGACCACCCATATTAAATTTCATTCCAATCGCTGCATAGCTCACTTTAAATAATACTTACAACTTTTTGGTAACATAGGAAACGCTACGCCCACTGATGACTCCGTCGAATTTCCTTTGATTTCAAAGTTTATAGTAGCCGAGATCTCCAAGCCAAATCTTATTAGGATCACTCCCATGGCACATTTCATATTAAGGCTACAAGAAAAAATGATTGTTTGAAATGTTAAACAAGTATCCCAATCAGAGACGGTCTTATAACTCTTCATCTAAACTTCAGTAAAATTTCACCAAATTCTATTAAAGACTAGAGGTGGCGCGGGGTCATTTCCAGTGTTTTTAAAAATA
Source organism: Meiosimyza decipiens (assembly GCA_963680825.1). Lineage (NCBI taxonomy): Eukaryota > Metazoa > Arthropoda > Insecta > Diptera > Lauxaniidae > Meiosimyza > Meiosimyza decipiens. Next base: position 11,521,541 of record OY804262.1, on the reverse strand, counting down.
TTTAATGTCTTTTGATGCTTGTAATAGCAAGCGAAATATATAAGATTAACGGCGAACGGCGCGTGCAGAGTTTTTGAAACTACGAAAAAGCCAAGGTGCAAAGATATAGCGTTCTAGGTATTTTAGTAGTATGGGAGGTTCCCCCCGCTGTTGTCAAACCACGCTCGCTATTTTCGTGTGACTCTAAACTCGAACAATATATACACTCGAAGATCTCGTAGGCTTATATTGTAAAAACAGGTCTCCCAAAATATCAGCTTTCTGGATCAAATCAGTGAACGGCGCTACAGTTAATTTTTTTTTTAAATTATATAGAAATCTGCACAATAATTTATCAGGTTAGACAAAAATAAAGATGATCAGGGCTCTACACCTTCAGTTGATCTGACTAGCTTGCATTGTTCGTGATTTGACTAAGCTGATCAGAGTTGTACAAGTTTTTGTAGGGCTCTTCTTAAGAGGGGTTAATGACGCAGCTCCTATCCTTACCAGAACTGATCCGGACTGAACGATATTTCACAGGGCTTTCCCTTATGTTTAAATTTGAAGCGTGTCCGAACAATTTTAGAACTTGCGTTTTTTTCTTTTTTGAACATGTCTAGGCCACATAAATCAGTTCATGCCGATTTGTGGCCAATACTTGACTTCAAGAATCTGTAACTTTTATAATAAATAGTTGCATTAGAGCAATTTGTTTTGCAACATTTTGAAAGAAAATATCAGATTTCAATAATTATACCAATCTTTGCTTTATATGATATATACATAAGCATATTGCCCATATTTTTTGAATGATGAAACTCGGGGACACATAAAAAAGTTTTAGCATAACAGCACGGTGGGCTTCATTCGGGACTTAAGTGTGTATGTTCTGGGTGCACTTCACTAAAACTTTTGTCTAACTCTGCCTTCAGCCGTATTCAATGAAAATTAAAATTATATGTTTGTTTTTTTTGGTGGTAAAGCTTTTCAAATTATGTTAAGCCTTGGCGTTCACTATATGAGATCTAGAATATAATTTCGACATTTTGTTGAATAAAATATATGCAACTAGCGCTGTACCAATGTAAAATGCTGCCATACCCTGAGTTTCAAAAAAAAAAAAAGTCGTAGAATAATTTGGAGAACAAAGCTGTGGATTCTTTAGTTGAATTTTTGCTTTTTGGAAGCCTTCACTAAAATTGTAACTTGTTTTATATTCATCGCTTACTCTCTTCTTTTTCTTCTAGTCATCATATGAACGCCAACAGGATCCGATCCAATGGTGCGGCAAGGTGGCGTATCGCCACTGCCAAAATGTTGTTGTTGTTAGTTCGTTTTTCACTACTACTAAAGCGCGCTTGCCCCAATGATTATGGCAGCGTTAATGGTGGTGGTGGAGGTGGCAACGGTGTTGGCGGCGTCTTGCCTTCGTTACAATGTGGTCGGGCCTTATAAAAATAATGTCTTCATCAGTAGCGGCAATATCAACATCGAGCGGCTTGTTCATTATTGTAGTTGTTGCTTTTTTGAGTTGGTATACATACATACATTCTTCTTTTTGCTATTGTTTTGTTGTTGCTCTTTTGTTGTTGTTATTACTTTGTTTTTGTTGTTGGTTGTGTTTCATTTTTGCTGTTGTTGCGTTGTTTCTATTGCAGTTGTTGCATTTATTATTTTGGTTGTTGTTGCTCCTATTGATGATGTTGCTGCTTTTGTGTAGGTAGAATAAATTTTTAAAGTGAAATCTTGAAAACTTGATTCTTATTCATTACACTGAGTCAATAAAATCGAAATAGAGCTCTTTTAAATACTTTTTAGCGGCATTACTAAAAAAAAATAGCAATCACAGCAAAGGATAATCCTATTTTTTTTCAACCACCCCGAAAATGGGACACAACTCAAAATTCAATGACAGAATTAGTTTGTTTTCAAGTATTTGTCAAAAAAGTCCTTCGTTTGATCTCAAAAGATCACTTGTGCGACCCATATAAAGTTGACCAGCCTAAAACTACAAGTCCTTCAGAGTCACAAGCCCACAAGATAGAAGGTTTAATAAAAAAAGCGAATGAGTGTTGTGTGAACTTAATCCTATTTTTAAATCTAGGTATAGAACAGAGCTCAGAAAACTGTTTTTGGAAAGTGACTGATCGTAAGAGTTTTAGACTCGGCGGGCCGCATAGGTCGACGAAATTCTTATGGGTAATTTCACTGATTGACCAAAATGAAACCTTTTTTAATGAAGAAGTCATAGTTCCACAAGATATTTGCCCATTATGCTTAATCGGCATAATGAACAGTTAAAATATTTCTATTTATTAATAAAAGTACCCTAAAACCAGTAAAGTTTTGTACTAATGCGATGAATGTAATTGATTTTTCTAGGATAGTATTTCAACTTACAGTAGTTCAACTAATTTATAAAGCGTTCCCAAATGGTCATTTGTTAATAATGATCTACATTCAAAATCGCCGAAAAAAAATCTGGACCCGGAGGAAGTCATGTCGTATGAGCATCAAATGTATGTACATTATGGTGATTCAAATTTATTATTTTTTTTCCTGCAAACAGGTTCAATAGTAGTAGCTATACGAAAGAAAAATTCGGGTGCAATATGAGCTCATAACAACAATACTTACTGGTGGCTCATCGAGCTGTTTAGTTTTCCAAACGATTTGTATGGGAAAGCATGCCTTACGAGACACTTTTCTCTATAACTCGTGAAAACAATATCTTACTCTACGGTATTTTTAGAAAAAACTGCAATTAAAAAAATATTACGGTTTTCGACTGTTATAGACTTTTTCAAGGCTTCCGATATGCTTAGACATTTCTTGCAGTTCTTTACACTACGTAGTTCTTTTATCAAGAATTTAATGACACACATATATTTAGTTAAATACATTGATAAATTACACTAAGAGCCCGAAAATGCCAATTAATGTTCAAAATCTATTTTCAATCCGTCTTCATCGATTGGTGATACTCAGTGTGTACTATTCTCGGAAATGAAACTCGATCGGTTGAAAAGAATAACGTGTCGAAATGACTCTCTATGATTCGATGAAATGCAGAATATATAGAATTTTATCAAAAAAGCTGTTGAAGTATCGAAAAATCGAATCAGTTGATACTTACCAAAAAACATCGATCGTCGATAATAGTTAAAACTTAACGACAAAGTCGAGACTTATCGAAAAATATTGAAAAAGTTTTTGATCAATTTTGATCAAAAAGGGTGTGGCAGATATAGAACGGTACATATATTCTTAATCAGCGTCACCACTTTTATCCATTTAGCCATGTCCGTATCTAATGTTGCGTTTACTTATACGAGATTACTTGCATCTAAGCGATTATCGAGGTGATTGCGTTTAGAAATACAAAGTTAGCCTCGCAAATTGCACAGATTTATGTTGAAATTTTTTTGTAAGCAATTCTCTGTCATTGGATTAATTTTGCCAATAATGGAAAAGAAAAGTCTGTTTTATTTGAAATGAGCAAATCAAAGAAGTTAATGACATGTCAAAATTTATCTCGTTATCAGTTAATCTCATTGTGTAAGCCGGAATCGAGATATCGTTAATCTCATAATTGATGGAAATTTGGGACACATGCTTCACATTCAAACAAGGCTCTTGGGATTGAAAATGAGCTGAATCGGTTCACGAACACGACTAAGTAATAATAAATCGGTTCAAACAAATATATCTTTGCTGCAAACATTGACTTGTTAATAATCACCAAATCATGAATTTAGCAGAAGAAATATTGTTTTGTCGCTAGCGCATACATTTATTACTACTGAGGTAAAAACCGATAAGCAAAAAGCTAATATTGTAACATATGGATTCGTAAATAAATCGATATTTTCCATTGTTATATTCGATCAATTAATATATTAATATGATGGAAACATTATCTTTTCTCAGTGTACAAATAAAACATTTAAAACGCTATATTGAGAGAGATATGTGATGTACTTAGTTTAACCAAACTTCTAACAAATACTAAGCATAACTTGGACAAGATCAAGAAAGAATTTTTTTGAATTTCGACAAGAGGGTCAGCACGCAGTCTGGTAAAAGAAATAACCTTTTTATAAAAATTAAATGCTTCCTGTTATTGCGGTTTTTAATTTTGGCGAGGCCAAGAATAGCACCTTAGTCGTTTATCTTAATTAAGATAGATGCAAAATTAGGACTGTTTTGATCGAAGATTATTTTTTAACGACAAAGTTTTAATCCAATATAACGAATATATTTGATTTAAATTAATGAAAATCTTAAATGACGGTTATTTCTGATCGAAAATTAATAATTATTGATCGGAAAAAATTGAAATTCAAAAAAAATTGTTTTTGACTTGAAATAATAAAAAGCCAAAATAACGAATACTCCTGAGTATTCTAAGTCCAGAATAACGATTATTTTTGATTTAAAAGAATAAAAATTCAAAATTAACAATAATTTTATCAAAGCCGAAATTAATTATTTTCAGATGCATTTGTAATTAACATAAGAAATTTCGTTGCTTTTTTATGAACTACACATTAGCTATTTTTCGTAATCATCAACATAGGGCTTTTTTCAATCGCTTTCTTAAACTCTCCTTAAACGCTTTCGATTACTGAACACAGAAAAGCAACAACATCGACAAAGACTTAAAGAAAAATAATGAACATTTTAATTTTGAGCCAGAAAAATTCCAATGATCGCAGTTATCTTCATGACATGATTCGTTCCTTTGTTGGATCACAGCATTATCTTTTCTTTCATTTCCACCTATGACAGCTGATATTATTTCTTGCTCGTTTTTGTGGCTGTTTTGCTGTTGGTCGAAACTCAAGCACAAAGTTGTTGTCTTTTGCCGGGAACCGAGCGCAGTGTGAAGACTATCGAGCGACAAGAAGTAAAGATCGAACACGGAACACTGCGTACCAGTTATTCCGGTTCCATTATCGTCAGTTTCGTTTTCTCCTGTCGATGCTGCTGATGCTCGTGCATGATTTTGTTGCTATTATTGTTGCAGCTCCTTCTGCGAAGTCTGACATCTATGTAAGCAGCGTCATGCATAAGCAGACCAGACTGTTGAGTTATGACATACAGTGTGGTATGGTTTATGGTTGCTTTGGAGTATACGAACCAAGACGGTGCTTTTGTGTAATTTCTATAGAACTTAAATAAATCTACGTTGCACACTTTGCCAAAATGAAATTGGTGGATCCAGGGTTACCAAGTGACCTGGATTGACCCGGTCACGGAATTGGAATCTCAAGCCAAAGCCAGGGACGCGGTAGGAATTCAAAAATTTCTGATATAAAATGATTTTTGAGACATGAACTTCAAACTTTTGCCTAACGAGAAAAAAAAAATCAACAGGTTTTTCCTACACCAAAATTGAAGTTTTTAGGATTTTATGCATTTATGCAATTCTTTTTCCAAAAAAAAAATTTGCAATGTTTGCCAATCGAGGATAAAATTATTCTTTAATTTTGAAAATGTCGGGAATTGCTTCTGCACGATTTGGTAACCCTGGTTGGATTCTGAGGTCTCCAATTAAATTCACTTTTTCTGTGGATAGTTTTAACTAACTTCTTGGCGACACATCGTCAGTTATTTCGACATGAGTCGATTGACATTAGAGTCTTTTTTGTGCTGCAACTTTTCAAAACTTAAGCAAAATAAAAGAAATAATTTTATAAAATATTTTGCTCACTGAAAACCTGAAAATTTGCCTCAACTAAAATTTCAATATTTTTAAAGTTCAATTTTCTATATTCCTTCAAATCTGCACAAAAAAATATTAAAAAGCGTTTTGAAATCAAAATTAAATTTCAAAATATTGCAAAATGTCTGCTGTAAACTTTTCAAAAGTTCAGAAAAATGGAAGATTTTGAGGACCCATTTTAGTTTTAATCATTTTTTTTATTGTGAAAATTTAAATAAATTAAGTGTATAAATCTTTTTGTTTTGAGTTTTGGCCATTTTTATTTCATTTCATTTGTCATAAAGGGGACGAACATTTTTTTCAAAAAAATAAACTTTGTTTTAATTTTTTATGTTCCAACAATTTTACAGTATATTAAAATAAAAAAAAATATTCATGCAGTAGTTTGACTTATGGCGAAATGATTTATGATTCATCTAAGCCAAAAATTGTTCAATATTTTTTTTTTTTAAGTTCGAAAACTAAATTTTGAAGATATCTTGACAAGAAGTTGCAACCATACGGCCAATATTTTGAAAACAAATGAAGATATCAACACCGGCTCTAGCTATCAGTCAAGATTCCCTCTTGTACCACCGTAATTTAGGCGAAATGACCCTCGATGTTCTCGACAGACTGGAGGCAATACTTTTGTTTGTTTGTATTCCAGCTTATGCTCCATGTCGCGATCGGTTGTTTTTGTTTTTTATGAAGACAGAAATTTTGGTTTTTTTTCTTGCTGCCGATAACAGCAATTTTGAATTGTATGGCAGCTTCAACAGGTCTGCGAAAAGACGTTCTACTGTCGTCAGTCGACTGGATTTGGATTTGGTTCGTCTATGGTCGGCTAATGTTAGCCGCTCTCCTCCGTGTATGAATCAACAACTTGCTTTATTATTGCTTAGTGCGGCGTTGCGCATCGCATTTCTTGTCTCAATTAAGATGATGACTTATTTTGTGGACGCGTTGCAGAAGTCAACGGCAAAAGCAACGACGACAACGATGGCTGGTGGTGGATTAGAGTTCGCCAAAAAAAACCGTATACTCATAAATTTTTCGAGGACACTTAAAAATCGAAAGTACACAGCTTTAGAATATTCCTAAAAAAAAGAGGTTGCAACCAGCGATTCAGAATTTTTTTTTCTTATTTAGAATGCTCCATCTCTGCTGTCATACACAGAAAACAGTACCGAAAGAATTATTTCTTTACTTACCTTCATCTCTATAAAATGCACGAATTCCATATTTATTATATTTATTTTGATAAAAGTTATATACCTAGGGGAAAAATGAAAATGATGCGATGATTCGTGATTAGTGACACAAAACCTATAAAAATATTTCTAGGGTATATTCATCTTAAGTTGAAAATTTTCGAATCTTTAGCGTAAACGAAAAATTCAAGAAGATGAGTTCTTTTTTTGAAGAACTCTACTGCGTACACTACGTCGTATTTCTCTCCACGAGAACTTGAGTCTGTAATTGGCGATCCTCGTCATTCACTTGCTTCTTTCAGGCTAAGTGTGCTGATCTGTGCAATTTCTGATGGCCTGCATTTATGTTGTTGTTATTGATTGAGATTTTATTCGGCTTAATTTTTGCATTAAACTTTGTGGTACAGACTCATTGAAATGGGTTGTCTTACCTTTCTTACCTTGGAATATCAACCAAATAACTGTTCTAGGCTGCTATTGCCTTACGTTCCATTACACCAATATAAGGCTCTAACTTGTCTCAAAAACCGAAACTAAGTGGAACTTCCACAGCATATAGTGCACTCTTATGTATTTCTTGTGTATTTCCCCACGCCCTAAATGTGATATTCGTGTGCCGTAGCGCCAACAATGTTGTGAATTTTAGACTTAACGATATTTTTCATTTCATTGGCCATTTTTCAGTCTCATTTTTGATGTGGAAATTATTTGAGTAAGTCTTCGAGTTTAATTAAGTCATTTGATTGAAAAATTCAGTTTTAAACTTTTCTACTCGTATTATTCGTTGCATAGGTGCACGTATGTATAAGCGGACCACGCCTTAAGCTCTTGAATATTTTTAAGCAGGAATGGGCGAAAAAGTTTAAAACTAAGTATTCATTTGGTCATTTGCATCCCTCAAGAAAAACTATTAGAAACAAAAATCCTTAAAATTGCTGTAAGGCCAAACGGACAACTCTTAAAGCAGTGGACATTTTTACAATTATCGTTAACAAAATACCTGCTGACGGGGGTTCTGAGTTTGACATTGACTGCCCTATCAGGAGAGGCATAGATGCTTATGACATGATACACACTATGCGGCGCAACAACAATCTGAGCTTAAGTCTATAAATTAGGATATTCAAGTCTAACGTAAGAACAGTATTGCTTTATGACTATGGTACATAAGATATTTTTGGATTATATTTCGAAGTAATTTGGTCTAACATGATATCGAAAAGAAACTTGTGTCAACTAAAGCGAAAAAGAGTCAGTGAACGTGACACCTCTCATATAAAACGATAAATGTTATATTAAGTGTGCTATGAGACTGATCGCTATCAGGGAAATCTCTTATGGAAACGCGTGACGGATCTAACGACCTCGCATACAACAGTGAATCCAGGCTGCGAAATAAAATTTACAACAAAAACCACGTAGTAATACTCGGAGGCTTTGCGGCGCCCTAAGGAGTGAATTACAAATGATATGTTTTAAAATTACCACCACAACAGCCTGCTAGAACAAAATAATAAAACCCACTGACCCAGAAATTGCAATCATTTGATTCATTAAACCGTTCTCGAATTTCAGCATTTCAAGCTAGAGATCTTGGGGCTCAATGAAAGCCGTTGAACGGGACATACACGTGAAAGGCGCAGAACTTCTACTGGATTAAGAAGCATTATACGGTAGCTGACCTTCTCCAGAGTTATATCGTCACGATTCAACTCCAGTATGACATAAAAAAACAATAGTGGAAGCATATGCCCCACATAAGCTACAGAGCCCAGAGAAATACGAGTTCGACAGCACATCAACTTCAACCAAGTAGTAATTGCTTCAATCAGAAGACAGAAGATTTGCATTGACATGATTATTCTTATGGACGATTTTAATGGTCAAATTGGCAACAACAACAACACGATCTAACATATCAATAGTAAGCATGATATTGGCAAACTATACGAAAATGGCAACTTTTTGCTTGGTGTCTCATTTATAATCCCAGATATAAAGTTACAAGGCGTTCACTCAGTGGTACAGACAGACAGATTTCTTTAGCAAAATCTGGTGAAGCAGCCGCACAATGAGAAGCGCAAACTCTTGTTCTGACCACTTTCTTGCTGTGGCTAAAGTTAGATCAATAACTTTTTAGATAAAAAATTAAATAGGCCTCCTCAACGACATTATTAGTCCTCAACGATTTTCAACTTTTTTCGACCTTTTCAGCAAAAACTTCAAAGTTCATATGTATATATATATTTTGTTAACGATATGAGCAATCATAATGGAAATTTGTGGGTCCGAAAATGTTAGTTATCGCAAGCTCTCATTAAATCAAAAATGAACGAAAGACATATAATTTTTAATGATTCATCGGGGCGCTCCAAGTTGGGAACAATTTCTTATTCCGTCCATAAATTGACAGTTTTTTTAGTTGTAAAATAATAATATAATAGTTGAATATATTATTTGTATGAGCCACTAATAAAGAAAATACTAATAATATCAGCGTTACTTTTGAGTTTGTAGATAACATCCTTTTCATAGGATTATAAAGCAACGTAAGGAAATGAATAGTCGAGTGCTGCGGTTTTTACGTATGAAAATTAATGCTCAGTCTTAAATTTCTTTGTTTTAAGATCTCTTATCCGATTAGAAGGTCATAGCCGATGATTTAAAGCTTTCATCACTATTATAGACTTTTTTAGAAAAAAGAACAGAATAAGCTTAGATAAAAAAATGATTAATATTGAATATCTTATTCATATGCATGAAATTAATCCATAAGAGTATGAGCTGACTCCGTACCTGGCACTCATGCTCATCGATTTATTTACTTTCATGCGTTTCGACTAATGATGATGCTGCACACTGGGGCACTGGTTAAATGAAGGAGCTTCTTTCTACTGCTAGAAAGTAGCACACAAAAAATTCCCCAAAATTTTAAACTAAAAGAAAAAAACCGCCAAAAAACAAAAAATGTACACAAATTCAGCTGCAAAAAGAATATTGCTGTGAAAGGGATATCAATTTTGAGAGATATTTTCTTTATGTTTTCATCTTTGATTCAATTTACCTCAGAAATGGAAGGAAAAACAATGCACAAAAATGGTTAGTAGTTAAATTGAAAAACTCAAAAAAGTCGAATCATGTTGGAGAAGTCAACAGTAGCTTTGCAAGCATGCATTTAAAGGCTTAAGCGCTTTACAATCCTGGAGTTATGGTACATTCCTCAGGATAACGAAGGTGTTGGAATGCTACTTGCGTAATGACGTTGAAAACCGCCATTGCAAAAAAAATCTAACACAAGATGGACCCGAGTGTCAAGATGCAATATAATACGGCACATCTGGCAGGAATGGTATGCTAAGCGCTCTCTGGCACTGATATCCTGCACTTGACTTAGCTTCTCGTCAGTTTCTGTTGTCATACGCTTTGGCCACTGTCTCATACGCAGACATACAGATGTTGGGTCATCTGATTTCTGTAAAAGTTAGACCAATGCTTGGGAGGAGGAAAACAATTTCTTTTCTCCTGTTCCGTATTTGCTAGAAGACGGCTCAAAACACTTAATTTATATTCTTATTCGATATCCTAAGGGACCTACAGCATGTTAGTATCAATTTGAAAACTGGTGGATCTACGAGAGGACTTAGCTACAATATATTATGACTTGATCAAATTAAGTCGGTCTTCAAACTGACTGCCCCTTTTATCTAACAAAGCACCGCCACAGAACCCTTAAAGTGTTTTCAAAAGAAGTTTCCTAAGGTTATTGGGCAAATTTGGCTACACATCTGAAGCTCACCCTTATGTGCTTGGAAACATTTCGGTCAACAGCATTTTTTAAACACCAATACTTCTGTTGAAGAATTACATATTAAACATTTTGTTTAGATTAATGTTGTTGTTGTTGTTGTTGTTTGTATTCCATTGAAAACTAATCCAACGAAATCCAATAAAAATGACATAACACGTGTTTTTCACGCTTCCGCTTCATATGTGAAGGCATTCAACAACTATTTTTAGGTATTTAAGCGATCAAAAGTAAAAATAAATAACAACAATAATTATTGAAAACTAGTGATGATGTGCAACAGGAATTTTATTTTTGTTTGCTGCTACAAAATGCAATAAAATTTATCCGAAAAGTCTGATTTCCCGCGTCTTTGTTAACTTTTCAATTACCGGATGTGCTGACTTTTGTGGGTGTGGTACAAAAATCTCCCAAAAACAAAATTGTCAAAAGCATATACCACAACATTATACAAAGTTGGTTAAATAGTTTCAGCTTGAATCTTTTCGATACAAAACAAATGAGCTGCATTTTTGCAAAAAACTTCAGAAGCACAACCCTTAACGACTTCCTATAAATTTCGAATGGCATTACACAAGACAGAAAAAAGGAAATGAGAGCAAGCCTTCGAGGCAGGATGTGTGAACTTAATGATGTTTCGCTATCATTGGCGTATCTAGAGTTATTTTCCAAGGTGGGCCTGGCCCCTGAAAAGTGATGAATAAATGTAATTTCAGCTTCAATACTAAACCAATAAAAAATCCCCCATTGTTCGCATTTTCAGCTACATGAAAAATGTGCCAGTGGTTTGACAACAGGGTGTGGCAACTCCCACACAACTAAAATCCTAAAACGGTTCATCTTGCCACCTAAGGCAGATTTTTGCTACGTTTTAGTAAATCCATTTTTTGTCAAATTTCAATTAAATCGGAATCTAACTCTGTTCCTTCCGTTTACGCAACGCGACAAGGCGAGTCACACTTTCGCCTGAACAGTAAATTTCATATTATATGAGCTATCTAACTTTTACAGGGTTGCCAAGTAGCAAATGAGAAATTCCTAAGAAACAAGAAATTTTATAAAATTGCACAAATTGTTTCCTTTTTTTTTTTGGTCGGCAATATTAAATAATTTGCACAATATAGTATATTATATATGAGAACAAGATGTCTGACCTTTTTTTTGCCACCTGTATAAAAATAATTTTACCTCTAATAAACGTGAAGTGTTTTTTACGTTTTTTGGTATTACACACTAAGTTGCCATGCGTGGCCATTAGTTATACAACTTACTTGTTGAAAATTTCAAAAAATTTCTTCACCAGAAATTTGTTGTTGTGGAGTTTTTGGACTACATGCATACATACATGAGTTCTGCGATAAATTATCTACGAAAACTTCTAAAATTATTAACAGATATTGACGTAAAAAGTGTTGCCAAACATTATTTTAAAATTATATTATATTTAAGATCAAGACACAATTGCAATGCGCTTTGCAGGCTGATGCAATGATGTTTCCAGCACTTCAAGTGTATTGAAAATACATTGGACTCGAATATAGGTCATTCCATCTACAATGGGCATACCATTTTTTGTCATCTACTAGTACACAACTATCTAAAAAAAATATCAAAGCTAATTTAAATTGTGTTGGTTTGTTTATATTCATCAAAGAATATTGTTGTTTTACTTACGAGCTTTTTTGAACACAATTAAAAACTTTTTTTTTTAAACAATAATATTGGTCAAAAAAATTCACTCAAAAAAGTTTCAGCCTATTTAAAAATCATGAGGGTAAAGATAGGCCCATTATAGATGGAATGACCCATATGTAATATAAAAGAATATTTACTAGATAAAACTTTTTTCTAATCCTGAAAGTCCCGGTATTGTCTCTTTATAGTACCGTGATTACTTTAGCCTATAGGTAGAGTGAATCCCGTGATTGCCATTCCTAGATGAACCCTAGGGACTGACCGAATTTTACTATTTTAGAAGTTTTTATTTATTAGCTTATACTAATCGAGCATACCAAATTTCGTTATCATAGGAGCACTATGCGTCGGCACGAATAATTTGATTTTGTCTAATTAAGTTTTTTAAGTTGTCAGTGATTATAAAAACGAAGAAAAAATAGTTATCGCCATGCTTTGTTTCACTTTTTGCCTGGGCTGTCAACAGATCTATGCGAAAAGGGAAACAGCAGTTTCTGAACTCAACTACCGCCGGCCTTGTGGCAGTTATAGTGCACTACGACTTCAACCCAGAGATCTTCGGGATCAGTTCCAGATTCAGGCACTTGAGATGAAACATCAATAAGTTCACACATCACGCTATGAGTGCTTGCACTCGTCTCTTTTTTTTTTGGGAAATGACTCCCAAAAATAGCAACCGATTAATAAAAATAAAATTAAGTTTTTGGCAGTTTACTTCTACGATTATTCTTGAATCAAGGGTTGAAAATAGTTTCCTCGATGGTTCACGGATAAGGTTTGAACCCTAAATGTCCCATGTATGAGCCGTGGATTGAACCGACTTTCCCGATAGCCAATTTTCGTAAGTTTAAATCTTGCCTGATTTCGATTTGCTTCAATTGTAACCAAACTCATTTAATTGGCTTCGGCTATGTTCTTTCTCTCTTATTTCACTTAATTTCGTTGGTTTTCTTTTACTTATCTTTTACCATAAAACAAACGCTAAATCAAAAGATAATTAAGCAATTAAATATAATTGAAAGCAAAATGACGTTGACTTCGACTGTGCTACAACTGCAACAACAACTTGTATCCAGTGTTGCCATTTTGGTAGATATTAACCAAAATTGGTAGATCATTTCTAAAAATTGGTTCAAATAGATCAATTTGTTTTATATTATTTATGTAGGCATATGTTTGTTTTATGGAACTCAACATATTTTCTTTTTGATCGATTCAGAGTGAAACAAATAATTTCGGGCCGGATTATGACGCTGCTTTAACATTTTGTAATGGCGCGTCTATTATTATCTGACAATTCTGAACTAAGGAATAACATTACATGTTACATCTTTGAATGGCATCATCCCCACAGATCAGGATCACATTTGAATCTGAACTTATGATGTATCGTTATGTTAGTATGTAAGAGTATCAAGTAGTGTTGAGAAGACATACAGTTTTAAAAACAATGGTAATGCTTCGCGGAAGCTTTTAGAAGTAGAATAACGCTAAAAAATGTTGATAAATCAAAAAATGTCAATTATTGCGATATTTGTCGAAAAACAGCGCAAAATGTCGAATAAATCAAACGACGTCGAAAGGTTGAGTGGGTCGAAAAGTTTCGAAAAATGTCAAAGCATCGACAAACGTTGAAGAAGTCAAAAAATTTCGAATATATAATGTCAGAACGTCAAAGAATTCGAAGTATGTCGATTGAGTCGAATAATATGGAATAAGTCGCAAAATGTATAATATGTTGCAGTGGCGTCAGTTCACCAAATGTTGGGGGGGAGAACGAGAGTAATAGTTCCACCACTATAAGATGGGATTATTAAATTAATGTATTGATAATAACTAGTATCAGATCCTTAGGGGGGGGGAGGGGGCAATTCCCTCCCCAGCCGTACTGAATTGACGCCACTGATATGTTGTAAGATTCGAGATATATGGAATAACTAGCTACCGGCAGACGTTGTTCTGCCCTTTCGTGCAGGTGGCGCAATGAACTTGACTCGGTTAAATTCCCTGTATTAAAAAGTCTGGAAAAAGAATTCGTTGGCGCGATTACAGAATAGGCAAGGGGACCGAAAAATTACCGCCTCAATGATCAAGCGCGTAGAAATGCGGAGTCTTTTAACTATTTGAACGAAGAAAAATTATACATAAAAATAGTTTTTCAATAAATATTAAAATCAATAGGCATTGGGATTCTACTGCAAGTATCTTCTAAATGGTTAGAGTAATTGATTAACCAATTGAGACCTTTTTTGTAGAGCGTTCAATTTCCTATAGAAATAATTGAAGTTCATTTGGCAATAATTATTTTTTAGTAAGTTACAAAATTCAAAACAAAAAAATAATTTTCCTTAAAATACTTCATTCTTTGACCTTGGATATTTTTCAAATGGTAAGATAAATGAAAAAAGTGTTCGAGATCATTTTTATAGAGCGTTTAATTTCCTATAAATATTGACAATGCAACTGGTTTAACAATCTATTGATGATAAGATATGACCATTTTTATATGAGACTAAATTAAAAATGGAAAACTATGATGAGCATAATCTTCCCGTTAACAGCAAGAGCTCAGATTTGGTAAGTACTTTCTAGAGGTACCTAGGAACTAGTTTCCGTGTGTCGGATTCAAAAAAAAAAATATTTGATTTTTTTGACCCACCTTAATGTGCCAATCTCCCAGAATTTTTCCACTCATATGTATCGAATATTCTTCGACTTCTTCAACATTTTTTGTCTGTTCTGCGTTTTCTCAACATGATTCGACTTTTTCAATATTTTTTTCGACACTTGCCGACTTATAAGACATTCTATGCTAACAGGCTGAATCACCAATAAGTTCAGACACACCGGCTTGCACTTACCTGCTTTTAATTTTTGTTAACTTCGAACTAACCCAATCCACTGTACGCTAGCACGCAGCATGAACATTAATAGAGATGTTCAACGATTAATGAGCGTAGCAAACGACTGCTGCAAGCCAAGCGGTGTGGAGAAATGCGATGGAAGAGGCACAGCAAACCGGAATGAGACTTAACTGTCAGGTAAATGATACGCGCATCGAATTAAAAAAAAAATCGAACAAAATGGAAATATAGAAATAATTCCTGGTCAGCACTGCGTGGGCCTTTTTAATTGTGAGTAAACCCTTGAAGGGCTTGGCAAAGCAGAGCATCTACGTCCTTATGTTGCATCGTAAAGGAAAAACTTTGACCATTTGACCGTTTTTAGGAATAAAAGACAAACGCTTATAAATTAAACTAACAGGCTTATTCAAATTTAAAGTAAATGTACCAAAATGAAAATAATTCAAAATTTAACCATGATATTACTACGAAGTCAGAATTAAAGTGTTGTCAGAAGTTTAAATTAATCAGAAAAATGTAGCTACTTGGTCTTTTGAGATCACCACTTTCGAATACCGTAAGCAGTCCATGCAATTTGACTATAGCTGATTGTTGAAAATTACCACAGAAGCCTCATATGTTGACAAATTTATAATTATAGTTCTTAATAGGACATTTTTCTCCACGCCAATGCACCCGATTTATATTTTAGTACTCAGAAATCATGTTAGCCGAAAGAATAAATGGCACTAGGATGAAAAGAAATTTCAAATCGGGAGTCCAATCTCGAAATCCCAGCGTCTCGAAAATTTCGGAATAACTATTACGAAAATCCGGCATTTAAAATTCAAGACATCTATGGAATAAATTGCAACTGAGTCAGTTCTTTAATAAACTTTGTTTCATACACAGGTAAATCTAAATTTTCAATACGAAATTGAATATATACTGGAGTGATTTGGCTGAAATGTGATAATGGTGCATTGCACTTATGTAACATTTTCATTTTGACATCAACATTTTTCGACTTATTCAACATTTTTCAATTTGATTTGAATACCTCAACCTTTTTCGACTTCTTCAATTCTAAGTCTTTTTCAATACTCCACGATTTATGCAACTTTTGTCGACTTTTCCAAATTTTTTTCGACTTATTCAAAAATTTTCGAATCTTACAACATACATTCACAAATACACTTTGGTTCAGCATCCTTAGTTTTGTACTATTTTCCTCCTTCGTAGAACAATAACCAATAATGTTAAGATCGGGTGAGTAGGGCGGCCTAATTTTGGATTGAGATCCATGATTTCACTATACGTGTCACTCTGGTGGTCCAAAAATATCTTTAGTCTTTGGAAAAACTTGTGCCAGAAGATTTTTGTTATGATTTTCAGTCATTCGGGTACTACGATGAGCTCAATAGTGCCGTAGTATGAAACTGCAGCCCATAACATAACGCCGCCCTCTCTACTGTGATGACGGGTCAGAAATTCTTCCTCCTTACGCAAATAAGGCTATAACTTTTATTTTCACACAGTGTATGTATGTATGCACATGTGTATAAACTTTTTAACATTTATCGACTTAATCAACATTGTTCGACTTTTACAACATTTAACGAATGTTTTGAGTTCTGGACGCAGAAAACTATTAAGTTAGCAGATACACAGTAAACATTTATTTGACCCTACCAAATAACTTTAAATGCCTATCATATAAAAAAACAGAGCTCTTCGATTCATGACATGGTAATATTTACCAAATAATGCAAAAAATGCTGGATCAATTTTGATCAAATTTGCATAGTTTATTGCTAAGACACTTAGTCTTATTCTCCGATTAAAATTATCTCGATATTCCTATTTGTTATCAAGTTATTAAAGTTTCAAACAGGCTTAAGAAGTTACTTGCGCAAATAGCAACAAGCATGCAAGCACAACAACCGGCTTATGGCAAGCTAAAAGTGTTTGTGTGTGCGTTTTGTTATTGCCTTATCCACTGTGTATTAAGCCACGCATGGCTGAAAGAGAAGGCATTATGGGAGCGTGAGAGAAGATCATTTTCCAAAATGAAACTCAATAAAATTTCAATGCGAATGTAGGAATTGCCGATGAGAGAGTAAATTTTCTTATAACTTCTCCTTCATGGTTTTTCAGCGGATTCAGATTTTTTTTGACAAATACAGAAAAAAAGCAGCGATGTACAAAAATTTTAATTAATGCAATGCATTGGAACATTTATTGGAGGGAAAAAAAAACAGAATAAAATCTTTTGTTAATATATATGCGTGGAAAGCCACGCAGACGAAGTAGCAGGCATCAGCTAGTTGATAATTAATATAGGTACCGTGAAACACACATGTACATACATTAATTTGAGGAAAGCATGCACATTTCTCAGTGTAACCGAAATTTAGTTAGTAAATGGTCAATGAACAGCGTTAAAGTGAGTGATCAATCGTTTAAGAGCACAGAGTTTTTTTAAAGAGAGCCAGGCCAACTCTCTTTCGTACTTGTGCTCTTTTGTTAATAAATTTATTTTTAAGGCTGTATTGTTATTTCATGTACACACACTTGCACGTGTAAGGCAAAAGCAAAAACAAAATCAAAAATTTGTTGTAAGTGCGTCCAAGTAAAGTGGGACAGCAATAATGAAGCCTGTAGTATATTATGGCAGGCGTGCACAATGACATGCGGGTGTGAGCGAGAGTGTCGAACACTTTTGCTGCTGCCATGGTGTTATTGTTTTTTTACATTTCGACTAAATTGAAAGATCGTTTAACGTCTCGTTGGAATTGTCATTGTTTTTGTTGTTGCTCATCCTGCTGTTGGTGTTCCGTTCGAGCCGAGCTCGCAGAGCAGATACATTTCGTTTGCGCATCCACGAGTTACTTACACAAGCAATCAGTGCGGAACAGACGCGAGATTAGTTTGCACGTTAATTTTTTTTTTTTTGAAGTGAATTCGAAAATCAACAACAATAAATGATAAGAAATTTTTGTTGATGGCATTTAACCTAGAAAAATTAAAAAAAAAACCAAAACAAAAAGTTAATAGGAAAATTCGGACGGGATTAAAAAGAAATAAACGTCCAAAATAATATGAAAAAATGTTCAACGAAATCAAAACAAAATAGTGAAATAAAAAAGAAAATTGGTTTTTCAGTGCAAAAAATTTAAAAAAAAATATCAATTATGCACAAAAAATTTAGTAAAATAAGGAAATTTCTGTTACAAATCTACAACTTTAAAGTGCTACACAAATAAAAAAAAATAAATTATGTATTGTAACAAAAATTAAACTGTTACTATAAGAGAACAAGTGTTCACTGGCAACCTTCCACATACCGCACATCATATAAAATTATCACATTTGCATCTGAAAAATAATCAGTCAGCCATCGACCGGCGGCGGCAAAGTAGCGTTCCCACACATGAATATTGTGATACAATTAAATAAAATTTTGAAAAATTATCAACAAAACAACAACAAATATGGATGCTTATACTTTGCCTACATATTTTCCATTGGCGTAAGTAAAAAGAAAAAAGTAAAGAAAATATCAAATGTTCGCTGTTTGCAGAATCCCGACGGCATAAGTGCCGCACAAGCACAGGCAACGGCCTAGAGACGTTGCTTTTGTATTATAGTGTAACAAAATCTGAGTTTTGGCACACCTCCATAATTGAACTAAAACCTAACCAATGATTTTTGACAGCTCGGGCTAAAAAAGCTAGGGTGGACAAGGCCGCGTGTCTTAAATTTTTTTTTTTTAATGAAACCACTGAAGTCTTTATGAGGCTACATAGCCTGAAGTAGTCTCCAAATACTGGATGTTGCTTCAATATACATACATAAATGAAATGTTTACAAAATTGGTGCTTATTCAATTTTGTTTTGAGGGGAGGGCCTTATTATCAGCTATAAGCCCCAAAAGAACTTTTTCAAAATTATATATACCTGGAATTGAACATAGACCCAAAAAAATAAATTTTTGATGCAATAACACTCCACAATATTACCATTAAGTGTGATCACAGTTGCATTCCTTAGTCTACGGAAAATAATTTGGTTGAACAAGCCAAGTGCACATTTTTTATTGAACAATTAAATATTTGCTTGTGGTAAACATATTATGTTGCAAGTTGTAACTTGCAACTAAATAAACATACGGAATATTAATCGAAGCGTTTTTTAGCGCGGAAAAGTCGCCAAAGCCTACATACATATGTAAAGGAAAAATGAGTTCAGCACTGGCCCAAGTCTGAGTTTATGCTGGGACAGCTCTGGCATCCTATGCTGACTCAAGTTTGACTAATATCTGGGATGATAACTTCGTTCAAGGCTTGGCTCGATGAAGGTCGACACACTTCCAGCCAAGCTTGCGTTACTGGCTAAATTGTGTCTAGCTCGGATCTGCCCCAAACCTATAATTCAGAGGCACAAAGAATACCTAAAGCTTGCTGCGTCATACATCAACCAACTTTGGGTGCCCAACGCTCCAAGCAAAACATAGGCCAACCCTGAGCCCAATGCAAGTAAGCTAAGCATTGACTTTTTTGTCCTTATTTTGAAATAAGGCTCGAGCCTGTTTGAAGTAAACTTAATTCTTGATATACAATTTTTACGTAATAGCGCAATTACCTTCAGAATCAGAAATTAATAATGGCCTAAAACCATGAAGTTGATGTTATAATTTGAATAACACCTTATTTGATTAACGAATTATGACAAAGCCAGAGGAATATTGAAGTTAAGTCCTGTAGCTATTTCAGCGGTTGAAAAAAAATGTTCCGTATAAATAAGGTAAAAAATATATATGTAAATCTCAGAAAACGGTCTAGAAGTTGAAAGCAATTTTTTGAAATGTAGACTAAGTTTTCTTAAAAGCTGTTACTTTTTATAAAAATTCGTTACTAACTTGTACTTTTAATAACAAATCTGTAAAGCGTATTTGTTTTTGTTCCTTTTCTACCTGTTTTATACCTTTGTAATTAAATTTCTTCCTGCAATTTTATTTTTGGCCTCCGCAACAGGGGTAAATCGTACCATGCAGAGAGACCAGCTTTGAGCATACTATTGGATGTTAACCGAGCTCACAGTCAAAGGTCACCCACTGATCCAGATGTGGATGTGCTGTGGCCAGCTGGCTGTGAAAGCCGGTGTTGGACATAATATAGCATCGTTATTTAAGAGCTTGTAGACTTCAACCATTGAATATTGAGTGGTATCAGGACTTAATTTCTGGAAAAAAATTTTTAAAAGTAGTGGAGCTTAAATTTCAGATAAGGGAACCAATGATTACTTTTCGATTTCAATTCCAGTGAATCGACTATTCATTTCCATGGTAAAAAAAAATGATTCCTTTGTTGATTTCAATCCACGAATCGGAATTTTAAATGCAAAATTTTGGCTCCATTTCGAGGAATTTCAATTCAGAATCATTTTTTTATTTTGTAGTTCATTGTCAAGGAATCGATTAATTTTCAATTCCATTCAAGGGTTTGAGTTTGAGAATTTGAAAAAGAGGATTATGAGCACTTTCTCGAAAGTGGTTTTGGCCATCACTATAGACGAACACCCATGCTTGAATCAATAAGGCGATACGTACCTTCGTTTAGCTTCGTAATGTCGGCCAGTCTTCGTTCTTGTCAACAACGAAGTGAACGAATTTTTGAGTCAAACGTGAAGCCAGTCTATGTGCGGCTGGGATATCTGGCAAACCACCAGTACTCTGCTACACAATTGACCAACGATTTTCTTCACCAAATTCTGAAAATTCTAACGTTGAATTTCTCAGCAGATACCGTCAAGATCCGAGTTTCATTCAAGCCGAACAGCAAAAGTGGAATTGCATTAGGCACACGTTGCTGACATTTGCCAACTGAAGTCTGCCCACAAGCCTGCACCGATTGCTAGAACAAGAGTTACCCGAAAGCTTTGGGGAGAATTGAAGTTACTCGTTGCTAATCTTGCACATTGTAAGAGTTTTGTGGAGGCCCTATGAGGAGTAAGAGGGACTCAACAGAATGGCATTCATTAATTTTTTCTCAGTTGTGTATAGATTTTTGGTTGGGAAGTTTTGAATTTTACAAATTTTACGCGGTTAGCATTGGATAAGCATCCATTATTTTTATAATAAGCAAACTATGCAACTTAATTAATTTTGTTACAATTAAACTTTATAGTTGATTTGGCTATGATTAAACAAGCAATATAATTTTGCTGTATGTGGTCTTTACCCTGCACTAGATCCATTTACGGCTTTTAGCTTTTTTATGGGCAAACTTCAATTTCATATCTCTAACTGCAGCCACTTCTTAAAAAAAAAATAAAAAATTAAAGTGTGCTAAGACTTGGGAGAAGAATGCATCGTTATTGCGAAAAATCAAAAAGATACAACTATCCCACTAACTCAAGACAAACAATTTTGCCTTGAATTTTCATAGTTTAGGAGGAAAAAGAAGTTAGATGGTAAAATTTGACGCATTTGGTTACATGTCGGTTAATTGTTCAAAATCTAATGAATTTAACACCCTGAAAATTGGTGATCTTATAGGAAAACATCTCACCTTTCTTCTAAAACTATTTAAAAAAAATTTATCAAACTTTAAAAAAACTAAAGTCATTTTTATCTTTCAAAATTTAACCTACATTTCGTTAATCGTTAATAATGTACCACTGTACATATTCACCGTTGCCAAGTTGAGAAGAAGGCATTCCCGGCGTTCCCAAAATAGAATTATGTATCGTTCAAATGGCAAAAATTGAAATAATTTTTTGGGAAAAATACAATTTTTTGGGAAAAAGTTAATGACCTTTAAAAAAAACATAGGCACATGTCTCAAAAATCCCTCAACTCAGTTACCGGCTATTACAGAAATTTTTCAATTCCAACAGCGCCCGCGGCTTATATATATGAAGTTCCAGGCCGGCCATTTGACAATTCTGAACACATTATACATTAAATAAAGGCCCTAAGACACTGCCTTGAAGCACGCCGCATGTCACGGGTAGCATATGGCCTTAACATCAGTCATATAAACTCAGAGTTAATATAGGAAATCCCAGATTTCTATATCCATATTACATGATCAAATAGATAAAACTTTTTTAAAATGCAAATAACACCCAAAACGCCAAAACACCCAACAACATTAACCTCAGCTTCCTCAGTACCAGTATTTTTCTGCAACAATATTGCCAGTCAAATAGGTGTTCTGTTGATTCTTCTAATAATGTCATATATTATCATCAATGGAAAGAATTGACATCGGTTGATAGTTTTGAATTTTGTTGGACTCCCTTCGGAAGAGCAGTAACTTTATGCATTTTTAATGTTATAGTAAGGAATCTGTCGAGGAACTCGCTCTCGAGAATTTAATTCTTTCTCAAGAGGAAGAGGAATCCTACTTCCGGCAGGGATGCTGGTATGTTTCATTTGATTTTGACAGCTTAGGTTAAAAAAAAAGATAAACACCTATTTATGTAGGTATTAATTTGTATATATTGATTCAGGTGACCGACATTTTTCATATTGTTGCCTCCATTTTTGATGTTTTGCTTCATTTCATTTTGGATTTGCAGCTCTTTTTGTCAAAAAAAAAAACAATGGAAAAGTATCTTAAGACTTCGCATGATCCGAAGAATAGCGCAGAGTGGGTGCCAAACGAAATCGCGAGCTTCATAGATCGGTGCAAAATAAAAATTGATATGCTCAAAGCGCCTTTGAATGCTGGTTAAGCAGACCTTTGATTTAAAAATATAAAAATCCAGAATAACCAATTATTTTGTAACTCAAGAAATCAAAATCCAAAATAACGATAAATTTTTATTCTTAAAATAAAAATCAGAAATCTTGTATCTACGCTTCTAGTCGAAAGAAACGTATCACACATTGAACTCATGAATACACGATTTTTCACGGACTATGTTAAAAACACAATCTATGCAGGATTTACGTGAAGATCACGTCAAAATATTTTGACATGATACTAAATGAAATTGACAAAACGTTTTCAACTATTGTTGTCTTTAATTGTACTGACAAAATGAATTTATATTGAAGTTCGCAAGATATATACAAGGTAGATTTTTTACTGCGAGCTTTGTGTAGTATTTTGTAAAGAACACTTCGACATTTAACGAGATTATTGAAACTTTATCGACAATTTTCGTAGCTACAAGAAATTTTCCGACATTATTCTTTGACAATAATCGTCACATTTCGACTTTTAATGATTTTTTGACACTAGACAACATATTTCGACTATCGGATGTGATATCTTCGACTTTTTTCGTCATTATTCGAAATTTTTCGACATTTATCAACATTACACATGGGGCATTTATCTACTTTTTCGGCACCATGAAAAATTGTTCAACATATTTCGAACTTTTGAACATTATAGAACAATTTTCAACACTTCCGACGTTCGAAGTTTTCAACATCATTCGACATTGATGGATATTTATCGAATTCATCCCCACTATTCGGCAAATTTGTTGGACACTTGTAGACTTTTTGACATTATTGGAAATTTTCCACTTTGTCAACGTTACTCGAAATTATTCGACTTTGTCCGTCGGTTATAGATTTCTACGACATTCTTCGACACTTGCGATGGCATTCGATGTTTTGAAATTCTCGGCCCTGCTTGATAATTTGTGTCTACATACATACACATATGCACGTGAATCTATCTATGATGAGGAAATATCATCAAGTTCACACAATGCGACTGCTTTCTTTTTTTTATCACAGTTGGGATGAGTCAATTTGAACCAAAAATCTAATTGAGTTATCTACAACAGACCCAATTCATCCTAAAGTAAGTAATAAGGTAAAGTTGAAACATTACATACAGACGATTTGAAGCAGTCCAGTTTTCAGCATTTTCATTGTGTCAATGAAAAATTTAAAGAGCAGGAAGGACAGAAGAAAAATATTAAATACCCGAGCTATAGCAGACAAAATTCGAAACTGTTTTTATTTTGATTTGTTACGCATTATAGTAATTGTGCAGAAAACATAGACTACCTGCAGCAATGAGTTAGCCAGTTCTGTCGTGTCGTCTTCGCCACATTAAGAAACTTCAGTGTTATTGAAGGGACAACGCTGCTGCAGACATGTGTGTATCCGTCATACTTCTTGTATGCAAGAAGGCAACGAAAATGATTTAAAAAATAATTTAGAAAAGAAAAACACACAACCTTAAATACAAATATTAAAACTAAAGCAAAATTCTTGGAATTATTGCTTTATTTTCATGCCAGCTATGCATTTTTGCTGTTGCCGATATTTGTTGTTGTTATGTTGTTTTTGTTATGTTTTTGCTGGTAACGCTGTACGAAATATAGCATTTCCAAAAGCAGCACGTCCCATCTTACAGTAGCCGTAAATTGAACATGAGTATGAATAGAACGTATCCGACTGAGTACGACGACGACGACGACGACGACGACAACGACAACGACGACATAAGACATTTGTGCTAAGGGCTGACTGACGGACTGGCAAGAGACAGGCAACGTCTTTTACGGCTGCTAAAAAATGCTTACATCAGCAATAATACGGATATGGATGTTCAAAATTTAGTCTTATGTACGCATGCAGACAACCATCGTGACTTATTCATGAAAAGAGAATACATATGAAATTATGTATGTATGTACATTGGACTGGCTCGAAAATCCCACCGCCTTTTCGGTTATTCTTTTAGAACCACCTTGGATAGCGTGATTCCAAAATTAAACTAAAAATAATTGACGATTCAGCACCTTTTATTTACTTATAAACAGTGTGGGCCAAGGATTTCACCATCAGAATAGTAAATAATAAAATCAGAAACCGTAAATAATCGCTATGTTCAAAATTTAATGTTGCACAAAAAAAATCACAATGAAGGATATTTGAGTTTAAATATGCAAATGAGTTTTTTTAACGGATAGCTTAGATATATGACAAATCTTTTTGTATATCTGATTTTATTTTAAAAATCAAAAATAGTCGAAATGTGAATTTTAATTTTTCGATCCAAAATAATCGTAATTTTTAATTTAAAATTTTTCGATGTAAAAAATCATGAAATTGAGTTTCTATTTTTTTGATCAAAAATAATCGTTTTTTGTCTTTTGTTCTTTTTTTATTTCAAAAATATTTCGGATTTTTATTTCTTTCGATGAAAAATAATCGTAACATTCGACTTTTTTTGCGATCAAAATAAATCGTTATTATGGATTTCAATTGTTTAAGACCAACACAATTGTAATTACAAAATATAAAAAATTTTAAAAAAATCCAAAAATGCAGAAGAGGTTGAAATATATTGTAAGTCTAAAAATTTTTACAAGTCGAAGTATTTTAATTATCGAAAAAATCGAAACTTATCGGAAAAGACGATATATGTTTGTCGAAAACTATCAGAAAACATCGAAACTTACCAAAAAACTTAACCGTATCGAAGAGCATTGGAATTTTCGAAAATAGTCAAAAAATTCTGAAAAGTCGAAACTTATGGAAAAATATTTAAGAAATTTGAAGCTTATCGGAAAAAATCGAACATATTCTTATGTTTGAAAACATCGAAAAAAATTGAGCAAAAAGTCTAGTAAGGGTGCTATATTTCGCCTCGTCAAAAATAAAATATCCTACATCACATTGACAGTAAAAGTGCACTTAAGCCTTAAATTTTCATAAAAAGGGATATTTTCTACCACGTTACGTGAGTGTTACAGCTTTTTCTTACGATGTGTTAGTGGATATCTCTGACAAAGATCATCAAAAGATTTTCATTTGTATTGAATACTGAATTAGCATCGCCTGAAGTTGTCAAATTTTGAATAAAAAAATTGATTTTAAAAATTGTGCAAGCTATGGGGGCTATCGAATTTTGCAACAAAATAGGTGTGGCTTCGAATCGAATGGCCATGTTCTTTTATTCTAACAAAAAAATTTGAAATTTGACTGGAAAACAATGGAAAAATAAATAATTTTCTAGTTTACAATTGCAAAACCACTTCCTTTTCGGCACCGCCCACTCGTGTAACATCAGTTTTCATGTAGTTTTATTCGCTTAAAAGAATGCCATGAACTGCATATCATTATCTTACTCCACAGCCAAGAATCTGCATTTTTCTAAGATAACAAACCTGACATTTTATGAATCGGAAGTGCCACACCTTCTCGCTTAAATTTGCCTTACTAATGTGCAGTGCTTTTTCGAATCATTCCCACTGTTTGTGTGGAATTTGGTTTGCTTACCAAAAATATTTCTCTTAGTTTAGCTTGTTAAGGAGGTGTCACGCCCTCTTGTTGAAATTTGCTAACTTTTTTCGATGAAACTGTCCCAGTTATTATTAGTTTTTCTGGGTTATTTCGTTATACTATGTCACATAACTTTACGATAAAGTGTTTTCAGTGTTTTATTTGTGTGGGCAGTAGAGGTATCCAAGAACCGATTTTGTCCTCGAAGAATCTTGTCTGAAGGTGCAGCCTGTGTATCGAATTTCATTTAATTATCTTACTTTGTTCCCATAATCGTGATTTCGACAGATAGACAGACGGCCTAAATCGACTCAGATAGTGACACTGATCAGTAATATATACACATCATTTATCTGCCTCGCCCCTTCCTATGCGTCACAAAGTGTATGTAAAAAATTATCAAATGCTTCTTACAGCCAAAAAAAAAACTACTCCAAACAGGGACTCTTTGAGGATACATCGGTCTCTGGACAATCTCTCTTTTAAGTTTACATCGGCCCAAATGCGAAGTTTTGCTTATTAACAAATCCGCTGAGATGAAAGTGAGCCTTGTCCCTTAAGGTAATTTTTTTTGAAAAACGGTCATCAACGGCAAACATACGCCACTTAAAATGGTCTGGATGCTTCAATTCCTGGGTCAACTAAAATTCGACGTAATGTTACTCTTGGGAGACTTATTTCCTGCGCACGATGGCAAGTTTATGTGCTTGGGCTCCAGCCCATATTTTCACAAACGTTACCAATGCTTTTGGCTGAACGACCTGAAGGAACACGCACACACTGATGCCTTCAAATCTGTTGCCGACCCAGCTTCTTGGAATTCGTGCATCACACTCAAAGTTGGTTGATTGTTAACACCAAAAAATCACGTAATGCGCGATGTGGATTTCTTTTTTAATGTCATTTTCATTGCAGGCTCCGATAATCTTAACACGTTTTGTCACCGAGCATCTATCCAAGACTTAAATTGTTAATGGCTGTACATAAATGAAAGATGTCGAGATGAAACAAAATTTTTTATGTTTAGATTCTATTCGCCACTTTCATGGTGAAATACCCATTCGCCCATCCCTTACATACAATGAACATAATGATGTTATCCGAAAAGACGCAAAATGCCAAATTATATCGAAAAATGCACAAACTCTGGTATCAGGAGGCCAATTGTTCTTGTGTTTTTTGTTATGGTTGCATAGTTAATATTAAAACCTATTTTTCTTTATTAAAGTTTACTTACATCATCCCACAAACTATTGGTCCACTGCAGTTGCTCTTGTCATTTTCCAAATATGTACTACTAAAGTTTCGGTTTAGGATTAAGTGCAACGCCAGCGAATGCAAATCGGCCCAGTTTGGCTCCTAAGAAGGAGGGAATCATTTACAATCGTATATTATTAGAACTGCTTACATGTTTCTTGCAATATAACATTTAAGGTCCTTTAAGGTACCGCGCCCACTTATGCAATTCCGCCTAGTTTAGTTCTGTAAAACCTTGGGACACCAAAAACCTTTGGGGTCTCTTGGGCGGTGCCAAGCATTGCAGCGAGTCTTGCCAGTTTAGAAGCACAGCTTATATTGGTAAATGTTTTTAAGGCTCTAAGGTTTTTATTAAAATCGCTGCACCATTTTCAAGCAATATCGAATCAAATTTTTCGTTTGTTGTAAAGTGCCACGCATACTTTCTCAATTTTGCCCACTTTTTATACAGCATATGATAATTGTAGTCGATATTCGCCTTCCAAAAAAAAGTTTGAGCCACCCTAATATACGTATTATTAAATAGCTCTGCGAATAAAGAGGTAGTGCACGTTGTTGGACAGCTTAGATTCGATTACGTCAGGATTTTGAAATATTTGAGGCAAAATACTTAAGAATTGGCCTTATTTTGATTGCTTTTGAAGTAATGTAAAGGATTCAAAAATTTTTTCAGCTTTCTTTTCTAATAATAACATCATTTAGTACAATCCTTTCCCTCTAAAATGAAAACAAAGTTATAGCCATTTTAAGGTGATATGAATTTGATCCCTTACAACCCAACAATCCAAGCAAGTTCATATTCATATCACCTTAAAAGTCGAAAAAAGATGTAAAAAAATGGAAATTGATGTGTCGAAAAAATTTGAGTTAGTCGAAAAAGTTCAAAAGTATTGAGTACCTCGAAAATTATGTAAAAGTTCAAAGGACGAATAAAGTTAATAAAGCCGAATAATCGTGCAAAATGTTGGAAAGTTCGGAATTGAAAAACGGAAAAATTAAAAGAATACGTTGAAAAGTGTTGAATAAATCGAGAAGTTGAAAAAAAAAAGTCGCAAAATGTTGAACATGTCGAACAAAGTTGAAAATGTTGAAAAAAATCGAAAAGTGACATAAAGCTGAAAATGGTACACATAAAAATTTAAAAAAAAAATGAGAAATAAGTAGGAAAGTTCAATGTTTTATATTCGTACCTGCATCGACAATGCATCGAATTTGCGATACATGCCGTAAAGAGTCTTATGTAAAGGGCGGGACACATCCACTGGTACTTTTTAGGATCATTATTCTCACGCCAAATTTTAGTATACTTGATCATGTAGATCCCTAGACATAACATTAAAGGCATTTTACTGGTATGGGACCACGCCCACGTTTGATTCAAAGACCTGATGCAAAGTAAAGTATCTGCATTTAATTTCAAGAAATTACGAATACAGCTTTTTGTATATATGGAAGTAGCCACGCCTACTGTCGCAATCCCGTCGAATACAACTTAATTTCAAAGTTTACAGTAACCAACATCAGCAAATAGTATTACTCTTATAGCACACAAAACATAGCATTTAACGTTTTTTCTTGTATGGATGGCGCCACGCCCACTGGTACTGTTGCGCTTACTTTTGGTTATGAGACACCTTATAACACGTAGATATGCGATATTATAATAATCTGCCAACATAACGTATAACGTTTATAAATATTGCTCTTCAACGATTTTTTTTTAGTTTGCATTAAAGAGTGCTTCCAGACGTCCAGTTGCAAAACCGGCCAAGTCATTTTTTCATACTTTTGGAAAAACAACGAAAAACGTTTATCTTCATCTATGTTCACTGAAAAATTAAAACGTATTTCCCTTATAAAATTTCTTACTCAAAACACGTCTGATCAGATTTTTCGAGTTTCATCTGCCTATGTTATTGAGAAAACAATTTTGGACTTGGCCGGTTATGATCCATTGAACATGGACTTGGGCGGTTTCCAAAAATTTTTGTTTACTAACAATATATAGCAAAATTTTTCTTTTTAAATGTTCAAAGTAAATATGTTTTCAGTTTATATGCAATAAATTTGGTTTTTTTTATCGATGAATTTCTTCTCTCAGTTTAAAATAAAAAATCAGTGGACGCACAAAGCCACAGCCAAGGAGAATAGCTTAGGGTCAAACAAACCTCCGCCTAATCATAGTAGTCATGCATTGATTCGATACCCAATTCTTCGTTCGAGAAGTATGTCGGTTGTATGTTTTGAATATAAATCTGTAAACTACTTCAGTTGGATTCAAACTCAGGCACCTTAGCTTTGAAAGGCACAGCCTTTACACACTGATTTGAGGCTTTTTGTTGTGGCTAAATGTGAATAGTATGTATAAGCAAAGTACTGGGATCGCTTTCAATGATGTGCAATTTAAAAATTCATATGTAGGCGGATGACAAATAGAACGAAATGCAGCGCAGAAGGGGGCGCTGCATCCTGGATGCAGTATCGAGCGATCCATGCTTCCACTGGGAACAAACAAAAATGTTCCTCCCTGTACAAATACATACACATATTAGTGAAGTACACATCAGACATCAATAGATACCTTTTAAGAGCTCAGTCTTTTGCTGTACGTATTTGGTCTTCTCAGAACATCATGCACTAAACACAACATTTGTTGGAATACAAAGGAAAGTATCAATGCAAGAACACAGAAACTGAAAAGTGCTTACACTTCAACCAACAAGACAAATTTGAGGATATTGCAGTGATAAGCAGCATTTAGCACGCATAGCTGCACTTGATCGTGATGCAATAATGGCAATTTTCGGTTGTTCAAATTTTTTAAGAATATGATCCTAAGCCAGGACTTTTTCGATGAAGTATAATTTTTAAATGAATAGGAAGGACGCATTTTCTTGTGTGTTGAAATTTTTTTGTTATACTTTGCACATACTTTTGAAGTAGTTGTGTAGCGACAAAGAAACGGGTGATAAATTGCAAATAAACGAATAAAATACGTACACTCAAAAAAAAAGGTGGGTAAGATTATCCAAAAAAAAAACTGTTAGCTTACTATTTCTCTAAATATGTACATGAAAACTTCAAATATATTGACCGATTTCGTTAGGTAGAATATACTGAAAAATTGTAATTAAAATAAAACCTGAGAAGTCAATAAAGAACAGTTCAAATAACTGGAAAAGATATTAGCGTTACAAAGATTATAGGTAATTATACCCCGGTTGTAGGTAAAAGTTATCAAACAGAACACTTAAAATTGTTTCTCACAAATTAACCACAAAATTTGTAACGTAACCTCAATAAATAATAAAAAAACTTCTAAGACTTTCAACCTTTTTTCTTTTGAATCGAAAATGTAGAGTTTTGGCGCAATATGTTCCTATTTTTTGCTATGATTCTTAACTGGTCAATGCAAAAAATAATATATAACATGCTTATAGACTCTCAAACGCCGGCTTGTTAGCTTACTGATGAGAACACGTAGCGGTAATTGAAACTAGCATAAGAAGATAGTCCATTTTTTGTTTCTTCAGTGCATTTTGCGCTTGTCATTTTTTGTTGTTATTGCACTAAAAGTTCGGAACAAACAAACTCAGTAAAAAACTTAATCACCATTATCATGTATATGCGAAGGAGAAGGAATTTTTTTTGGGATTTCTTTTTTTTTCTGAGACCGAAATTTTCAATCATAAATAGTTGAGGAATGGAAAACTTCATATCCAGTCAGTGCTGCCAAAATATTTTCAATTACTTCCATGTGGAATAAAGTGCAAAGAATAAATTTAAATATTTAAACGAAATTTATGCAGAAAGTTTGCGAAATTTCATCTGAATTACAAAAAAAGTCACCTAAAGTAGAGAATAGCATAAGTTCATAGTTTTCCGTCTACTCCTTTTCGTGAAGCCTTTGGCGATAGTCTAATTGGACTAAATTTACTCAACCAATATCTGTAATTGTTCTTTATTTGTGTGTTTAGATCTTGTAAATATGTTAAAAATATCCTTTTATCAAATAAAACTACAACCTAATGCTAAAATGGCTTTTTTCTCATTAAATTTCTTGCTACAAAGTTGGAGAAAAAAAATCGAGTAAAACGTCAAAAATTTTTTTCTCAAAACTACTACTCGTGACAACTTTTCGATAATTTTTTAATTGATTCTAGCCCAATATTCTTCAATCAAAACTATAGAAAGAAAATCTATACTGTAGAGAAATCGCCGAAATTTGACAGGGACGCATCGGCCTTCATACATCTAATGTAACATTTTAGGCTTTTCGACTTTCATTGACATTCTTCTACCCTTCTACACTTTCCGACTCCCTCGATATTTTTCGATATCATTCAAAATACATACATAGGTATATCGGCTTTCTCAGCATTCATCGAGCTTTTCAACAATGCTCGGCTTTTTTCGACATTGTATGTCATTTTTCGATTTATGCAACATTTTGCGGCTTATTTGAGAATTCAGACTCTCAATGGAAGTGTATAAGACGAGTTAAATCAGCATGACTTGTGTTAGCGTGTCCGCCCGCAATCTGCAAATTCATTCCGGTACAGACTTTTTCTTACCCATTTTTCCAAACCCGCCAGCAAATATGTTCTGATATCAACAAGAAAAATAAAACACGCCTATTTAATTTTTGGCGAGCGCAATATAGGCGATATTTTGTATTTCGTATAGCACTCGTAAGTTAACATAGGTCGAAACTCCGACGAACAGAAGACATGATATTTTTTGAAACAAGCAAGGATATGCTGGAAGAAATAATAAATAAATAAAATTTCTTAGATATCAGTCGTCATGATCGTGATACAAAAATAGTTAATTGAATCATGGTCAGGGTATGGCACTTAAATATCAGACTTGCTGTACCTATCCACCATGAAAATTCAACATTGACAAAACTGTTCTCTCTAAATGGTTACTATTGTGCTCGTTGAACGCATAAAAGAGAAACAAACCGTTTCTCTAAGAGAAATCAAAAGTAGTGAGAGAGAATGAGTGAAAGAGAAAGGTAGAGTGCATGTGTTTAGTGAAGTTAGGACAGGTTATTGATTAAAACAAAAACAAAAAAGCTACCAAGTTCTTATTGCTGTTGGTGTTGCTGGCCAGCTCCGCAGCCACTGATGATGCTGCTGATTATGCTGGCGATGCGTATGATGATGAAGACGATGACGATGACGATGTCTGTTGAAATTGAGATCTCAATTAAAGAAAGATGCGCGTAGCAGCCACTCCGAAGGGTCAGAATTTATAACAACAACAGCGAAGAAACAATATAAAAATATATCGCTCTATAGTATGAGCGTATATTGAGCAGTCGCGTGTACACTGATCAAGTTTAGTGCAGGGGTTCATGGAGTTACAATCTTAAATTTAATTTTGAAAAGAAACCACGGTGGTCGAGAACAGCATTATCTATTATAAAGAGGTGAAGGGGCACCATGCACCATTTTATGATGCATGAGTTTTTATGATATTTGAAATAGAAATATCATCTTAGAAAACTCGAAATCGAAGCGAATCTATATTTTTACGCATTTAAAAAAAGGTTAAAATCTGTTTTGCCGAATAACTCCAGAAGCTAGAATCAAGCAGGAACTATATAACATTTTTCTATTTCAAACATCACTTAAAAGATATATCAAAAAATCGGGAGATTCCTCTGACTTCTTTATAATAATGCTGTTTTTGACCACCGTGAAAAGAAATGGGTATAGGTTAGAGTGGTGGTCCTTAGCTACATAAATGAAAAACTGGGAATTATTATTTGAAAGAGTATACCTCCCTTCCTACAAATTGTGTGCACTTAGATCACTAATGAAACTCACTCAAATTTCAGTGGCCCAGAAAACTACACTGAGAAAACGATTTGTTTGAATATAACAAACGTATAAAAAAAAACACCAAAAAAATGTTCAGTCACCCATTTATCACTAAATCATGATCGGTACCCAACGTGAAAATACGTCGAGCGTTTCAAATTGTACATAATACAGACATCCGAATCGTGTTTAAATGTAGGGAAGGGAAATGCATTTTAAATTTGAATAACTTTTTTTGGATTAACGAACTTTCATAAATCCAGAAGAATATTGAAGGTAATTTCTGTTCTTATTATGATTTTATAAATGGAAAATGACATTTTATTGGTGACCGCTATTTTATGTTTCAAAAAACTCCAAACTTTTGCTAAAATTTCACAACACTTTTCAAAGTATGTGGTGTCAGTCCCAACATATGTGACTTAAGGTTATTGTTAAGGTCGGCGAGTAGCTCGTGAACCTTTAATTTCAGTGAGCCCCATGGGAATAATTCTAGAGCTTTTATGTCCAGATTGGTTCCATCCAGCGCCGGATTGAAATTTTTTGTGCACTAGTTTTTCATTTTATATTGATTTTTTATAGTAATTTTTATAAGTCGGTTAAGGTTTTCTGACAATTTTCGACAGAAATATTTCAACTTTTTTCAATTGAAATCTTGAGCATCTTATACAAAACCTGAAGTACTATTTTCTTTTGACTATCAGTTTAGAAATGCAAATAATTACAATATGAAAAATGAGGAAAAAATGCCGAATATCGACAGCATTCAAATTTACGAATCGCTACATTTTGAAAAAAATATCATATAATATTTTTTATTTTTTTTTTTTGAATTATGTTTCGCAATAAATCAAATCTTAATGCATTTAGTGCATTCGTAATAGTCAGGGATTCATTTATATTTTAGTCAATTAGTAACACGCTACTATTTTTTCATAATAAAACATATAATTTTATATCAGAATTTCAATATCTGGTGCCCCCTCCGCGGTGATGCCGTAGGCCTGTGCATGGTTCCATCTAAAACTATGAATTCTAAAAATCTACTTAATATTTTTGGGCTGCCCTTATACTCATATTTTTTGCAACTAATTGATCTTTAGCCAGCATTGGTATTGGTGAACGGTAAGACTATCACTTAAAAACAATATACGAGTATTTAAATGGATTCGAACCCTAGTTGCCATAGTTTTAGCCGTTTAATGAAAATTTTAGACGAGTTTTTTTCTAATAAGCGAATGTATTCAAGTGGTAATTTGGAGACAGAGTCGATCGTAGCCTAGTTTTAGTGTGGAACGAGATAAAAACTTGATGTCCTCTTTACAAACTTCATATCAAAATACATCACATTGACAACAACTGACAAAAATATTGTTAGTTTTTAATAATGAAACTATATAAGTATTTATAATGTACACTGGCAAATTATAATGCTATGTTAAGATTACACATAGGCCTATGAAAATCAGTTTTGGTCGAATCAAAATCTAAAGAGCTAATGTTAACGTTTTCCACACGTCAGGATTTGAAATGCTCTTTCTTAAAAGTGCGAAAAACGCTGGTATGAGATATTTTTCAAAAATGGGGAAAGCTATTTCACAACAACAGCAATAATTTTGCTCTAGAATTTTTTTCTTTTCCATTTTGAGCTCTTCAATTTCATGCTTCTTCTCTAACATTTCGTTCATTTTCAAATGTTTGACAATTTAATCAACAAAATGTACTATGTTCCCATTGTTTCATAGGGAGGGGCAAAACTTTTACAAAATGTCGGGAAAATTCTTAATTTTGCTAATCGGGAGTATATGTAGGTCCTTTGGTCTTCCTTTAGATACCTACTTGGTTGTTTCGCCAGCTAACTCTTTTTTTTTAATTTTAAGTTTTAGCTTACTTTTTTTTATAACAATAACAATACACTTCTAATACCAGCCAGTCTTGGACTCAGGTTTCCCGCTTCGATAGTCAGCCTTAGACACTGATTGGTGAGCTTTTGTGCTGACCAAACGTACAAAAAGAAGGACGGCTTGATGTGTGAAATTAGTGATGTTTTGTCTCTGTACCAAAAACCAAAAACTCGAAAAATTTTCAAAAGTCGAATAACTTCAAAGAAGTTTGAAACGTATAAAAATAAATAAATCGTAAGCTGTTAAAAAAGTAGCGAAATGTTAAAAGAGATCGAACAGTTTAAGATGTAACGCTGGCGTGATGCGCCACTGCCACATTTCAGCTGATTCACTCCGGTAAAGATTCTTTTTACTTCCCGCCAGTTAAAGCATTCACACATCAAAAATCAAAGCCACGTACGCGCTGCTCGAATCCAAAGGCATATAATGAGGTAAAAATAGAGCGATCAAGCATGCTTCATGGAATGGTCAGTGTGTGTTAAAATTGCCTGTTGAACTGACGATGAAGCGTAATGGTTGATATCGGCGACAACAACAACAGCGACAACATTATTAACCACAAAATCTCTTCATCAGCATTTAAAACTTGATTTTGTGCAGAAAAAAAAAGTAGTTTTTTGTAGCTATTGTCTTTGTTGTTGTTGTTGTTGTTGTTGTTGTTGTTGTTGTTGTTGTCATTTGTAGCTGTGGCTTTATTAAGTCTTAATGTTTGTGTGGTTTAAATGATGTTCGCAGTGAGAAAAGCCGGAAAGGTGAAATGAAACCAATCCAATTAGGGTTGCGGGCGGTCTAATTTTTAAGAAAAAAACCAAAAAAAAATTTTAAGTCACGAACCCAAACTAGATATGTATATACTAACTAGCTAATAAGTGGCCATAGTTTGTTGATTTTTGTCCGATCAGGGTATGCTCGTGACAATAATTGCAGTTTAGTCACTGCAGATTTTTGTCGTCTTAGCTATTGAGCAAAAAGCTTAAAATCGTATTAAGAGCTTATTTCAACAAAAAATATGGATACTTTGTTAATTTTTGTTATTTTTTAGCTTATCCGAAATAAATTATCAATACATTTTTCGATTTTTAAATTAATTTTATCTATACAATTTATGCTCGGCAAAATAGTGCTAAGTTTGAGCTATCTAGCAAAACGCTTAGTTTGATTTTAACAAACTAACTTTGTTGACTTTATTTTTCCATTGAGTATAACAATAATTGAAGAGCTTAGGTTCTACAGCTTTTAGCCTAGATACTTATATAGCGTAAGAAACTAATTCCTAATATATCTTTCCCAGAAGATTCTTCTTTAAAAAAAAATAGTCACTTAAGGTATAGGAACAGACTTGTTGTTATATAAAGCACGACTCAAATTTATAACGATTTTTTTTAATGAAATTTCTACTTAGATCCTCGCTCGTTGAACTCGATGACAAGCTATTAAAAACGAGTAAGTCCATGGTTTGTGCAACTTTTCATTTTATATGTATAATTAAGAATTAGTTTGTTGTACTTAGTAGGTGCTGAGTAATCGTACATTTTTAATTTTTAAAAACGAGAAATTAAATGCTTGGACTCGTTACATACGTATGTAGCCTTAAACTACATACGAGTACAAAATTATTATTATATAAAAAATAGAAGTAGTGTATACGAAATAGTGACAAACCTTTGACTTTTAGTTTAAAAATATTTATTTCCGCACTTTAGCTGCCATAGGTACCCCGATATAGTGCTTGTGTTGTATCGGAGGTGCCACACTGCAATTTATAATCCTGTGCACATTTTCAAGCTGCTTGGTGGAAACAATGTGAATCCATGTGTGAAATTTCACAACAGCTATTGCCATAATCGTCAAGATACAGTAGACGTCCAATATAACGTACTAATTAATGCACGGGTCAGTCGTAATATCGTAAGATTCGTTATATCGAAGAGTTTTTTATTGAAGTAACTGGCTTTCATTTACTCATGCACACGCATACATATCTACCCAGCAGGCAATTGAGCAAGGCCTTCCCCAGAGAAGGCCTGCTAGCACTGCTCCGATTGTAAGAGGCCTTCTCAAAACTAAATTTTCATGTAAATAACAAAAAAATTTTTTTTTTTTTACTATGATTTTTGTTTTTATTTTTATTTTCAATCTGCCAATATTAACAATAAGTAAATTTTATAAGTAGTGAATTTTTAATTAGCAGAATAGTTACACTCCATTAAGTGTATACTCATGAAATGCTATTATGCAGTGCTATAAGGCCTCATAATAGAAGGCAAAAAAGAAGGACTTCATGTATTTTTTTACTTCATGTATTGCAATGTTTTATGATTCTACATTACTTTTTTGTCATTGCATTGTACTTATACGACATCGAAAGTAGATAATCGGTTACAAGTACGGAACAGTGTGCATGTTGCTAGGCTGGTCTTCTGTTTCATGTTAAGTTAAAGTGGTAGAGTGTTGCGCATTCAATGTCAAATTATAAATTAAGAAAACGTCACAAAAAATAAACATTAAAAATATGAACGTAAGGGAGGTTGACGCAGATAAAAAAAAACATTTAACTAAGAGTCTCACGACGTATTAAGATTTAATTTTTTCAAAGTACTTCTATGACCCCTTCTACGGTAAGCGCTCTTAGAAGGGCTCTTGACGCAAGCGATGTAGGAAGACCTGCTCGAAGAGTACTTCTATCAGGCCTGCTAAATGAGGCCTTACTTATCGGGACGTTTCATATAAAAAAGAAAGTATGTTTGAAAGGAGGTGGTAAGGCCTTAATCTTACCAGGTAAGGCCTACAAGCTCCTGCCCTTGCCTACTGGGTAGTCATAAGAGTTAAGTTAGATTTTGGATTGCTATATATGTATACTTGCAATCAGGTTTACTGGTAAAAAAAAGCTATTCAAGTTCAACAGTGGTTGTTCAATTAAACAGCGTTCGTTATTTGGAATTGTGAACACTTTTAGTATTCGTAATTTAGAGACATCATTGGAAAAATTCCAATTTGAAAAGCTGTTCGTTAAAATGGAAATTCGTTGTATCGTTATACGCTATATTGAACGACTACTGTATAGCGATTTATTTATTTTTTCGTATGGGAGTTGGTAAGCTCCCATATATTTTCAATATTTGATAGCATATATATAGAAATATATAGAAAAAAATCAAGTAATCTCGATAGTTTTTTCTTGCACTCGCATCTCACACCCAATGTGCTTAAAAGTTAAGATTATGACCTCATCCAAAGACGAACGTGTTGCATTGAACTTTATATAAGTAGTCGCTGAAGGGAAATTGTATCTCAATAAAAAAAAGGGTTGCACTTTGAGGCCTTCGGTTATTAAGAACTTTATATATGTTATTTTGTAGAATAAATAAATACCATAGCTGTATTTCGACATTTTGTTTTACATACTCGTAAATTCAGTTTTTGAAGTTTTCTAAAACTGCGAAAGTTATGAAACCAATTTACTCGAAAACAAGTTGACTTGCAGAAAAAGTAGCTAAAGAGGCTAAGCCTTTTTGGTATTGCAAATCGGTGAAATCGATATATGATATATATGAAGTTCCTTCATCTTTGCTTTCTAATATCAGGTCTTATAGTCTGTCTGCTGTGGGAAGGCATAATAGCCTCCCATGACTATATTTGGGTTTGCATGAAAGTCCAGTGCCGAAAACAGTGCTAGTGCTAGTAGACCTTCTCCAAGGTAGGCCTTGCTCAATTGCCTGCTGGGATCTTTTGTACGAGGCTTATTTAGAGCGTATATAGCAGGGGAAATTCATTTTGGCGACGACAGTGTCAAATGAATTTGAGCAATCAAGAATAAACGAAATATAAATCAAGAGCGAACTTGAAACATTCATAAATAGTCAGTGGAGCTATTTGGTCTCATACTAAAGGCATAATTTTTTTTACCGAAACTTTTTTATTAGTCCAAAGTATGTTTGGCTACAGACGTGATACCGCTCAATAATAAAAAATGTCAATATTTTACAAAACATGATGTCAGCTGATTTTTTTGACAGAGAAAATGTATTGCCAGATTTGGATTGTAACCTGCAATCCCCCGATAATTGTAAATACCCATAATCAATCCAATACCATAAATTTCTCATATGAATTTGTGTGGACACTTAATAATGATTATTTTCACAGTGTATGAAAAAACAACAAGAACTCTCAATGCAT
This sequence comes from Meiosimyza decipiens, assembly GCA_963680825.1. Lineage (NCBI taxonomy): Eukaryota > Metazoa > Arthropoda > Insecta > Diptera > Lauxaniidae > Meiosimyza > Meiosimyza decipiens. The sequence goes on along the minus strand of OY804262.1, from coordinate 11,481,858 downwards.
GTTGTTCGAAAAACTCGAGTCGTTAGGGTGTATGGCCAAAAGCTAGCAAGCAATGGCAGCTTGCACGTCTGACCAATAATGAACCAAATTTACAAATGGCGCATTATATTGTGTAGCTGCTACCCATCTATCTTTTGGTCGCCATAAACTAAAATAAAAGCCCAAGAACAACAACATTATCGACAGAGTAAAAACAATCACAAAGGCAAACAAAACCAAAGCAAACAGAGATAAAATAAAAACAAAAATCGAAGTGATCTATAATGAAGGTTCCTGTTCTTGCAAAAGGTAAAACAATAACACCAATCAACAACGATAGTAACCGAACGGGGACGATCAATAGCCCGAACCATTAATTAAAATGTTCATGAAGTTCAAAAATGTTTGCAGATGCAGGGTACTAAACTGGTCCTCATATTTTAAGTTTCGAATTTCAGAGAGCGCACTCTGTTAATTTCTGCATATAGCTCACTAATGAAACCAACTAAAATGTTGGAGTAAAATATTAATATTAACGACCTGTCCATGCATACAACTGAGTAATTTTGCGACTACTCACCACAATCAAATAGTTTAGTCGCCTGTAATCGCTGGTAATTGGCAACCAATTAATTAGTCGGTGGCCAATTAAATAGTTAAACGGCAACTGAAACAGCTTAGTGTTTTCCCATGGTTAAAATAAATATGTGATATGCCCAAAATATTATTGCAATTATTGCGATCGAGCAGATATGGATAGTCAAAGAAGACTCTTTTCTTTTTCTTTTAAATAATTTTTGAATTCAAGGCAACTTGAATTGTAACTGCACTTTATAATCATCTAGCCTTACCCTGTGCGCTTCGCTTCACCTCAAATAGAAATTTTCTTCCAAATATTGTAAGTGATCTTCGCAAAAATGCTATTTTAAAAATATTTTGGTGTGAGGCCACCCTAAATAAAAGTTTTGTAAAATATATCAAAAACAAAAACAGAGTGTGCCATTAGTTAAAGAATGACCGATATGCAAATATGCATTTATAAACATATGTACATTAGGGTGTGTTTTTTGAAAATTTTGTAGATGGATTATATTTTTTGACTATGTTTTGAGGCTTAAGTTTGAGCTTCCTAGCTCAATCCCGTAAACAGCGCAGACAGAGTTTCTATCCAATTTCGTTGAAAGCGTTTAAGGCATTTCTTTATGTCACCCGCTGATTTCAAACCACGCCCACATATTTCATAAGCCAAAAAAAAAGCGGCCAAAATACACCCGAAGGGGTTTTTTTTAAGTCTTGTTGCATATAATGGATTCAAAAACTATAAGAAGTAGTTTTTTGACCAAAACATTTATTTAAAAAATTTTAATTATGAACACACCAAATTAAATGTTTTCTAGTGAAAGGTTTAAGGTTTAATATTGCTAATATGCATGTGGACTTAGGGTGCTACATCCACAGATTTGTCGATAACAATCGCTCTAGCACCCAAACGGGTAAACATCGGTGACTAGTTTGTTCTGAGAACATGTTAAGGAAGAGTCAGTGATGATTTGTGTGGAAGGTCAGCTTAAAGATTTGTGAAGCTTATTTTTAAACTCAACTGAAAGTTCAAAAACTTCTTTCAACTTAATTGAATTTACCAAGATTTTTCAACTTGACATTTTCAAACTATTTCAGTTTTTTTCGAAATTTTCAATTTTTTCAAATTTTTTTGAGTTTTTCAACCTCTTCCAATTTTTTTGAACTTTTGTTATATGTTATCGATGTTATCAGCCTTTTTCTACGTTTTCAACTTTTTCCAACCTCTTTTAATTTTTTTTTTTTTTGACTTTTTCAACCGATTTCTTAGCCTTTTTTAACTGTTGACTTCTTTCAAAATTTTTCAATTTTTTTCTGCTTTTTAACCCTTCAATATTTTTTAAATATTTGCGACTTATACAACTTTTTTGACTATTTACTTTTGACTTTCAACTTCAACTTTCTTCACTACCGATTTTAAGCTACTTCATTCTCATTCAACTTTTTTCAACAAGTTCCATATTTTGTACAACTTTTTCAACCTCGTTCAACTTTTTTGGAGTTTTTCAACCCCTTTCATATATTTTTTTAGCATTTTTCGACTTTTGCAACTTCTTTCAATTTGTTTCGACTTTTTCAACCTCGTTCAACTTTTTTCGACTTTTTAACCTAATTCTTCTGCGTTGTATGTATATTGCTAACAACTTGGGTTTTCTGTTCATACATATGGCAACATAAGATCTCCTTAGAGTATCTGCCTAAATTATCGTCACTGATTTGCAAAGAACAATCGTCCCCGATTATCGTGGAAATTTTCGCTAGAAAAAGAAATACATGAATCGGGGAAATAAAGGCACCAACCATGACCGCTCACGAGAAACAGTTTTTGAAGACCCTATACTCTGTGAGGAGATATAGGACACCGGTAGCACTGCTATTCAGTTCATAGAAGCTATGTTATATCTACTTACATAAAGTCTTATATATAAAGGGATAAAGCAGTAGCATACTTCAATCACGCTGAACAAACTTTACGTAAAGTTTTTTTTTAAGAAATGTCAGGCTGATGGAGACAACAACATTGAGTTGACCCTACACGGAAATAAAAAATTTCTCAGAAGATATCTACTGGTGTCTCATTGGAAGCTCTACTTTCCTTAAATTTAGATTCACGCTTAGCCCAATAAAATATGGCAGAAAAAGTTGCAGTGAACAGGTGACGATGTACCACTACCTCGATAAAAGACGTTTGGAAATAAAAGGAAGATACTGCTTCGTATTCATACACACACCAACAAAGTTTATTATTAATCTGTGTTGACGGTTGTATTGAAAGTTGCGCCTGCGCAACGTGCAACATGATTAAATGAAGTCATTTCATGGTTTATCGGTTGAAGAATTTAGCATTTTTGCAATCAGTATCGCATTCAGTTGAAATGCATGCATATACACATTAGAGGTCTGAGTGAGTGCACTTGAAACGGACAGCACGTCACTCGCCGCGATTGCGAGTCTCCGAGCCCTAGCGAACGCAAATTACGAATTAAAATAAAACAAAAAAAGTGCAGGCGTGGTGAGTGCCGCAATCGCAAATAAAACGTCGGGTCAGTTGCACGTTTTCATGCTGCCTTTCACTCTTAATTAAGCAAACATCATGTATGGTTTTGGAGATGTGATTTTTCTGAAATATTTATAAATATTTTTTCAAAAAAGTGATATTTTTGCAAAAAAATGTGTTAATAATCTTTATTATTTTCTAAAAAGCCTAGTTCTTTTGCTTTAAAGTAATGCCTTGCAATAAGCCAAGAGCCAACTCCAAGAACTGATCAAACGAAACAAAAGAAGTTGTCGTCAATGTGAGCCCCTGACGTCAAAGCGAGTGCATTCGTGCAGACCTCTAATACATAGCCAACGCAACAGCAACGAGAATCTGAGAAAGAAGACCTTGTACTGATGCCCGAAGACCAACGAGCACTTTTTCTTATTTTTGTGTCGACGTCGACGATGAATTTATCAATGCACTGTGGCACAAAAAATCATTTCTGTCAAAGCAGCAGTCGGCATATTACTTTGTATAAGAAAAAGATAAGCAAATCTTGAGAAGTTTTCTTCAATTCTATTTTTATTGTATAGTATTATTATGGTACTATTTACGGTATTGTTATACTACTGAACTTTTCAATCGAAACGAAATATCATATCGAAATAAAATACGTTATCTACTACTACTTAAAAAGAATTAATAATTGCTTCCGTTGGAACTCTGATAATCACAACCTCAGAGTCAATTAGGGCTTAGCTATCAATGTCCCACCATTCCACAGTATCGCAATAGTGACTCGTGTTCTGTAGATTACTTAATTAGCTTCTGGAATTCATCACTAATTTATGTGAGGAATGCAAAGTCATGGCTATTCGAGCGAAATATCAATGAAATCGAACAGTTACTGCTGTCGCAGGCTCGTGTCCTAGTGCTAACACTGATATATATATTCGGACCTGGTCGAAATTAAAGAGGCCTTTCAACTTCCTCAATCACAGGCCAGTTATTTTCAGTTTTGAAGTCAAAATCGTCGGCGATAACCTGGTGTCTGAATTGACTTCTGTATGCTTTTTCTTCTTGAACCTTTATGCTGAAATGAAGATTCTTTCATTGACCGTTAACTACATTATTGTGCAGCTTAAAAGCTTCTTGGTTGAATCATTTATTCTATACGCTGTCCTCGCATATATAAAAAATCCAATATACAAAGATTGTCCTCTCAAACTATCTTTGGAACTATTCTGCTGCACTGTTCACCATCCAACAATATGTTGTCGCCATGTATGTCGCTTTCTACAGAACAGATGCAAAGTGGGACTGAATTGAGTACTCTTGGTAAATTATAAATTTTGCATCCCAAATCAAAATATAACGAACTGGAACTTGGTACATGAAAAATATTTTGGTCGGTGAAAATTAATTCGCTGCAAATGCGAACAAAATCGGCATTCTCAGAATGGAAATTCGAGCTGGGCACTACCACACTCGTAGTTTCTCGTAGCCACTAGTAATAGCTTGCCCACAATATTGACGGGTTACGTCTCGAATAACTTGAAAAACCGAAAAAAATTCAAATTCAAGCGGCCAGATTAGATAGAGCGTTCTTTTAATTGCAGAATTTATTTACGATTTATGTGCTCCCCGACTATCAGGGCGACGTTATGCTGAAATTTTACTCAGAAAATTGTTCCTGCACCGAGCGCAAAGTGAGAGGATTTACTCACTCGCACACATACCGATCTCAATATGCTGGGTGCATCGCACGGCGTACAGCGAACACCAGCACAACATGGGCCTTAGTGGGCTATCTATTTACTTACCAACTCAATATCCTTTTGCTAGCTGGTCTACTCTTCCTTTTCACTCTATAGCAATGTGAAATTTTCAGGAGACTTCTGTTAAATTTAAAATTTTGCCGTTTTGAAGACAGCAAGCAGCACAATACAATTTCTACCCGTCGATACTTCAAAGCTTAAGGAAATTTAAGCCCATGGTGCAATGCTGCTGCAATTTTATTTTATTTTTGCAACAAATGCAAGTTTGTTACTGCACACATGCAGCATGCGGCCGCAGCATCATTGGTTTTTTATCGTTGTTTATTGTTGGTTTTGATGAGTTAAACCTTCCCTTTAGGTATGACTTTGTTGTTGTTGTTATTGTTGTTGCTGTTGTTGTTTTCCTTATGTCTTATTATAAACATTTGTTCAGCATACACTGCATACACACAGGCAACAAAAAAAAAACGGCAGAAACATCAGAATTAAAAGTTGCTTGATGATGATGATTTCTTAAAATTTGCCATAAATTTTACTCGGAGTTTTTTTCCTGTGAATCGTTATTTTCTTTTTCTTCTGTCGGTTGGTAATTAACACATTATTTTTGTAGGCTAGTAGTTGTGCGGCGATTTTTCGAATTTCGAGCGTTTAATTACAGCAGCGAAAACTCGAATTATTTTGATTCGTGGAAAAATCAACCAAAAAGCAATGGCTCAATAAAAAAGGAGCAGGTCAGTGCAGCAATCTCGACTGGATTTATGAAGTTGATGATGTTTCAATAAGAGTATTCCTCTAAACGCGAAAACCTGAAAAACTTGTAATGCTCGAAAGTTTTCGAGCTTGTGGAACACCCCTATATTTTTGATATATGATGTTGAAGGCTGCCCAATCACCCTAAATTAAAAAAAACAATCACTGTGGCTAGCGAAACCGGTGTTGAATATACTATGTATACACCTCTCCCCCGTTTTACACGTTACTTTTTTACACTTTTTCGATCTTACACGGATTTTAAAACTAAAAATTCCTCAAAATATATTGATCGCTTCACTCCAGGATTTTTTATTGTATTCTTTTGTCAAAAATTATCACACCCATTTATTTTTTAAAAAAACCCTGGAACACTTGTTTTCAAAAAAAAAGAAGCGATTTTGCATTCCGTATGCATACACGGTTAGAAATTTTGGAATAAATTTTAATACTTTTGGGCTTACATATATGACCACACCAGAATTGTATTAAAATTTAATATTGCCTAAAGAAAAAAATTCGATTTTAAGCTTTAAACTTTTACACGTTATATCTCGCAAACCATATAAAATATTTTAATGAAATTTCGTAGGTGAATGTTACCGATCAAAAATATAGTTTATATGTTTGGAAATAAAAAGAGTTCGCCGACAAAAACTCAGTGGGCGTGACACCTGCCATACACAAAAAAGTGTGAACGATATTTAAATTGAATTAATACTTGCTGTAAGTTAGAGGTTTCGAAAAGGCGCTAGTGAGAGTGACACCTCCCATTAAAGCAAAGCCTTTCAAATATATTAGATATTTTAAAGAACGAATTCTATATTAAATTAACTATTCCAGCAATTGTTTTAGAAACAAATATGAGTGGAAAGCTCGAACTGTAGCAATAGACATGGCATCTCCCATAGAAATGTATTAAATGTAATATTTACTGAACTATGTGAGCGATCATAAAGAAATTAGGTATTGCTTTAGTGATTACTGTAAGCTTTTACTGGAGAACAATTGCTATTATTCATGTTAGCAATAATATGTAACTCTCTGAGGATATACCAGTGCTGGAAAAATCGTGGCTACTGATTGCGTGCCCTGGGTTTTAAAAAACATCATATTTCAGCTTTTAACTTTATGGTCTTTGTAAAAGTTACTTACTTTCAATTGATGTATGTACATTACGGTGATTAATTTTTTTTTTGTTTTTCTAAGGTGCTGTTGCTTAAAAAGTAAGTTTATGATATGAAGAATGATCTCACTAAAATTCAGCTTTGTAGCTCTATTTTATAATGTGGCGCCGAAGCCTGCTAGATTTTCATGTAAATTTTGTAAAAAAAAATATATTTTATTAAAAAAGAATGTGAATGAATAGGTGACGAATGTTGGTTGTTTTACTGAGGGTTGTTTTTCGAAGTAATTTTTTGCACTGAATCCGAATCTGGCCTCAGAATTGAATTTTAGTTACTTAACCTCATATATTTCAGAACTCTGACGTGATGGCTCAGTTCTGAAGCCAGATTCGGATTCGAAAAGACTTATTCAGCATTTTTTAAATAACATTTTCTTCAGCAAAGTTTTGACATTTTCAAAATGCACCAATTTTTTCAACATTTTTTGACTTTTCCAACATTTATCTCCTTCTCCAACATTTATCAATTTTTTCAACATTTTTCGGTGTTTTTTTGTATGCTGGTCAAACGAAACATCATTGAGTTCACAAGTAGCGCCATAAGTGCATGCACTCACCTGCATTTTTTTTTTGTTGACTAATGTTAATTTGTTAAATAGAAATTTCATTGCTATGCACCAATGGTTGTTTCGGATAAAGATGTCTTTTTTATTGTGGCGATCAATTTAGAATTTGAAATCCAAATTTTGCGTTTATATTTACAGAAAAATTAATTGAAAAAACGTGCCAAGAATTTAATTATTAATTTAAATGAACATGAGTTTAGTTCCGTGCGGCAATTCGAAATTAAATTAGAATATTAAAAAAATAAAAAGGTGCTACAATGTCAAATGTTTACGTCAATCACTTGAACTGTTTTTTGAAAGAAACGCAACGCTTGTGCAAAATCGCTTTTAGAAGTTATGAGAAACTATAAAAAAAAACGATTTTGTACATTATTTCATATGAAAAATTGCTCAACAGTATGAGCCATTTTGCAAAAGTTTTTGAACGACATTCTGACGGCAGATGCTCCAATATTTGCTGAAGATATACCCCAACTGTATGCCAGTGATAGAATTCAGTCGGATGAATGCACCCAATAACAGCAAGATTCAATCTGCTAACCAGACAAAACAGAGGCAGCAGGTACCGATGTAATACTACGTCCAGAACGAAAATCTCTAAAATTTGAAATCAGAATCTTCATAGCAAAATCGTTTCTTGGTAAAAGTCTGAATATGTCATTAGAATTAGTTTGCTATATATAGGTTTTGAGATTTGTGTTCTCCAAATCAATACAATTTCAACTTAAAATGGAATCGATCCTTCGGTTTTTTTCAATTCGAATTACAACATTGCACTCTAAACAAGTGCGCTTTCGTCAAATGTCTGTCAAAATATCCGCATGCACATACAAAATGTATGGAGACGACCGAAACACGCAACGCACCAACGCTGTTAGAATTTTTAATTTTGACGTGCGTTCCGAGGTGAAGTTGGCTGCAGAGCCTAGGCATTGCGGAGAGTTGGCATGCAGAACACATGTTTTTTTGAAAGAAACGCAACGTTTTTGTTGCAGGTTGGCGAACAACAAACTTTCGCTGCGCTAATATACGCAAGGCAACACACTTTTGTGTGGAGTACACATTAAGGAAGTACCCACAAAAAACGATTGTCTTAGGGATCATCGTCCAGACCAACCGGACTGTCGCACAAACATGAAGCTTCATGCCTTAGATTCAGACTCTAATGTAAATGTCAATTAAGAAAATACTTTACGAGCTTCTAATCTTGAGGGTGAAGGATGGTTTCCGAAAATTTTCATTTCGATTTTGTTTAAAAACTATCCAACAGATTGTGGTGAAACTTGGTATATGGTAGCTAAATAACATGTGCTGGGCAAAGTAGTGGGATTAGGTAAATCGACGTCACACCTCTGATGGAAGCTAAAATTTTAAGCTATCATGCGGGTGATTGAAAAAAAAATTTCCATGTGTACCATATGTTAATGATGTTACATATGTAAAAAATATGTACGTATGAAATTTTAAAAAACATCCGATTTTGCTCAAACTTTGACGCGTTAAAGTGCCTTTAAAAATAACAATACAGCCCAAACTTCCCTAAGTGCGCGGAGTCCTTAGTACTGTTAGGTCAAAGTTCGCAACAAACGTCAGTAAATTCAGATGTTTCTTGAATTTCATACGCATATTATACATCTTCTGAAACAAAAAAAGCTCTGTGGATTTATTTTCTTATGGCATGTATCGACTCACATTACATCCCAAATAATCCTCAATTTAAGTTTTTTTGTAACTTGAACTTTTATTTAAACTTGGCTTAGGCCCACCGTGACGTATGTACATACATACAGTACACACTTACAAAACGTTTGTCAGACTACCGCGGTCCTAATTTATATATTATACATGTACCGGAAACTATTTGAAATCATAAAGGCTGACTGACTTCAAGTTGCAGAATTGTTGTTTACAACTATTACTGTCCCTATCCTTATCCCTATCCCTATCCCTATCCCTATCCCTATCCCTATCCCTATCCCTATCCCTATCCCTATCCCTATCCCTATCCCTATCCCTATCCCTATCCCTATCCCTATCCCTATCCCTATCCCTATCCCTATCCCTATCCCTATCCCTATCCCTATCCCTATCCCTATCCCTATCCCTATCCCTATCCCTATCCCTATCCCTATCCCTATCCCTATCCCTATCCCTATCCCTATCCCTATCCCTATCCCTATCCCTATCCCTATCCCCATCCCTATGCCTATCCCTATATACTCCTCAATTAAAGTTTTTGGAGTAACTCACACTTCTATTAAAAGTTGGTTAAAGCCCACCGCGTCGGATGAATTAGTTTGGCATAGGAGAAACTAGTTTTTCCTAAAAACTAGTGTGGCCGGTAACATACATATAATATACAAATTCATTGAGTGAAGTTAGTAGCTAAAAGGTCACTTTGGCATTAATTAAGATATATTTATACCGGTTAAAGTGTTAAGGTTACTAGCAGTACTACTCAGAAGTATTTGTGCCAACCCACTAATAAGATATATTCGCTTTATTGCGTTAGCTTTATTAGAAGTTATGTGTGAGGTTATCTTTGTTTGTAAGTACTGCTCTAAAGGAACTTTCTTAAACACCCTGTATCTCTGGGGTAATTACGATAGGCCTTTCTATTCCATACAGTTTTTAACTCACAATGAACCAGGGAATCTAATTCTTACGAATGTTAATTAGAACAAAACTCTTTTTAGGTATGTGAAAATGTTCGAAATCGTTAGTGGCTACAAATCTGAAAGTTTTTGAAAATATTTTTAAGTATGAATATCTTTACTGGCGAATATGACAGACCGGGTATGAATGAAATTTATATCGATGTAAATTGGCTGAAATGCGACACTAATGCATACCGCACCATTGTAGTGATGCATTTTTAATTTTTTTTTTTTTTGACGGACACGCATTGACTTTTTCGTGATTTCTCGACATTTTCAACAGCTTTTGACTAAAGATGCGGTGCAAGTACTGCACTTAAAATATTGAACCTGCACTTGTGTGTGATTTTCTTAATTTTTGGCAAAATCACACGTAATTTTTTTTTCTGGACTAAGAAATTTCTAAAATAAAAATTCAGCAATTTAATTGCTGGTAGTTTTTTCTCTCTTTTTATCACGCATTTGCGGCAATGTCTTTTTTCCCAATGTGGTATAGCTAATTACATTGTGCAACGTTGACGACGAAACATTCTTTGCTACTGCTCTTGCGCGCATCCGTAATTACAATGGTATTTCTGTGCTCTGCGGCATTTTCAGCCGCATCATCTGCACTTTTTGCACTTCATTGCCTTAATTACTCATTTTTTGCTGCAAATTGCATTTTAATATACGGGTGCAAGCAAATAGACAGACGGACAGCATACAAGTGAACGTGAATGACCAAACAATTTAAGTAACCATAAGCATCGTTGCAGTACCCTACGAGATTCCTAAAAAACTTTCTCATAATATGACTTTTACTGCATACTGCTGAAAAAATAGTTCTGAATTTTGCTTATCATTTATATTTTAGATACTCCGAACTGCAGTTCTTAGCTTCAAGGCGTGCTGCGGCGGTGGCCGCCGCTGCTTCGGTCTTACCACATCATCCACCACCTCCGCCAGCACCCTCCATTCATGTTGCGTCGTCAGCGGTTTCAACATCAATTGCTAACGATACTGCTGCGAATGCAACAACCTCTGCCGCAAATAGCACCAATACACAAAGTTCGCCAAATACGCTTGCACCACAACATCATCCCCATCATCTGCATCATCATCAACCTGCAGGTGCACCACCACCACAGCCGCATGAATTTCATCCTGCGTATAGAATTCCTGGTTATATGGAGCATCTATATTCGTTGCAACGTGCAAGTCCAACAGCATCCTATCATGGTAAGTCTGCTACAGCTATCAGCTTCGCTTGCTCAAATGCACATTTCACTCTCATTTTGCACTTACTTTCCATTTGCACACACTGCACGGCACCTTCGCTTATACTTCACATTTGCACCAACTTTCAGATCCGTACTCTAAATGTGCGCCAGCATTCCACCATTTGACTGGACTTGGTCTCAATTCCAGCGATTACTTAGCAGCGCGTAGTATTGGTCCACTCGGTGAATTACATCCCGCAGCGGCGGCAGCAGCCGCAGCAGCAGCAGCTGCTGCTGCCGGATCTCTGGCCAGCACCGATTTCCATTTCAGCATTGATGGCTCACGTGGCCTGAACAGTTCACGTGGTGCCGGTGCCAGCTTACGTGCCAGCGTTAGTCGCAAACGAGCGCTCTCTTCATCGCCATATTCCGACTCATTTGATATAAACTCGATGATACGGTTTTCACCTAATTCTTTGGCAACTATCATGAATGGCTCACGGGCAAGTAGCGCCGGTAGTGGCTCCTATGGTCATTTGTCAGCTGGCACGCTGAGTCCCATGCACAGTAGTATGGCACCACACTTGCAACAGCTGCAGGCTCACCTATTGCGTGCTAGCGCTGGACTGTTACATCCATTACCCAGCGCACATCAGGCAGCAGCAGCGGCTGCAGGAATGTTTTCCATAGGTCACATGCCACATACGTTGCAAAATGCAGGAGTAGCCGCTGCGGCAGCAGCAGTAACTGCAGTTTCGAACATTGCAAGTGTGAATGGCTTATCGGAGTCAGCTTGCTCAGTTATGGCGATAAATGGATCGAATTTGTGTAATGCAAATACAACTCCCTCAACGGTAAGCAGCTTTCGAGTTAAAATTTTTCACCCCCCCTTAGTGACAGCTTTTTTTTCGATCCCTTTTTAGCACTTTGAGGAACTGCAGTCAGGAGTAAAAATCAAACTAGAGCAGCCTAGCTCTACGTCTGGTTCCGCTGTGGCACAAGTTGAAGCGGACAGTGCTACGGCCGCAAATGCACTAGCACGGCAACGTCAACGATCACGAAACTCGCAGAACAACCATAGCTACAGCACTTCCAATCAGGGCCATAATCAAAATGTCGTTCAATCAGCGGCGGCAACAACGACGACACCACATAGCGATTACGAATGCCCGACGGTAGACACAACTGATATCAAGGACGAACCAGGCGACTTCATTGAAACGAACTGTCATTGGCGTGAGTGCGGCATAGAATACATAACACAGGAAGAACTTGTCAAGCACATTAATAACGATCACATACAGAGCAATAAGAAATCTTTTGTGTGCCGCTGGGAGGACTGTTCACGTGGTGAAAAGCCATTCAAGGCGCAGTATATGCTAGTAGTACATATGCGCCGTCACACAGGTGAAAAGCCACACAAATGCACGGTAAGTTGAATAATACCTAGGTGCCATAACTGACATAGGCGATTCAAAAAAGTTTTGCAACTCATGTAGTATATTATATCGCGGGTATTTCTTCAAAAAGACTGTTATGAATTTGTTCAAAGACTTTCAAGTCTGTACATTGCAGAAGCACTTAGGTCTATCCTTTTTCTGCCTTGAATTTATAACTGCACCTACTACCGGCCAATATTTATTGCAGAAAGGCGGCAGAAGTTCAGCAGTTGGATTAAAAGTAATCTGGCTATGGTCCCAATACTCAAGGAGCTGGTGAAAAATCCCTCCAAAACTAACTACTGTATGCTAAGTTGGGGCTTTAATAAAAACTTTCTATTCTCTTATCTGCGTTGTACAAATTCAAGCTCACGGGTCAAAATGGAGAGTAAAATAGGCGACGGTATATGAGTTCAATTTACATGAGGCTACCCTGCTTCTGCAAAGTTTTTGAAACGAACGTTTTTGCGTTTCCCAAAACGTCGGATTGGCTAAAGTCTTACGGTATTTCTTGGAGATTCGCTTGTACTTTCACAGACAGGCAACTATCGAATCATCAGCTCTACCTCTTTCAATTCTCTTGTACTGTCCAGATACCGAAAAATATCTAAATGAGATTTCAACTGCATACAAGCTTACATTTTGTTTGGTATCAGGGCAAAGAGGTGTTCCAAGAAAGAAAGCGGACAAGTATTATAATATACCAAGTGAGTTGCCAATTTTATATGGGTGAATCGCGCGGTAGGCGTCGAATCTCACCAACGCTGAAATATAAGTTATCAGTGAATCGCATAGCTCTAAGGAAGGGATAGGTAAAATTAGTGATAGGTATCCTCACTGGGGACTGTCTGCAGGCGTGTTCCCTACAACGAGGGCTGTTGAGCATCACCTCTGTAATAGTCCTGCGTTCTGTATGAGTAGGTATAGATGGTTGAAAGCTTCTATTCTAATAATCTTGACTTAGTTAAAACTTGGATATGGGGCTTTATGGGTCAGTTAAAATAAAGTTTGAGCTCGTTAACTTCAATTGATTATATTTCTAAACTTATTTCAGTTCGAAGGCTGTTGTAAAGCTTACTCGCGCTTGGAAAACCTAAAGACTCATCTACGATCGCATACTGGAGAGAAACCATACACCTGCGAATATCCTGGTTGCAGCAAGGCATTTAGTAACGCTAGCGATCGCGCAAAACATCAAAATCGAACACACAGTAATGAGGTAAATATATTATACCACGTGTCATCAATCCATAGTACTACATTTTCGTGGTTTGAAGAAAAAATCACTAAAACATTAGCGAAAAAATCATGGAAAAATCGGCCCAAAATAAATAATAATAACAGATCTTAGTTACTGCAACTATTTGCTTTCTTATCTATTTAGCTTGCAGCCTTTATATAACTTCAATTTATTGACGACTGTCATTAACTTATGATTAGGTATAAATACGTTACGAAGTTTTTGATATTTTTAATAGGAACAATATTTAAAAAAAAAAAATTATTTAAATATAGTGAAATTTATTGCTGTGGTAGAGCACTTCAACTAGCGTGTTTTGCCAAATGTTCTGTCAATAGATACAACTGAGCCTAACATATGAAAAATAGGTAAATACATATTTGATTTTTTGTTAAATTTCTATTCACAAGCGGCTTATTCTATTAATAGCAGCTTCCACGGCCTTGCCCGTTGTATAACCTCGATAACATTTTACGCAGTTCTTACTGCAGAGTATTGGGCCCATGCACCAAATTTCACAACTTGGTATAAGTACGAAGAATGCCAATACAAGTGTTATTGTTGTATGGGAGGTGCCACGCCTCAGTGTTCAATCCTGTTCACATTTTGCGAGTTGTTCTACACAAAAAATATGGATCCAGGTATCAAGTTTCACAACTGCAGCTGTCATAGATGTCATGATATAGCACACTACGTAATCTAATCGCATGCACATTACATGAGATTTTTAGAATATTCGACATACACTCTAGTACCAAATTTTAAGACTCTTGCTATCATAAGTTACCAGATATAGCGCTTAACTTGTTTTTATTGAATGAAACGTGCTACGCTACGTTGCCTAATCCCGTCCAAATTTCGAAAGGTGCTTAGCATACACAATTTACCTCGTAGTACTAAATTTCAAAATTTCTTTTGTCATAGATGTCCAGATATAGCGTTTCAAGTGCTTTTGTTGTATGGAAGGTGCCATGACCCGTTGTCGAATACCGTCAATATTTTCTAAGATTTTTAACATAGACAATATATATCTCAGCACCAAATTTCAAAACTCTTGCTATCCCAGGATCCAAGATATGGTATTTTGAGTGTTTTTGTCGTATAGAAAGTGTCACACCCCGTTCCCTAATCCCGTCCAAATTTCGTGAGGCGCTTAGCATTGACAATATATTTCCTAGTACAAAATTTCAAAACTACTGCTTTCACAGGTCTCACGAATGCGGCTTATAGATTTCCTGCAGTTTATATCGTAGGTTCGGTTTGAAAATGTATAATTGTGGCAGATGAAGAGTCGTTTCAAAAGCAACCTGAGGTTTGGATCTTTCAGACCCTGCTGTTCTGAAGCAGAATTTTTATTGCGTTTTGTTTAGAATGGTCGCTACTTCTATGTCTACAACTGAAATTTTTCTCTGTTGCGCTGACATTAAGCATATTAAAAGCAAAAATAATACAACATCGGCTTACAGACGAGGTTTTGTCTGCTCTTAGGGTAACAAATAAGTTATACACTAGCTGGAAACGCAGTCCTACAAATAATTGCTGGGAATTATGTCGTAGGTGCAGATATCAAGCTAACCTTAAGTCCAGAAATACAAAAAAGTTGTACTTCCAAACAAAATTAAGATCAAGTTTGCCAATTAAAATATTATGTAATAATTTAATATCCTTGGGCATTTGCGGTAAAAATAAAATAAGCTGTAATATAGATCCGGATTTCATGAATTCGTAATTTCTGCAATCGAATGCTTTCACAAAGGTGACATGGCAGTTTTAACGCTGTTAAATTTCTCCAAGGCTTTTGACACTGTTGACCACAACATTCTTCTACTTAAAATTGAGGAATATTTTGGGTTCTCTACGAGTGCTTTGAAGCTTCTTAGAAGTTATTTGAACAATCTCTGGCAAAAGGTGAAGAGTCAAAATCGAATCGGTGTTGTAAGAACATCTCAATTCACCTGCGTGTAGATGATGCTCAGATTTACCTATCACGTCCAATTGGTCTACTAGAAGACTTGTTTTTTCGAATCAATTAAGACCTGAAAGCAATTTATCGGTGGGCAAACCAGATACCTATCTCTTACTTACCTCAACATTTACTTTTAAACAACACAAAAATAAACTTTGAAAATACAGTCACCAGCCTCGGTTTTAAAATTAATTCTACCTTCGACTGTTCGAGTAACTTAAAAAATCGTGGTTAACTGCTGCTTTTGCTCCTCAGAAAATGAAGTTAAAAGGGACCAATATAAAGACCGTCTAAATTAGGCCAGTTTTTTATTTAATGTATTATAGTTATTTGGAAATTTTTTTGGCGATTTTTCCGTAATTTTTTATTTGTTACTCCTTATACAGTTTGTACTCTTAAAATTTCATGCATATTTTGTTTTGCTTTCTTTTCAAGAAACCATATATTTGTAAAGCTCAAGGCTGCACCAAGCGCTATACCGATCCAAGCTCACTTCGGAAACATGTCAAAACCGTTCATGGTGCCGAATTCTATGCAAATAAGAAACATAAAGGTTCCTCGCACGATCAAAATCATGATGGTAAGGACACAAACAATACTGGCTTTAGCCTTAACCATGGGCTTGGACAATCTCATGGACACAGTCATGGCCTCAGCTCACTGTCACAGCAGAGTCATCTTCACCAACACCAAATCGATTCTAGCCCACGTAGCGATGATTTGCACTCAGGCAAGACGACAAGTCTATCCAGCCCCAGCATCAAATCAGAGTCAGAAGCAGCTAACTCTCCAAGTCAACCAACAGTGCATAGTCCAATAGACGCTGGCGGCATGCATCAGCTGCATATGCTAAAGCAGCGTGGCGAGGCTACTGGCGGTGGTAAACACAATAGTGGTAACGGTCTTTACACAAATGACTACAGTGGTAGCAATATATCAGTTACTTTAGATGACGGCTGGCCGTATGAGGATGATGATTTGGATGCGGCTGATTTACCAGAAGTACTCCGCGCAATGGTTGGAATTGGTGGTTGTGGCATTAGTAGTAACAGCCATTCTGTTGCCAGCGGTGTGAGTGGTGCCAATGTATCACGCCAACGCTTTCGTAATCGTCTGCATGCTAAATCCATTAATTTAAATCCTTCAGCGCTTTCAAATATACCGGAAATGCATCGTAATATTGACATTGGCATCGGTGAGCTTAACCAACGCATAACCGACTTGAAAATGGAACCTGGTATATATACTACGACGCCCACGCCAGCAGCAGTCGTGTCTGCACCAAAAGTATTATTGCCGCCAACAGGTAGTAGCGGTGGTAATAGCAGCTTGCATCAATTGACTGAGCTACAAACGCGTCTTCAGGCGAATGTTGGCAGTGGCTATAGCCATGTGCAAAATCAACAAATACGGCGAGATAGTCAGAATTCCAATGCTAGCACCTACTACTTCAGCATGCAGAGTCGACGCAGCAGTCAAGCTTCTCAATTGTCTTCGATCTCAACAATGCGGCCGTCAGAAAATGTTGGTTCGTTTTATGATCCCATCTCGCCTGGCTGTTCGCGACGTTCTAGTCAAATGTCTAGTATTACCGCTGGTGGTAGCGCGAATGCGAGTAGCAATGCAACGGCAGCGTTGTGTTCAGTAAACACAAGCGGAGGCACAAGTCTGCCGCCACCGCCATCTTCACATCTGATTTCATCGCACTTGCAGCGTCTGCAAGCTTCAGCAAACAACAGCTGTCAGCAGCAGCAACAGCCTCCATATGCTGAGGGTCGCACCCAGCCACATCCACATCACTCCGGTCGCTATTCCATACCAAACATCTCTCATTCCCACTTTCAACACATGTATAATGCGTACATTGGCGGTGGAACCGAAGCACATATGCGCAGCACTAACTGCGCACACATGCACGCTTTAGAGAAGCGGCGTCAATCAGAACCTGTGCAAAAATCCTATGAGCGAATGGACGTCACTTCACCAGCGCTGACCGCAACACTGCAAAGTATGTGCGGCAGCATTACGAAAACTTCTGACTTTACGCAACAGGCTGCTTTAAATAAGAAAACTACGGATGCAACAGCAAAAGTTGGCAAAAGTGCTCATCATCCAAATGAGGAAGTAAACTTGGACGAGGTGGAGGAAGATGAACTGATTGAAAATAAACTGGTGCTGCCAGATGAAGTGCTGCAGTACCTGAATCAAGTTGCTGATAAGCACACGCAACCAGTTGCATGTGTTGCTCCACCACTTTCTCCTATTATATACCCAAATAGCCCGCCACCATCCACAGTTGGTATGCCGCAAAGTCCGGCCACAGCCACACAGATAATGTCACCACAGTCTGGTTACACAATGTCCGCGCTTGGCAGCCCCTATTTACAAAGAATTTATGAAACGAGTAACAATTACCAGCGTCAACATGTCTACTATGGCTACCAGCAACAACTGCCACTTTCGGAAGCACACAATTATACCTGCAACTACAGCAATGACAACGGAAGCAGCGCAATGCAGCTATCACAGCTGCAACCCCAAGTTGCTTGCCATCAGCATTCAACCGCTGACTACTATCAACAACATCAACATGCCGTTGCTGGTGCTGACAGTTCTATGACCAGCTTAACCGCTACCACCCAACCAAACAGCGAAAAGCAGCAGCAGAAACATTACGGCAACAGCTATGGCTACTATGGCGCGCAACAGTTGCTGCGAACAGCCGCCTCAGGAACTGTTAACGAAATACAATGTACTGATATCAGTCAATCGCAGATGTCACCTGCACTCTCAAGTATACCAACTACTACTAGAAAAACAGCAACAACTGCAGATCAAACTTACGGACAATACTCACCAGCTGCTGCCGCAGCAGCTGCAGCCACTTGCAGCAATGTACCGCCCAACAATATCCACAACAGCAGCAACAAATCAAACAACAGCAGCATGCGGTCGGATACGTACCAACGCACACTGGAATACGTGCAGAGCTGCCAAAATTGGTTGGAGACCAATAGCGGCCTTTGTCAAAATCATCAAAACAATAATACTACCAATGTCAACAGCAATAACACCCACACCATCGTTAGCAGCTCTACACATCCCAGTTCTAATATGATCATAAACGACATGACGACATCACTGAGCTCACTACTGGAAGAAAATCGCTTCCTGCAAATGATTCAATAAAATTTGGTGGAAAAACATAAGGTGTAGCCTAAATCACACAAAAACTTCAGGAAATATCGCACCAAAAAAAATTTTAGCCCAAATGTAAATGAAAAGAAAAATTACCATAGGAATACCAAGAAATTTTTTGCTGGAACGTCGGGATCCAAACCGCAGAAGTTAAGAACAGAAAATAAGGCAAAATCTTGGCGCTGGGGTGGCTCACTCTATTTGCCAATGAAAATTATACAAATCTAATTTTTGGATATATTTCGAATTTTTCTACATTTTTCATCTGTTTGACTCTTGTTAAAGGTTTCTGAGTTCTTCAATTACTTTGCCTTGAGTTCTTTATCTCCTCAGGGAACATAGTGCCTCCAAAAAATTCTTCGAAAGTGGACTATCGACTAAAATTTTCTCCAACCTTACAGGTGAGGAGTGTTTACCTCAGCCCCCCAACGTGGAACTGACGCTGTCCACGAAGCCACGCACTCTGGCTCACTAGAATCCGCGGGTATATTAAACCAGTCTACTCTCTCCAAAAATACTCTAGCGGATGAATCGTGACAGCTAATGGATATCTAGAGGGCGCCAATTGCTCGCAATGACGCTTCGGAGATCATTTACACTTAGAGTTCGAGAAGAGACCGATGCTATTCTGAAACCCTATCCACTCAAATCGGCTGATTGTACGCGACTGCCAAAGCAGCTACTCCACATACCTACAGAGCGTACTATCATTCGCAACCTGCAACGCGTCCAGTAGCACTCAGCTGTGCTCTGCGTAAAGCAAAGAACAAACTTATATGGTATCAAACTATGCCGCTAAATGCTTTATTCTAAGCATGGACGGACTACGAGTGCATGCATTAACTTTTCTTTTCGTGTTTATGAGAAATGGCTTTTGTCAAATTGACTGAAGTATAATGTTGTATATGTTTGCCATTTGGTCAAAAGTCGACAGTTGTAGAGTTATTGCTGGATCAAAAATCTGATATGCGATAGTAAACTTTTCGTTTGAAGTAGAAATATTTTTAGGGCGTTAATGTACTTTTTTCACTTTCGGCTATTTCGCCTTTGCCCAAATAATCCAGTGAAATTTTTTTAAGCTCTTCAAATTGTTCCAGGCTATTGTTAATTCTCTTTTTTTATGTGTTTTGAGTGATTTTTCCTACACGCTGCTTTCACAGATTATTTTTTGTGCTAATTTCGGATGAAATTTCTCCATTTTTAGTGTTTTTTTTTCAGTTTTTATTTTTTTTTGCTTTCCTTTTTTTTTTTGCTGGGCGAATCTAACTGCATCTAAATATAAGTTGACTTAAGACTTAAAACAAAAAAACCAGGGCGGATAAGAGTTCACTAAGTTCTTCCTTTTCACTTTCGTAATACTGTGAGGATAATATGACTAATTATGTAATGACCAGTGTCTTAGTCCAATACATGCGTAAGTTTAGGGGCATTATGTAGGTATGTCAATGTGAAAAGAGCTGAGCCTTGAGGTTTCCGAGTTTGGTGTTTACTTTTTGTAGGTAGTCCTTGCCTAGTTGATAATGATGTACCATAAAACATTTCGCTTTTTGTCCAACCATTGTCAATTTTTTAAAGTTTATGAAAAATATATGAATTAACAGGGACTTGAGTTGATAGAAAAACTTCGTTTTGAAATTGTCAATTATTCAAAGGACTCCCGCTTTATAAAGTAGTCGAAGCTATGAAGCTGAGCGAAATTTGCATAGATGAATCGCTATCGAGTTGGCTAAGATTTGACCGAATTGATTAAAACTCTTTTTATTTTCATTAACTGACGACTGACTGACTGCACGCTGCCCGAAAATGCCGAACGCTGTTATACATAGCTCTTAGCAGAAAAGAATTGGGCGCGTCTCCTCAATTGGTTCAAAGTAGGATACAAAATATCTTAGGAATTTTTTCAAACTTTTATCTTTAACCCTACCTGACCCTATTTCAATAAGCATTTGGCCTGAGCCGACAATTTTCAAAAATATTTTTTGTGTGGCTTTTGTGGTTTTTAATTCCAAAAAAGAATAAACTAAAATTAAATGTTGCTTGGATCTAGTTTTCAAGATAAAAAATCCTGGAAAGTTGCGTATATGGCTTTGCTAAGAATCAATATAAGTTCAAAATTCCTGAATAGATTTTAAATATATTGATGTTATATGGAAGTTAATTTTATAGTCCATAAGATTGGCGCACAATAGTTTGAAATCAGTTCCATATACTTTGATATTTGAAGGATTTTTTAAAAATTTAAAAACTATTTTGTTTTTAAGTAAACGTTTTTTTCTCTAAAAATTGTATTATTAATCTGTAATTTTTTAACATATAATAAGAACCACGCTAATGTGCATACATGTGTGGCATTATTTGTCAAAGCGAAAGGATTTGAACCATGCATTTTTTCAAAATTTATGAAAACAATAGAAATTAATTTTTGAAATATTTTGTGTCTCTTCATGCATCAACTCTACGGAAAATATTGTAAGCCCATAAAATATGAGAAGGTAATTATTTGATATTTGCAAAAATTAGTTACTATACAGCGAGTGATATTTGGAGTTAATCTTGAAAATTGGGCAAAACTCGAGTTTCGATTTTTTAATTTTCTATTTTTTTAAATGTGCGTCGAGAAGCAGTGCAATGCAGCTAAATCTTGATGGGATCTTAATATCTTCTGTATTTGCTGAAGTTTTGAAAAAAGTTAATTTAAAAATTAAATTTGGATTTTGTCTTGATGTCAAATTTAACTCAAAGTATTCTGTACCCTATAGAATACATGAATTTGAAAAACGATTATTAAGTAAAACCAATATTTTATGTCGTTACATTTTTTCCCCCCTGACTTAGCATTTACAAAGGAAAAAATTTTGAAGATTATTTTCTTATATTCACAAGCTTTTATAAAATTGTAGCGCAAAAATGGTTGGCATAGATCATCGTCAAATAGTACTGACAAAAAAAAATTAAACAAAATCGAAGACCGCGACTTCCAACTCCTTTCATTTTGACTGCAAATGTCCCATGTGTGGCATATGATATGTACGTCTAACCATTTATCTTTAAAACACATCGAGCTTCCATACTAGGACCATTCAATTAACATATATGTATGACATATTGATATGCATACATACATTTACATTGAACTTTATTATATAAGTTTATTTCATACTAAATCAAATAAGAGAATGCAAATAGTTTAAGTTTCTAGAAAATCAAGCTTTCATTTAATATACGATTACTTAATTAAAGCTTCGGGCATTTTACGCGAAGCATATAATTACAAAATACTTTTCATATTTTTATATTGTTTTTGTTCTCTAGAAATAAGTGATCTTATAATAAGAAAATGTCTTCCACATAATAAATTTTTTTAAAGAAATATTAATAAAATAATTTTGAAAAATAAAATTTTAAAAACTCTGTGTTCTTAATTTATTTTTACTTTAATTCAAAACATTTTCAACACAGGGAGCCTTTTTATGTTATCAGAAAAAAAACCAAACGTGCTCATAATTAAGAGTCCAGTAGGCCAGGGTAGGAGCTAGCAGTGCTTCTTACTTCCTTGGTAAGTACAAGGCCTTGTCAGCCCGATAAAACAGGGCTTCTAAGGCCGCTTGCCGTAGCAGGGTTCAGAGAAGTACTTGGAAAAAATTAGTACACACATTATACACACGAAAATTTAGTTTTGAGAAAACCTCTTGCAATCGCAGCAGTGCTAGCAGGCCTTCTCCGGGGAAGGCCTTGTTCAATTGTCTGCTGGGAATGATCTGTGATGCGTCCGTGCGCATGAATGCAAGGTTGAAAATTGTTCTATCATTGGTAACGCCGGTTTGTTTGTTGGACATAGAACAGTATGCCGCGGCAAATGCCTCCGCGAAGCCGTCATTGGACATATTGGAGGATGTAAACTCTGAGTCGCGGCCAAAGGGCGCTCACCTACCCTAACATACTAAAATTTAGAGAAAATCGGGAATGAGACCGTCAAAGTAAATAATAGCCCTAGTTCATCCTAAGCTATACTGGTTCATCCTAACACGCTTCGCATGAACTAGTTTGGCCTAGGAAAAACTACTTTATCCTAAAAACTAGTTTGGCCGGCAACATACATATCTGTGGACATTTGACAAAACAACCTCTTTCGATTTACGGTAATAATTCAATGTAGCGCAAGTCTTGCGTTGATGCAAAGAGCTTCTGTTGCATTGAATTATTACCGTAGATCGAAAGTGGTTGTTTTGTCAAATGTCCACAGATGTATACAAAACCCATTCGAACAGCGGTGGACTTATACAACAAAAGTGATCGGGTTGTAAAACATCTGCCAACTCTTACTCTTACTTATCATATAACACCACTCATGCCAATCTTCACCTTAACACAACATAAAATTTGCATAATATGCTACCTTTACTCCGCAGAAGCAACACGCGCGCATTGCCTGCTTTAAGCGATAACTTCTATGCTGTTAGTGCCAGACACTTGTACTTTGATCATTATCTTTAAAATTCTTTAAAAAATTATATGGCAGAAATTTTTTTATTCCTTGCTCCAGAAACTGACACCCTACAGCCTGAAGACCCCTGATAGGAAACGAAGGACGGATTCTTTTTCAGCTACCAAAAATACGTACAAGACAGCTTATCTTTTTTGCGTAAAAAAAAAATGTGGTCCTATGTTATCAATGCTTTATGTATTTAGATGCCAGCAGAATCGACATTTTTGAATGGTCAAAAAGTTACAAAAAGTGAAAAAACAACTTTATCCCTGCATCTTTTAAAATACGTCGCGTTTGCTTTTCCTAATGTGCGCAGTGAGCATCATTTACTGTAGAGTTTTTCGAATTTAAAGGGAGCAGGGAAACTCCCGAAAATTTCCATTCATTCTTGTTCAAAAGCATAGTGCTTGGCAGCAAGTGATGATATTGGGCATATGGGTGAATCACCAACCATAGAAGCAAACGTTATAAGCTGCCATATTTTAAGAGCTTTCCAAGGAATTGCGAAACTATGTAAGCAAAGGGTAGAAAATGAGGTCAAGTTGGAAAAGTGGGTATGGCACCCCACATAGAAGCAAAAACTTTAAGTTGTCACCCTTAAGCTATGATATCCAGAGAGTTTTCCAACGGAATGTAATGAATTTTTTAAAAGTGTCAAAAGGGTGGATATGAAAGCTTAAGAAATTTTGATCATAGGTGATGCCATAGGTCAAGGCCGTATCCAGGACTTTAATTCGGGGGAGGATTTGGAATTGAGACTTTTGCTATCACTTCAATTTTGGTGATCGAAGGTCACAGTATATATATAGCACATTTTGCTGGCTCCAAGTCATGTACCCGTTTGCTGAACATATGGATTATTGGTTAAGCAGGCTTACTAGCATACAGGGAAGTCTCATTTGCAAATACAGCTTGAGCGTGAGTACCCGAATGCTCGCGCGAAATATTTTTTTTATTGCGAATATAAGGAAGTTTAGTTTCCGGAGAAGGAAAACTAAGACGGCCTCGCTGCGCTTTTGTTCACTCTCCACAGCGCCCAGTTTGGGAATGACTGTATTACACTATTAAAAATAGCTCAAGCAATAAAAAAAGTTGAAATGAGTTGTATATGCGGACATTTACTTTATCTAAGAGAAATATAAAGGATTAAGAAAATGTAATACATTTAAGAAAATATTAAATTAGAGATTTTACAAAAGAACTTACAGAAATCCATTAATTGTTTTTTTAAACAAACATGACAGTGACAACAGATTGAACAAATTAGCTTGCTAATTAATGACACATGTTTCGGCTGCTACCACATGTATGCATATTCATATACAGATGTACATAGCCCCATCAGACCAGTTTTGGTTAATTTGTTCAAGGATTTGAGCCCCGACCATTGCATGAATTATATTTGGACAGCCGCTCTTAATACTTGAGCCATGATGTTTTCTCCCCATGACTCCCGTGTTTTGTACACGGGAGTCATGTGTAGATTATATATCGTCGACAAAAAGCGAATAAAAAATATAATTACATTATATATATAGACATACTATACACAACTATTCGCCTTAAATGATTTTCTCAGTGTATCGACAACGTTCGTTTAGTAGCCACAGGGTGTCCAGAGATAAGCAAACAGTATTTCTCCGAAATCTGAACATGTGTAATTCATTTTTTCTATGCTTTATTTTATTTCTCTCTTTAACCCAAACGATAAATAATATTGCCGATTGATATGGGCATTTCAGTGGCCGTTGTTGTGGTCTTAAAGATATAAACAGCAGAACCCGCCTTATCACAGAAAAGGCGTGATTCTTACTTATTAAAAAGAAAAAAGTTGCAAACACACACAAGCCGACACAGAGATTTTCTGCTCTGGCATCTATCGGTCCAGTTCCGCGCAAGTTTTCATTCACAACTTAACAGTAGGCAACAGTAGATTAAGATATTTTGACAGAATCTGTTGTTACTTCACGCGTATCGCAGCCGTAGTGGGTGCTTCGATTTTTCGAGAACCTTACCTATTTAGTTATTAACTTGTAATAGCGCGATATATCGATTTCGACTACTATGTTTACTTTTTTGCTTCTCTGTCTATGTGTTTGCTCTGTGCCAGCGTACGTTAACAGTGCTTCCGGTCGCCTTTTGTCAGCGCGAACACGCTGTCCCGTGCCTGAAGTGGTTCCTAATGGCAGCTACCGTTTGAAACGCAACAACAACATAATGCGCATCATATGTCGATCAGGATATTTTATTCAAGGTCCGCGTATCATTGATTGTGTACATGGAAAGTGGTATGGCGAAAAGCCAGTTTGTGCAAGTAGGTATTATTAAAATTTAAAGGTGCCTTAATATTGCGTGTAGGTAAATTTTAAGGTTAAATGGTGAGAACACTTGGAAGCGTCATGGCTTCAACTAACGGCCTGGCGCGTCATAAAAGCCACTTGGCTAGCCTGTGCCGATTCTCATATTAATCTGCCATCCGGATCACCCTTTTGTTGAACCGTCCGACTCATTAGACCACATTTTCGATTTTCTAATAATCTAAGTACATAGCTCTTATT
This sequence comes from Meiosimyza decipiens, assembly GCA_963680825.1. Taxonomy (NCBI): domain Eukaryota; kingdom Metazoa; phylum Arthropoda; class Insecta; order Diptera; family Lauxaniidae; genus Meiosimyza; species Meiosimyza decipiens. The sequence goes on along the minus strand of OY804262.1, from coordinate 11,455,798 downwards.
TTTTATTTATGAGCCTCTCTGGCAAGTTCTGAACTTGTTCATCGCCTTCGGTGCCTTTATGGCAAGGCATCCATAAGAAACTTATGTACTACTCGCAAATACGGTGTAGAGGTTTGATTTAATGGGTCTGATTACCACACATATTATCATATGTGAACCCGTCCCACATTAAATACTCAAACCACCGCCGAAGGTTGAAATTGAGTTCCATTTAATTTTGGTTGACATTCAGATTGCTGGTCAACTTTTTCGACAATAATAGACTTTGTCGACATTTTTCGCTTTAATTGACTTAAAAATTGGGGACTTTTCATGGATGTTTAGACACATTACTACTTTTGCGATTTTTTAAACATTTTTCGACGTATTTCAACTTTTTGCATCTTCCAGATTTTATCATCAATTTTGTCACTATTTATCGATATTCTGCGATTTCAAGAGTATTCTTATTAATTCGAAATGTTTCGAATTTCCGACATTTTGTGTTTCGACTTTTTCAATGTTTCTTCTTAGTTTTCGACTTTTTTGATGAATCAAAATTTTTCGATGAGCTTCGTCACTTGAACTTTTTTCGACATTATTCCAAACTTTTCGATGTGCTTCGACATTTTTAAAAACTTTTCAATATTTTTTGACCCATTCAATGTTTTTCGTATTAATGTTTCTCGACAATTTTCCATAACAAATTCAAAATCGATTTTTTGATTGATTATGTTGCATTTGATCAAACTACATGTCCCTATAAAATTTTTAAGTCATATGTGCAATAATATAGATTTTACTAACGAAATTTAAAAAGGCGTAACAACAAGTGCCTGATTTTTATATGGAAAATAGACGTAACTACAAAATGAAGTGTTGTCGAGATGTTGTCACGTAACCCGTCTGAAATATGTGTCACATTGCAGATAGACGTGGCACGCCAGTATGACAAAAAATTTGAATTCTTTAGATAACTAAGCAAGCCTTGACTTTTTTCAATCTTTTACATAAGAAATACATAACAATATATTTGTCCAGTATACAACGTTTTTGCTTTCCCTGTACAAAACTAAAAAGTGTGGTTACGGCTTTTTGGATATTAGGTGACGATGCTGAAAAATCGTTGTCAGTACATTCGGTACATTATCGCATTTTTAGTACATTTGGCGAATATTTAGTACATTTGGACAATTAATAATAATTACTTGTGCTTTTTTCCGTGAGTGGAAATAATCGCTATGTATAGATTTTGTAATTTAGTGCGAAATTTATCTCATTTTGATAGAGTTTTTGAGATGGCAAAAGTCAGGACCTTTTATTTTGGATTTAGTAAATGTTTGAAAAATTTCGTACATTTCAGCAAAATTGTGGGTTCAAGACAAAAAAAAAAGTACATTTCAAACCTCGATTCAGTACATTTTCACAAAACCCAAATGGCATCACTGCTCCCTGCTCTATCCAAAGCTTTCGAAAAAAATTCTTTCAATTTAAATTTTCGGCTATTTAAACATTGATAAATAACTAACGAGAATCAGACTTAAATATTAAACTGAGTGAACCATAAAATGCTTCAACCAACATCTACCACTATTTGATCCAAATGCAATATGTTTGAATCAAATATATGTTTGATGCCTCTACGTCAAATATATAAGTATATACATATGTTACATTCAAACAAATCGTTTTCTCAGTGTATGTTGGTATCTCGGCTTGGAACATCACTACATGTCAACATTTTAATTTAGAAAGAAGTTATTTTATTATGAATCCTGTTCAAACCAATCCGTTATAACAATCTTTCTATTTAGAAAAAGGATGCACAACCAAGCCACCGAATCCCACAAACGGTCTAGTTCAGTTCGAAAATGAACTAAAGGCAGTACTTTTTTGCAACGACAGCTATAAATTGGCTGGCAATCGTTACACATATTGCAATGGAACTTCCTGGGATCGGCAAATAGGTAGTTGCCGCGGTAAGCATAATTTAGAAAGAAGCCTTAAACTTCACTAACTTTTTTTTCTTCGTTTTAGAAAACAAAAATGCAATTGAATATGAATGCGACTTTGAGACTGAAGATCTATGTGGTTGGGCTTATGAAGCTCAAACTGCAACCGGTCGTCTGGAATGGAGAAGAGTTATGGCTGCTAACATGTTCACATCATTCGTTACTGGACCACGGCATGATCATACACACTTACATCAAGCCAGCGGTGGGCATTACATGCTAATGGAAAGCTTGGGTAGCAATGGAGATGAAAAAATCTCCCTTATGTCGCCAATTTACAGTCGGGCATTGAGTTTGAAAACGGCTTGTTGCTTTCGATTTTATTACTTCATGTATGGAGCAAGTGTTGGCACTTTGGAGGTTTTTGTAAGACCCGTAACGATATCACTGGAACAAATTATGGAACAAAAAGAAATGTAAGCTTTTTTTTAGGTACAGCTCGTATAAAACATAAAAAAATCGGAGGCAATAAAATCGTTCAAAAAATTTGAAACAAATTTCGGTCACAATTGTAAAATGTTGAAAAATTAAAGTGTGACATTTACGTCATGAGTCACTGTCACATTACATTCAGGTGTAGATTTTCTTTCATACACGAAACTAAAGATGTACAGTGTACACACATCTAAACTTTGGGATGTCTTTCACAGAAGATGTTGTTTATTTTTTTTACGAATTTTCTATTTCAAGAAGTGGAAAAATTAGCGAAAAGAACTTTGATTTTTTATAATTGTTCCAAGTTTTGGGATATTTTTCATGCGAAATACAGAACTTTCACATGTTTTTTCTTTTGCGATGGTTTTTTGGGCATAGTTCTTCCCTAAGCTTTTAGTTACAATAACTTTAAATACAATTTAACTATGTCTTTATAATGAATGTATTATATATTCTTTAAGGTACTTAAAATTTAGCAAAGTCGGTAGTCAAAATAACCTCTGGAACGAAGCTATTTTTAATATTGATGAAATGCCTTCGGATTTTCAAATCGTTTTTGTGGCATCTTCTGGAAAAACGCACTTGAGCGACATTGCCATTGATGATGTCAAATTGATGACTGGCAGTGAATGTAAAAATGAGTTCTCTACCGAGGGTAATTTATTGGTACCAGGTGATATGGATGTAACCACCACAACTGGTGAGAAAATATAGTTTTCGTAAGACGTAATTTTTGGGTCCTTTGTACCTTGCACTACTATGTTTATTTAAAATACGATATAACCAACGATGAGCGTTTCAGAAACCATAACTCTTTTTTAAAGATTCACTGATGAGTCAGCCTAGCAGCGGAGGAAACTTGTATAGCTACTCGTAGCTGTAGCCCATTTATCTTTATTAGGTGTAACCACATGCGACAACCTACGTTCTGCCGAAAATGTCTGTCACACCTACTATATTTGATGTAGGTGAAAAGCATGAGGAGCCCCTGTCTTTTTCTTTTAAGCTATTGTTTTCTTACGGAGCTTTTAATACTGACAAATAATATGAATCATACGTGGGGAGACGCGTCTGGCTTTGGAGATATCAGAAGTCGAAGATATTGCTTTCAATAAAAACTATTCTGAGTTATGAACCCCTCGATCGATTTCCAAAACATGGATGTCATGGTAGTTTAATAAGCTATAATATTGGTTCATAAGCAATTTTAAAGCCTTGCAACAGTTTTCGAGATATAACGGTGTTTTAAAATTTCTGATAAAATTTTTTTTTTAACCGCTATTTTCTGCTAAAGATGTTTTTGTTAATTCGTTAACAAAGCACTATTCCATGTTGATTTTTCTTTGCCATCCTAGCTCAAGAAACTTTCTTGATACAAAAGAAGAAATATTGTTTAGGCTCATTCTTTTGTTTTCTTTAAAAAACTTTTCAAAGTGCAAGATCGACCTCAAGATTTCCACAGAATAAAAGATTTGTATGCTATGTTTAGAGAATTGTAAGGGTGCAACTTACCCAAAGACAAATGCATTTGAAAACTAAAACTTTGTTTTCATCGTCTGATTCAAGTGAAAAGATATTTATTTCGAAGCATAAAATGGTAATCACAGGTGACAGAAAATGTTGACAAATGTGAGAGGTAAGATTAGCTATTGACATGAAGTTGGTGGTAATTGCATATCAATTCCAATTTTAGCTTGGATGACTACCCATATGTTAGTAGTGCAGGGTTAAATATCTTTGTAGGTTCATATAGGGTTTCCATACTGTGGTGTAACATGAAAGGAAATTTTGCCAGATTCAATACACCTAAATTAATATAATACATTTTTAATGTTTCATCTATTTATCTACAGAAGCCGCTTTATATGATATCCAGTCGTGTGTATCGCGTTGTGACGAGAAATCTCCACTCGGTTTTGGTATCGTTTACCGTAATGAAAAAATGTTTGGACTTTGCGATTGTCATTTTTCATGTGAAGAAAGCGCCAGCTGTTGTCCAGACTATCGAGCTGTCTGCTTAGGTAAGGCACACTTTTTTTGGTACAATTCATTTGGCAACAAACTTTCTTTCATCCTCTCAAAAGAGGCAAAATTTTAGTAAAAAGATATCAAATGCGGCACTTTCGAAGAAGATGAAAGTTGAAATAATTGAGAGAAGTTGAGATATTCGATTATGTTCATATATTGAAAAGGGTTAAAAAAGTTGAGAAAGTCAAAACAAAGAGTTCACAACGTCCAGAAAAAAAAAATTAAGGGTGCAAATTGAAGAGGTCGAAATATGTTCAAAAAGTCGAAATTATGTGAAAAATGCTAACAAAGTTGAAAGAATCGATATAATTGAAGAAGTTGGAAATAAACGAAGTAGTTGATAAAGTTTGAAAATGTCGGTAAAAAACTAGCACTCAAAAAGTCAAATAACGGTTGAAAAAGTCAAACAAAAATAGATTAAGAGTTGAAAATTTGAATAAGATCGAAAAAGCTTATGAAGGTTGAAAAATCCAAAAGAAACTAGAAATATTAGGAAAATGTCGATAAAAGTTGAAAAAGCTTGAAAAAGACAAAGAGAAAAATTAAATAAATAATGGTTAAAATAGTGAAAGACGAGCCCGCGAGGCTTTCCGCCAGTCTACTCCAGTATGGATTTTCAGCCTGTTTTTTTTTCGATTTTTCTCTTTCTGAGCTATGAATAATTGGTAAGGTTAATCTATCTAGCCACCATGAGTATATTATCAATTTTTTGACTAATATATATTATTAATTAATTTACTTATTAAATTTTGTAAGATTTCATGGATGAGACGTCAACATTTGAAGAAAATATTGCAAACAGAGAAAATCCGACTACAATTGCAGCAGCAGTTGTCGTCAACACTAACAGAGAAACCAACGAATCCTCAACAGCGACTACTAAAAAGAAGCCTATTTTTAATAGAATAACAATAACAACACCAATACCATCAACAGCTCAAGCAACAGCAGGATCAACTACAACATTGCAGCTCCCTAGTACAAACACAAAGCCAACAACGGCGAAGTCAACACTTGCGACCATTAAATGGAACAAAACTACAATAACAATACAAAACACATCAACAACAACAAGAAAATATACTGCTGTAGCAAAAGCAAAAACAACAACAACAACAGCAACACAAACGTCAGTCATTGCTGATATTCAAAACGACAAAGGTAAACAAAGGAGACGGCAACAAAACATGAACCTACAACCAGCAACAATAAAACCTGTTAAGAAAATACCTGCTAGAGGTAAGGATGTTACTTTTGAAACATTTTTTTATAAAATGTCGAACTAAAAAATTCGACAGCGTGCTAGGACTCATCATTATTTTAAGAACCGAACAATCTCTGACACTTTATTCTCCATAATAGTGGAGTGACTTTTGTCCTTAAAATATGAAAACCTCGGAATCCAACTTTGAATGCATTAAAGTGAAACCTTCTGAATTATATTTGATAGATAAAATGATAACCCATTTTTTTTCGTTGCTTTGTGTTGCCACGCTTCCCACAGGAAAAAACGTTTCAACGGCTAAACTAATGCACTAATTTTAATGAAATTTGGGCTGAAGATAGAAACATGATAAAAGTTAATGATAATTTTGTTGCAGTTGATCTTTGTTGATATTCCAGCGACCAAAAAAAATTTCAGACTTAAAAAAAACTATACCAAAATTACATATATTTCACTCTCCATTCTTCAATTTTCCCTTGGTACCCTTGGTAAACTTAAAGATATACATAAATCCAGACCGAAGGCTGCGCACCAAGCATTTAATGAAATTGATACATCTTTATTGTCTGGTTTTGCTTATCACAGAACTTCTGCATTAATATTGGTGTACGCAAACGACCTTCGACTTTACATCCCCATAGTATGTTCAACACTGGCTTCGCTAGCTACAGTGCATTTGCATTAAGATTTCATAGCATATTTTTAGGCTTAACGGTAACTAGATTGGTTGGTACAGAATTTCATTCGACTTATGTAAAGGTGTAGTTTATGCAAAAAATTGTTTAGAAAAGAGCTACACTCCGAGTTTTGTCGGTGATTGTGTGCTATGATTTTTGACAGTGGGTCATCTTTGCCGATTTTCCGACCTCGTGAATTTCTTTTCTTAAATATTTTTATATTTAAGCTTTACGTTGTTATGGGCTTTCGGCAAATGAAAATATCGATCGTCGATATAGTTTTATAATATGACAACTCTAAGTCAACGTTTACACGGAGAAACTCTTGAGAAAAAGTTTTCCTGTGGTGTACGGAATTTGTCGTACACACCAATTCTCTTTCGTTCTATTCGTTAGATGATATTATGCTTTGAATTTACGTTTGTTGTGGCGGGTTGACGCAGAATTGCTTTGAAATTTCTTGCACTGAGAAATTCTAATTTTCGTGTGTAAACGCAAAACAAATTCACAAAAGAGAATAGACAAGAATTTGTTTCTCTGAATTTTCTCGTGTAAACGTTGACTAAGCAGTTCTAACTTTTCATATTTTATCCATTGAGGCCATTCACAGATGGCTTCGAAGTAGTTTTTTTAGTTGTGTGAATGCGAAACACGTCGGCATGGTAGGTAGATATCTCTACATCGGCGTAGTGAGTCGATGCACAAGTTCGCACACCAATGACACAAAGTGTGGCTCACTGCTTAAAGTTATGTGGTATGAAACGCGCGTTAGCTAATGCGCGTTGAAAATACGCTTTAAAACCTTAACTCTATTATATATCCAACACCTACGTTCCTAGCCACAGTAATTTTATATAAGAGTAAAGGTAAAATAATATTTTTTATATTTTCCGGTAAAAATTTGACAAACATAAAAAAGTATAGTACAAATGGCACATCATTTTGAAGGTAAAAAATTTTTCTTTCTAAATATATAGCTATCACTATGGGTAATAATACATTTTTTGTTTTAAGTCTTCATATCTCGAAAACTAATCAATCGAAACTATCAATTCAATCACAATTTTATGCCTCATTAAATTACCTTTCATATGATATCCATATTTTAGAAATCTATCTAGGTGTTTCGAACTTATAACGTTTTTTATAAAAGCTATGTCCGCAACTTCCGTTGTCCCTAAAGTAAACTTAAGCCTAAGTTTATAGCAATCAAATTTTATATGCATGTATTTAAAAAACGTATACGATGCATGAGACTCCTTGCGTTCTTTTGCGTTTGCGTGAGTACCACTAATAAACACAAAATATAAACACTTACCTATTTTGAAAGCACTGAAATACTTATGGGCATGTCCTTTAGCAGCAACTGCAATACGTTTGCACACTAAACAGAGCTTAAAGAATTAATTAAAAACACTTGCAAAATTCGAAATAGATCGAATTATATATTTTATGCAGCTATTTCTTTTTGAACAAATGAAAAACAATTTCCAATAAAATTGCATTTAAATTTTCAATAAAAAAGAACAAAAGACTGCATTTGCATTTGCACTTCCACTATCACTTGCAGCTCTGCCGACGGCGCCGCTTTCATTAATATTTTGCGTTCGCACGAAATTTTATAAAATATAAAAGGAAATATAGCGCTTACAACACTTCACCGGTTAATTAAACATTTATTTCACTATTTTCTAAATTATTCTATCAATTTAATGCAAAACATTTTCACTTAGAAATTCACGAACTCGCACTCGCACGTATGAAATCAAAACTAACGGTATCAGTTGACTAACGTTGCCACCTGATTAATGGGAGCTTCAATTGTAAACTACCGAAAAATGTGGAAATTTATATAAATTTTTACGGTTGTGTAAGTCAACGTTTACACGAGCAAATTCGGTCTGAGAAATTCTTGTCTATTCTCTTTTGTGAATTTCTTTTGCGTTTACACACGGAAAGAATTTATTATTTGTAAAGTACAAAAAACGGCGGAAGGAATTCAATTATTGAATGATTCTCATCAGGGTTTTCCTCTTTTTTCTAATTACAGCTAATATTGAATTTATTGAATAATAAGCGAAAGGCTTTCCTCCTTTTTTAATTTTCAATTTGCTTAGCATTCATTTTATTATATTCAAAAATACTTGATATAAATTTAAATAAATGAAATAAAAATCCTAATAAAATACAAAATGGCAGAGCAGAGGGAATTTGACGTCATTGCTAAAAACCCTATGCGCAACATAAGCCAAAATCGCATTTTCCCTGATTCTAAGACAGTTGGTTTTACTTTGCGTTTAACTACGGTTCGTTCCAATTACCGACAAATGTCGGAGTAAAGTTCTTTATATATACTTCTTTGACATAACTCGTCAAGATTTTTCCTATACGTTAGAGTCAGATATGCAATGAGCTTTTTTGACAAATAATGTCAAACTTTTGTAAGTGACACTACAAAATTTATCGCAGAGCGATAGAATGAATTCTGTTTTTGTTGCGATTTGTTGGTTAGAAGAATTAGGAGCTAAACACAACTGGGACGTACGATTTGGCTTATGTGTCACATCGCACCAAAAAATAGAATATGTTCCATTTCTCTGCGATAAATTTTGTAGCGTCGATTTGGTATTAGCTTCCAAGACGACACAACGAAATGAAAACTTCTCTAGTTTCTGCGATAGATTGTTGATGACAATTTTAATAAATGGTTGCAATGTTTGCTCTTTGTAATTCTAATTTTTAGATTTTAGACAGTCAGCTGTTCTTGCAACTGCTTCATTGTGCCTTAACGCAAGATAAAGAGCTCAAAAAATTGTTGCTCAAAAAGTTTTTTTCACTATAACGCACGTCCCACTTGTGTTTCGCTCTTAACTCCGTAAATTAATTACTCAACTTATGGTAGCTCTCTCTCAAAATGTTTGGCAATCAATACCTGTAATAAGATTTTGAAGTCTCATCAGCCTCTGGTAGAAATTATCTGTATGCAAACCGACCTACGTAAACACATATACTCAAATCTAAGCTTATGAAAATCAACATTCGGCTTTGCCAATCCTAAAAATAGTTGAACACCCTTTGGCTTTGTCCGGAACTAATATTTTTTACTATGCAATTTTTTTATCAGTTCCAGAACAGCATCATCAAGGGGCAAACATACTACAGATTTTATTTATTTTACTTGGCGTTGTGCTTTTATTGGGTACAACTTGGCTACGCTGTAAGTATCGGATAAAAAAATCTTTGCAGCTTCTCGGCCAGCCTAAGGACACTGAATTGCTACCCGATGCAAACACGCCCTCAGCAGTATTGACAGGAAAATTCAAACCAAGGACCAGCGCGGAGGCGATGGCTTTTATTGAAAATGGAGTTTCACCAATAGCCTGCAGCAATAGTTCAACAACAAATAATGATAACCGCAATACAGCGAACAGCACAACTAATTTAGCGAACAAACGAGATACATGTAATAACACTAACAAGGAGCGAGCGCCGCTATTATGGGAAGACGATAATGCTTCTGAAAACGAAGATAACTACGTTGACATTGCGCTACAGCAAAAACACTCAACTAATTTATAAGGCCGTCATAGTACTTGTATTGTTAATAGTTTTAAAATGTAAGCATTTAATTTAAATTCAATAAATATTCTAAAATAAATATTGATGGTTCTCAATAGTTGTGGTCCTATGTAAGGTAAATTTATTGAATTGTTAAGTATCCAGAAAACATTGCGACACTATTGGAAACAAAATTAAATGGCTAATAATAAAACAGAGCTAAGTGGAATTCACATAACAAAAAAATTTCTAAAATGCTTATAAGGTAGCAACAAATTTAAACACCATTCCATGGAATAAATTTTTAAAACTATAATTCAGAAAGATTTGTTCAAATGTTAGTTATATTTCTTTCTTTGTTTTTAGTTCCTAAGATTCCTATCAATTAAAATATAGAACTTGTTAATAACAATCAATATTGGGGTATTCTTGCTTTTCTGTTCGTCCTTCTTATGGCACCATTTCCTTTGAAAATAAAAACTTCAAATGTATTCAAAATATATATATATTTCATTATATTATAATAAAATAAAAACTTCATATGTATTCAAAATATATATTTCATTAGTTTTTTAATATAAAAAACCTTTTTTATTATCTATTTCGGTGTACATAATTCATGATTTTTAAAGTATAATACATTTAAATTTGTTTTTATTATAAAATTATTATTTACAAACTTTAAGAAAAAAAAAAATAAAATTTACAGCTTAATGGTTAAAACAAAAAAATATAAAAATGCTTAACAGAGATGCAATAATTTTATGTCAATAATGGTTTGATTTATGAATTCTAGATACTTCTTTTAATTCAACAATTTAGGTAATTGTTTGAGTTCTTAATGGTGGTTTTCTTCTGAAATAGGTACTGTTAGACACATAACTCACTGCTATCATAAAGATTAGACCATCTAGCAGTATAAATACATTAACGTATGCGATAATTTTTACGTAATAAAATCCAATAACAGTCAGTCATATCTTCACAGAATGGACATAATAGTATGAAAGCATTGAATTTCGTTTCCATTTATATTACCTATCATATAAGAAGTTTAAGTATTAGTCAAAGCAAAAAGCATGCCAAAGCTTTCATGGTTATACGCAATGGACTCATAAAAATTTCTTATGATGGCCTTAACACACTTCAAAAATGTTATTTCAAAGATGTCAAGAACTCAGGGAAATTCATAAAATTAAAAACTAAAGAAAAAAAAAACTACATTGTAATGCTAATTAATATCTATCATAGTACAAAACAGATGTACAAAAATACATTTTTGTTTAAACCTAGTTTATCTATCTTAATTCACTTTATGGAAATAAATTTTAAATTCAATAATAATATTCTTAAACAGAACTAGCATTAATAAAAGTATAAAATAAAATTGTTCATTCAGTATATACAATGTACGGAGAATTTGACTCAAGATCGTTCATTTCTACTTTAATAAAATTTTGCGATGGTATCTGCATTGTAAAGTTGGAGCTATTATTACTGTTGTTTCGCCCGCCAACTGAATTTCGTCTGTATAGGTGAAATAATTTTAAGTTAATTAGTCGCACACAATTACTTTACAACTGATTAGCTACTGATGCCTAACATTCACATCATATTTGGCTTATCCCCATTCACTACGACAAAATCCGTAAATCTTTATACTTACTTTGCCTTAGCATGTGTTAGAATATGTGATTTTAAGTTTGTAGACTGTGCAAATTTTTTGTTGCATCCATCAAAGGGGCAAACATAAGGTCTATCACCTGTGTGTATACGTACATGTGTCCTGCAAGTAATTAATTGTGTTATAACAATGAACTCAAAAATTTGAAAAAATTTAGTATACCTTAAATTAAAGTCTAATGAAAATCTTTTACCACATCCCTCGAAAGTGCATTGAAAGGGTTTTTCTCCTGTGTGCACCAGCTGATGACGCTTAAGCTTTGAACTTTCAACAAACGCCTTGCCACATTCTGCACAAACATGAACACGCGGACCATGCGTGTGTAAGTGTTTTCGCATAGCAGAATTATCCCGAAACATTTTGTTGCATCCTTTGTGTGGGCAAGCAATTTTTCTTTCAGATGAGGGAGACATCGTTTGATGATCTGATTTTTCGTTGTTGTTATTATTGTTGAGTGATAAAGGAGTTGTTAGTTGTGGTGAGGGCGCAGAAGTAGACTGAGGTTGTAACACTAGTCCAATAGGCATATCGGCACCGTCGGGTAAAGTTGCCATTACAACAGAATTAGATAAAAGGAAAGCAGGTGTTGTATTTGATGATGAATCTATCGAAGACATTTGACTATTTATTGGTTCAACAGGCGATGTGCCTTGAGCAGTCTTTCTAACTCTTACTTTGTTGCCACCAGGACGAGCGAATTCTGCTAACTGTTTTGGGTCCGATAAATCCAATCCTTGAATGGTAGCAGCAGATCCTGCTTGGTCCTGTAAGATATGATGTTGGTGCTGTTGATGCTGTAGTAACATTTGCTGTTGAATTAATTGTTGCTGCTGATAGTGACTAGTTACAGCACTAACAATATTATTTGCATTTAAAGACGAGTGTGATTTTTTTCCATTGCTCATCAGATCATCACATATATTTACACCTCCAGCCATATATTCAGCATAGTCAGGATCAGGTTCAGGATTCGATCCATCTTCATCATCTGAAGCACCTGAAGCCCACATAGTTACACTGAATTCCCCCTCCATAGTTTTGATTTGTACTTGTTTCTGTTCCCAACGACGAGGTTTTATTGTTGTCTCTTCCATTATAACATCGCATGATTTGAAATTTGTATCGTTAACCGAATGTGCAGCATGCCGATAACGTCCACTGTCTATACTATTATTACATTGTCTTTGCTGCTGCAGGGACTGATTCTGCAGGCGGTAAACTCCCGCATTTGCTGGTACTGTAACATTTGCAGGCGTCGTTTGTACATTTGTAGGTAAGTTGCAGGAGGAAGCCGTAACGGGATCGGATGTAAAACTGCTTTGTAGTTTTCTTTTCCTGAAATACCAGAAGTTTTGAAATTAGGGTAAATTTACTGTAAGTAGAGAGGATTGAAATTTATGTAAAGGGTGTTCCAATCAGAGCGACTGATCTTTAAATTGAATAAAAAGAAATTACACATATATTGACCACTTCCTAGCAACAAAAACAAAAATTCTTAAATTTTTAATAATGCAAAAAACTTTTTTGTATATTATCGTCAAGTGATAGTTTTTATTCATTTATAAAACATATGTTTCGACAGCACTAGCTGTAATAACCAGTAAATTCGACTAAATAGTATTGAACATCTATTTAATTGGTTTCGTAATAATTTTTGTGTTACAACGGTATTCTTAGTTTATACTGTACAAGCAAGTTTTAATTTACAGTTAATTAATTATTTGACACAAATCAAATCAATCGTTTTCAACTTTTTAATGTTTATGTGTTGAGAGTTTTGTTCCTGTTTTGGCTGTAAGTCTAGGCTGTATAAAATAGCGTGTTTTTCTTAATGTTTAATTTATTATTAAGTACATTATCATAACTTTTATTTTTTCAGATATTACGAATTCTTCTAATGTATTTAATTTGTTACCCTTTGGACATCTATGATACACTTTAAGTTTTTTTTTTTAAATTGTCGAATTCGATGTTAATTTCCAACGTTCGTGCTTGCCATTGGAAGATGTTCTTTGAATTATCTAAGGAATAATGCTCTGCATAGCATAATGAAGGACAGCTAGTACTGTCGAAACATGACTTATAAATAAATAAAAGTTTTTTGAATTACTAAAAACATATGAAAACGAGTTGTAAGGAACGGCGGACATTTTAAATTACAGCAGATGAATACGTACTTATATTGAAGAAAGGTATTCCGATTATAGAACGTTATACATCATGAGTCTTGTTAAAGAACCAAAAAAATTTATACAGTTGCGAGCACATGTGGATACATGGTAGATTTGGGTAATTCTAGAACCCTAATAAATACAGCAATCGCGACTAATCTTAAAATTAAAATATATAAGAACATCTTTCAAAATTGAAAGCAAAATTCTCGTGTGGTCATGTGCTCTTGTGTATTATTTTTAAAGTAATGCAGTTTTAGCTGCTCTTGTGCTAATACACAGTGATTTTTTCGAACTACTATACATAAAATCTCCCTAGTAGCATCAGGGGAAGTTATGAAGACAAGAATCCAGCTTACAAAAAAGTAATGTTTTTAAAATAGCTTTGTATTAAAATTAATAAGATATTTCGCCCAGAACAAGATATAAAATGTTGATATAGAAATCACATGTCTTTTATGTCTTAATAATTTAGCCATATAAGTCAGTGGAAAAACATAACGTCTCACGTTTTCAGAGACACACGAGAAAGGGTACAATTTTGTCACTTTACAAAAACAAATGTGAGAAAGATATGATTCGCCTTTGACATATAAAATAACGTATGACAGGTAGCCCAGTAGGTTAGATATAATTAAGTTCAACAAGACACGCAGAATTTTTTTAATATTTTAAGGTGCCTTTTACACAGCTCCGAAAGTTACTTTACCGAGTCTCTAGAAAGATAATAAAGAAGGGAAATTGTCTTTGTAGTTCATACGCCAAATGGCTCTTATAAGCCCCAATAAAGAATTTATAAATATAATGTGTTGTCTTAATTCTTGTTAAAGAAAAGGCCTGTAAAAGACGATATTTCTTTTTTTTTTGCTACTAGGGCTAACACCACAATTGTAGTAAGAGATTACGCTATTTCCCCAAAACATGAATTATTGAATGTGCCATAAAGTTCAAAGGCACAAAGGTAACACTAACACATCCCATTCACATCGTTGAGCCAAAGTAAATGGCTCAAATATACACTACCGTTCACAAGTTTAAGGTCAGTGATAGTTTCCACGAATAATTTAAAACGTTTAATACTTATTGACTCTTATCGAAGAATATTAAAAAAAAAAAAAGAGTTTGTTGCACAATGTTATATAATAAGCAATTTATTTCATTAGTACTCTTTTAAGTGCCCATACAATATTTTCTTTAAAAAATCAACCAATACATTCTAAGCACTTTTTTAGTCTCGAGGGTTTCCTGAAACAAATTTCTGGATATCTTGTGGAATAGTGTTCCAGCAATTTAACACCTGTCTATCTAGCTCTGCCATAGATGCTCAGTGAGGTCAAGATCGCGTGATTGCGCTGGCCATCTCATGTTTACAAACACCCATCCTCGATCTTTTTTTAAGAACTCCTACATAGTTAATAAGTGTACTTGGAATGGCTGCATTTTTAATTTTTCTCTAATTAAGTTAAGACCAGACGGCAATGCACATTGATCTGATATAAGTTTATAGTCTTCTTTTGTCATTGTACCGTTGATGAGGAACCATACTTCATTTGCAAAGAAACATCAGAAGACTATAACGGAATAGCTACCATGTTTCACCACTACACAATCTGGCAGCATTCCTTCTCCAGTGATGCGTTCGACTAAAATATGTTTTTTTATGTTCAAAGAACTCATAAATTCATAAGTTAGTCCTCTGAAAGTTTGATTCTGTCCAAGATTGATGCCATTTACACCCTTCTAAACGATTCTTCTCACTGGCCGACCGAAGCAACGGCTTTCAAAATACTATACGACCGGGAAGGCCAGCATCTTCAAAAGGTTTTTTACTACTACAACCGCAATATGTTAGAACCGGTTCATATTGCATTTAGAGCGGATATCCAGCGGGATAGGGGGAATGTTATTCATAGTTCATGGCAACCGGGTGCCATTTCCCAAAAGATGGCAGATGTTTTAGACAGGCTTCGACTCCAACCAGGAGTAAAGTCACGCCAACTATATTTGCATGGTTTACAAAAGGGTGCTTGGAAAGAACGCGTTCTTCCGAGTCTATGCGCAGTGTAAGTTAAATTTCAATCGCAATGGCCCATATTCATTTGAAATGTCTATATGAACAATTCACAATTAACTTTATATCTTGACTTTTTTGTTAAAGAACTCCTAATATTAAATTAATTCATAGATAAGTTACCATATTTAATTCAAGATACAAGGACAGTTTATAAAATCTACGTTCAAAATGGTATTAAAAAAACTAGAGTTCGCCCACTGGTTGAAATTTAAGTCTTATAGAGAATATAACAAACAATTGAGTACCATTTTACCTGATTAAATGTCATTTCCCAAAATAACCCTACCACTATATATCCCTTCTTATGATTCAATCTCTTTCTATGACTTAAGCTGTGAAAACATATTTTCCTGTAAGAGGGTGACACCGCCCACTTAAATCAAATGCCTTTCCTCAGGGTTCAATATATCTCCATGCTTAACTTAATTAAAACCGATGCAGCATTTTTTTCTATGAGGGGTGGTGCCACGTCCACACGAAGATTTTAGTTTTTAATACTCTTTTTTAGGATTCTAGCTATCATCAATATCGGTCCATTAGTTTAGCCGTGCAAACTTATTATCTTGTGTGTGGCACCGCCTGCAGATTAACAGCGAGTCAACTCAAGCAGCTGTCAGTGGGTACCAATTGAAGCACCCTTTATAGATTAAAAAAAGAAGCAATTATATGTATTACTTTGTAACAATAGTCTGTGATGGCACTGATATATTTGACTCAGCGTACATGTCATCAAAAGTGGATGAATTGGGATATGTGTCAAAGTCTGCATTGGTTGGTCCATCTAAAACATCTTCATCGACTTGCAATTGCGAATCAGATTGTAAGACAACTTCTTCCGTAATAAAAACTGTTGAAAAAAAAAACTTCATTTGTATCACATTCACAAATTATTTATGTATTCATACCATCATCAATGCTCTGCATCATTAATCCTTCTGAGTCTTCTGTTTCACATGTGACCTCTTCATATTGATCATTGCTGACTAGGATACCATACTGCTCATAAGGAACACTGCCGATATTTGAAAAATTTTCGGAGTCTACAACTTCTTCCACCGGATCAGATATTTCCACTTCGCAAATTATATCAGATTGTGACATTTTCAATGTTTCTTTAGCCAATAGAAATGTGTGTGATTTAAAATTAAAAGTTGTTGTTTAAAGAAAATAACACGCTTCAAAAAATTCCTGAGATAAACTATTTTAATGTATATTTTTTGTTTTGTTGCTTTGTTTTGATTTCTGTTGTAGTTTGTATATCTTTGGTAGAGGTAGCGAGAGTCTGAAAAAAAGTGGAACATAAATTAAATACATAAAATGTTTTTTAATAAATATTAAGTGAAAACGATGTACTCTAAATGATCACATTCGGTCGCTTGCACTAGTTCAAATAAGGAACTAGCTCTGAGCCAGATTGGACACCTAAAGACCGTTTCGGGTCAGGTGATTACTTGAGTTCAAATAAATTCAAATATCTCCCCAGAGGTGAGTCGGGTCCTTTAACATAACGATACTTTTCAGATGATTTTATTATTAATCCTTTTCCTTTGCCTTTTGTAGGTAAAACTTCTCATAAAAAATTAGTAGAAATCGATAAAAAGAAATTGTAGTGTAGGCAAAACCATTAAAAATATAAAATATTCAGATAAAAAATAGCCTAAAATTTTGGAAAACAAATAACATTTTCAGTACCGATGTTATACATTTTCTATAAGAAAAATCGCTTGAAATATTTTTCTTTTTATTGTGACGAAACATCCCTTTTTAACTTTTTGGTAATCTTTCTATTGATTTGGAGTACAAATTAATATTTCTTGGTCTATTTTTTTCGTTTCTATTTTTACTACATATTCCTTTTATTGTTAGACAATTTTGCCTTTCATTTTCGTTTTTGGTCGATTGAACAATTGAGATAGGTTCAAAATAAGGCTTTTACCTCCAACGGAAAATCGACATTGAGTTCAAAATGGAAAATCGCTAACATAATAATTCCTTGAACTTTGGATCGGAGATCACATTATCTAACCCTTAAAATTATACCTGATGTACCAATATAAATTTCAGAGAAACCTTCCCTAGAAGTTCGTGAAGTTTTTAGCTTCAAAAAAACTTAATGGGGGGTTTTTATCAAAATCAAACTGAAATGCTATTATCTCACAAACTAAAAATTTTTCAAACGCAAATGTCTGAATAATGCGCTGTATTGAAATCGTCAGTCCCTATATTACATAAAAAAGTTACATCCGATACTTACAAGTTTGCACCTAAAATCAGAAATATCATAGTTATGCATAAATGCCCACAAAGTAAATGTCCTTAGGGTCCTATATTTCGAAAACAAAAATGATAAAAAAAAAATTTGGTCTTTGTATTCTAATAAGAAATAAAATGACATTGTGCCAACTAACGATAACATAGCTTGCAATGTTTGCAGACCCTACACTCAGAATATATTCACTTTGTCATTCTGTTTGTAACGCATATAATGGACCGTGGCAGGTATAGCTAAGCCCGAAAATTCTTCTTGGGATTGAAAATGAGCGAAATCGGTGCACGGCCTACCGTCCATACAATTCAAGTATTTAAGATGCTATATTGAATGAGAGAGATTTTTGATGACGTGTATATAGACAAGAATTAGGCGAAATTCTGCATGTAGGCTTGGCACGTCCAGAGAAACAAAAACGTTATACTGAGTTATTTAAGGTAATGAATCTTAATTTTACACAAATATAATAAACAATAATCCATATAAAAATGAGCTTCAATACGGTAGACAGAGAGCTAGCTATTTAAGTAAATGTTGCAAAATCTAATCTGGGTCCGTTTAGTCAAGCCAGTCAGCACATAGCGAGGTGGAAGAATACCCTCTTAATTAGACCTGCGAAAAATCGAAAAACAAACGACATCGATAAAATCTATTTTTTGACAAGAAATTCAAAATTTGTCATTTTCGAGTTTACTCGTTAAAACTGTTGATCATACACTTAACTACCAGCACAAAAGAGGTAAGTTAATTTTTGCTGTACTTTGCTGTCAAAAAACAGTTATGCCTCTTCCTGTTGTAATGGAAATTAAGCTGTAATATTCCTATTTGCGCCCTATTTTGAGTTGATTCGGATTTTAAAAGTAAAGCTTGACGAGTGGTTTCAAACCAAATTCAGTTAGTACCTTCTTCTAAATAATCCACAAGTTGCTGAAAGTTTCATGAGCTCATGAATGAATCACATGCAGATTCCCCCAGCAGGGGATGAAACTAGTATAACTAGCTTTAGCCCATTTTTCTATTTAGTTTATCTTTGCTAAGTGTAATTTTTTGGTGTTTGACACACAAGAGTTATTGAACAGTTAGCTCAGTAAAATAACAAGTAAAAATTATTTTCTGTTTGCATGCACCACAAAAAAGTTGGGAATAGTTTACTTTAAGTGACTCTTCTGAGATTTTCTGGAAATTTTATTATCTTGTAGAGCTCAGCATGCTGATTCAGAATATTAGCAAATGTTGGGTCCTATAGTATATCCAACACAGGCTTCTGTAACCATAATTCTATATGAATGTGACGATAAATGAATGGTCTTCGGCCGCAGCTCAGGGTTTAAAACCTTTAATATATCCAACACTGGCTTCACGCCGGCCTAGGGCCGCCCACTTATCCTTACTTTCATGTAGAATTACTGTGGCTAGCGAAGCCGGCGTTGGATAAAAATATTCAGTCAATTTTAGAAATATTATCTTAACAGCTTGATTTGAATAAAATGGTTAAAAAATAATCGCTTGGCCCTTGATATAAATAAGTGTTCCCATGTCTCTCTTTCGGAATTGACTGTTATGATGTTGTATGCTTTTAAAAAATTCTAGATTTGGGAGCAATTTTGTGACTCATAATTCCTAATGTACATTCATTATTGGCTTTTGTGATCCAGTACCCTCGTATAGTACTCAGCGGCTACTGTTGAATTTATCCAAACGATAATGTTTGTATATGATCTAATTTGAAGTAATGTTGATTGTAGTGTAGGGCTGGGTAAACTAAACTTTAATGTGCCATCAAGATCCCTGCGATACTCTAGTCATTTTTATTTTAAGGTTGATGAACAAACTAATCCACAAATTAGCCATTGAACAGAGCTTTTCAGTTGAATTTAATAGGATTTGCGGTAACCATATTATTGATTGATCCCTAATTGTTATTTGATGATAGCATTTATTAAGCGTAATAGTGTTGAATTTAAAGATCCTTGTACGCGAAAAGCTTAGTATTGTGCGTACGTCAGGTGGTTTTATTCTGTTCATTCTAATAGATTGGAACAAGTTAAAAAAACTTATTGATCATTCCCAATCTAATGTCTCGTTATCTATTAATTGCTCTTAAGTAACTTCGATTTCGTAGAATGATTGCTTAATTATTGTTTGTGTATGACATTATTTCTGTAGAACATATTAAAGGATTTGAGCCACTAAACAGCGAAAACAAAGAGTAGTCTTCAATAAAGATCATTCATTTTCTCCTTACAGTATAAAGTCTTCCTCATGTGTACAATAGGAAAATGGATAAACAAAAATATTTTTAAAAAAATCTTATTTTCTATATCTTTTTTCAAATTTTGAAAAATTAAAATTTTGCTACTCTGGCAGCACCCCAAGATTTTTTTTTGTGATTGAGGATATACTCGAAAAGTGGAAGTTATCGGATTCTAAGCGATCCCGAATGGTTCTAGAACATGTTTTTTTAACATGTCTAATGTAGATACACTAGCTCAGAATTCTGAGCTAGTCCTTCTTCATACTTTTTTTTTAGCTTGAAAATTGCATTCAGTTTGATATATCCAATACTGGCCACACAAATCCTGTATACATCCTCAAATATGGACAATACTAGCTTTGCGAAGGTCTTCGGCAGCGGTTCAGGCTATAATGTATCCAATACTTCGCTAGCCATAGTAGTCCTTCATATATTGGGGAAAGTAGACAATAAGTTATCTTTCAATGATCACCTTGATTATGTATGTAAAAAAATTGCTAAAGAGAAAAATTTTTTCAAAGAATAAGATGCAGGCTATCCTTTTCTAGTGCAATTAAAATATATAATACAATGATCACACCATATTTTGAATATTTTTCAACAATTTTGTTTTTAGGTTCGAATGAATTTTTAACCAGATTGCAAAAGTTACGAAATAAAGACATAAGATGCATTGTAAGATACAATAGGTTAAGTCCAATATGATATATGGTAGAGACTTTAAAATGGCTTTCAGTAAACCAAAAAACAATTGTAAATGTTTTAATATTTATTATTAAAATAAAAAACAAGATGTGACCCAAGTATTTAAGCCATCAATTAGTTTATGCCTCAGATGAACAGCCACATAAATTAAGAAACCGATGAAGTTTTAGAATTAATTACTTTCCTAATAATAGATCTCAAAATATCTTGCTATAGAAGGTACTTAAATTGTATAACGATTTATCGAGATCTTTGAAGAATGACAATAATTTATTTCTTTTTAAAAATGAATTATTAATTTACATTAGGAAACAATTTAACTAAGCCTAATGCATTCAATGCATTTAATGTAAAATATCATTTGGTTATAAGCAATAGCATCTAGCTAAATAAAGATAAAAAAAAGTGGGCGGCCTTCGGGCGCTGTACATATATATACAATATACATGTACATACGAAGCCGGTGTTACACATATTACAGTAAATCGAAACCGAAGGCCGCCGCGAATCCTGAGCCGCGGCTGAAGGCTGCCCACTTAACGTAAGTTTTATGCAGATTTACTGTGGCTAGCGAAGCCAATGTTGGACATACAGCTTTGCGACATCCGCGCAATGTTCGCACCATTCGCGGGCCTACGGATGATCACAATATTAACTTCAGTACACTCACTTTCAGTAAATATCTCACAACTACAAATTAGTTACCAAACGAATTTTTACTAAAAATAATGTTACACTATACGTCAAAAATCGTTACCTACTCGAAAACTGTTTTGTTACATACAAATTAAGTCAAATGAACAGTTGCTCAAACATAATTTCTTAGTTTTGGCGAATGTACATTGTTCAATGACATGACAAATCTAATTAATAATAGCGAATTTTATAGCATTAGCTGGTCGAAAGGACAAATCAAACTTAAACTGAAAACTAATTGTAGCTAATTTGATACACTCACGGTTTTTTGCTATTTTCAATGTTTGTGTTTTCCGAGCGCAACAGCATAAAGGTTTTATTTTCGAACATTTATGCTTGGACTTTGTGGTTATAGACACATAGCTTTATTTAAATATATTTATGTGTAAACGTACACAGTGCCTAAGTGGGTATGCTGAGAAAGTGCATCTAAACTAAGGAAAAATATTTCAATAACAAGTCTAACTTAAAATACTTTCCCTTGTTTCATTTATAAAATTAGTTTTTGACATGATTTTAAGCTTTTTGCTTGATAGCTAAGAAGGCTAATAGCTGTAGTAGTTAAACTCTATTGTTATTATTATGAATATTACATTTTTTTGGACAACCGTTTACTATGAACAATTGCACAAATGAAAATATTACAAAAAAAACTTTGGGCGTATGTTGGGTGATTATGAGTACAGCCACTTATCACACCTATATATTAGATATGAGTGCAATCGTTCTTAACTGGTTTTGATTTCCATAAAAGTTATATCCGTAACCCTGATGGATATATCTCCAAAACTACGTACGAAAAACAAATAGAACAGATTTACTTTGACTCACATTAGCGAATTTTTTTGTTGTTGTTTCTTTAAGACCAATACCGGCCTCGGAAGCGGGAAGTACGTACCTCAAACAAATGCATTTCGACCAACATTGATGTTTTTTTTTTGTTTGATGTCAATTTGTTGAAATATATGTAAAATTGATATAGAGAAAATTTTCTTAGTGAGATTTTTTATAGGTTTGACCTTAGATGCCGGCAGTGCGCGTTGTTCATTGGATACGTAATATCTGAAGCTATCCGATGCCATAAATATCACGTATATGAATTTTTTTTGAGATACGCCTTTACGCTTCTGAGGGCAGAGTAGTGATATTAATTATTTAAAAACTATGTAAGTAACAAGTATCACTCGGATCATATTCAAAGGAGATAAAGTCAATGGATGTTGCGGATAAAGCTTTTCTTAAAATCGAACCCATTAATTGATTTCCAAAATATTATATCGTGTCAAATGAAAGGTAATTTAATATGCTAAAATATTGCCTCATACATTTTTCTAATCTAACTCATAATATCGAGGCATTACTATTACAGACGTTTTTTCTTTTAAGAAAAAACGGTATTGTTCCAAAAAAAAAATACATTATTGACCTTCAGCTTTATTAACATATTAAGAAAGATCAAAACAATTTCCTTTAAAATGATGTAACACTTGTAAAAAAATTCATCATATTAACCCTTTCCCGACGAAAATAATAAAAATTATTCAGATTAATTTTGGTAAGTTTTCGATATAAGTATTGTCTTCGACAATATCATCACCATAATCGTTATGATAATAAATATTAAAATTACATCCTATAGTATATCAAACATCGAATTCACTAACCGGCGGCCTTTGGCCGTGGTTCAGCGTTTATGCCTCCAAAATGTTCAACACCATCTACGCGGCGCCCTTCTCTTCTTTATAATGATAATCTTTTGACAAAAACTCAGCCTTTCTTTATGAAAAAGAGCACCGCTTGCTGAGGTAATGTAATTCTTTGTTTTGTAGTGCATAGTTGTGGTCATCCATATATTAAAAATTTTAAAAAATAAAATTATTCAACATTTTTATTTCCTTCCGGCAAAAAGAGTTAATACAAGAAAACTTGCAACAAATGTTACTTCATTTTAAAGAGAAAGAATTGAGCTTTCTTAACATGTTAACTAAATTATCGGTCAATTACGAATTTTTGAACAAAAATAACGGTTTTTTTTTCAAAAAATAATAGTCACGTTTCCAGAAAAGTTGCAATATCTCGAAAACTATTTTAAGTTGAAAAAATTAGTAGTGAAAACTTTGCACTCCAATATTTTAGCTCACCTTTCAAATGACAACAATATTTTGGCAGTCAATACAGGGATTCCCGACGTAAAGCGATTTTTAGGGCAGCTATATCCGTTACTTTCGACGGCTAATCTCTGTAACCAGATCCGAGCGATACTTTTAGATTACATATTAATTCTTAAATTGAGAAAGCACATATGAAAAGTTTAGTTCAATCATCATTTTCAATTGTGAGCTAAAGTACATGCAAGCCCAATTAGGTTTAAGGAAAATAATGATTGTGGCTTAAGCAAACCTTAAGCTAAAGATCAGTATTTATTTTGCTCCCTTGAGGAAGCCGAAGGAGCCTTATAATCAAGTTCCAGAAAAATATATCAAGAAGGGAAACGACTACCTTTCTTGAACACTGCAATTTTCGTTCAGGAAAAAGGGAATCCCACCATGTTGATTGGTAGCAGTCTGATGATGCACAATATTTTACTTTTGCTTGTCAGTAGTTTGTTCACAAATGCTTAAATGTAATTTAGAATTAATTTTTTTGTTGTATTTACTTAATTTTGTTATATATATTGTTTTAATTGCTAATTACCGCTTAATTTTTGCCTTTTATATTTAGAATCTCCCCCTGCTAGCACTAGTTTTCTCAAGCAAACACTCACACATACTCGCGATTGACTTGTTGAAAACGAACGAAAGAAAAATTAAAACAAAAAAATAATATATTTTATGGAAGAGCTTTAAACTTTAACAAACTAAAAAAAATCGCAATCTTATTTATTATTATTGTTTATCACTCGTTTTTATTGGAAATAAAAAAAAATATCTGTTAATATCATCGAGCGCTCAGACAAACATGGCGGCGGTAATTATCTTTGTTAATTCTTCTTTTATTTTACTTTTTCTCTTCACGATATAGCTTGATTGAAGCGAACAAAAGAGAAAAGTAGATAGTGCGTTAAAATGGCGTAGTAGTAAAACGTATTGCCACCTGAAGAAAATGATGGTATTGTGCAAGCACACTAAGACACCGAGCTTATGCCTGGTTCACACTACCGTTTTTTCAACTCGTTAGCTAACGCGCGTTTCTGCTTAGCACAGACTATATGCAATGAGTTGTAATTCACTCGAGCGTTTTTCAAGTCGCGTTTTCCACATCGCTTATTTTAGAACAATTTCTGCGTTAATAAAGACAACAAACAAAATTATGTGCGATAAGAACCACCATCATGTGTGGCTATTGTGTTTTGCTCTAACGCGCGTTGAAAATCAGTCTTGTGAAGCAAGTAGAAACTGCGTGATTTCCACCTCGCGTCGGAAAAACGTTCAAGTGAACTGAATCGTTGTTGAAATCTTAATTGAAATGAAAAAATTGCACAAAGCTTGACAGCCAGCGATCATACAAGTTATACGAATGGACAAGCCAGCAGAAAAATTAAAAAATTTTGGAACCCATCCATCCATCCAACATGAGTGTCAAGCGGCTGGTCAAACCGTTCACATGATCATAAAGTGATGTATGTCAAGTATGTTGGACAGCATGAACAATGGTGTGAACGACTCTAATGATGTTTAACAGCATGCTGTATGATGTGAACGCAAAACGAAATTTACAGTTAATTGTGTTTGTTAAGCATGATGGACAGCATTAAGGATGGTGTGTACGGCCCTATAGACAGAAGTCGGATGGAAAGTAGTAAGAAAAAATCGTACCGACATTGTTAAAAATCTGAGCGTCTGACGGCTCTATAACATGCTGCAAGTCCAGTTCCATACGTGGGAGTTGTGTCGCATAGAATTACGTTGGACGACGATCGACGGAAAATTCAGCTGCCATTTTGTTTTCATTGACATTTCAAACGTAAACAAAAATTTTGACACAAGCAGATTGGAAGTGATACACGGAACGTCCCCCGCCAACGATGAATATAGAATTAAATTTAAATCGACGGGTATCCGTCGGCAGGTAACCAATCGTATTCCGGCCGAATTCTCTTTAAGGCATTTTACGGACGCGATGCGTAATAGTCTAACCTATGATTTTGCTGATGACGATTTTTTGAAATTTTGACAAAATTTTTAAAATTGTTTTTTTTTTCATAAAATGTGTTGACTCATATTTTTTTAATCCTTAAAAATATATTTGAGAGATAAGTAGAATACTAGTGCTTTTTTCATATAATCTTCCCTTATAAGCATTAGACTGAAGTTATACTACGATTTTACTATATTAACGTTCATCATATGAAATTGGACAGGAGAGGCTGCGACACTTTGTAGCAGCCTCTCATTTTTATTTGACGAATCTTCCCTCTCACTTATTTACAAATTTCACATTTTTCTTTTATTTTAAATTAAGCGAGTTTCACATAAAAACGTAATAAGCAAATGTTGCACCAAAGCATTGCAAATATACAAAATCAAGTCTAACCACGCCCACAAGCCGAGTTGCACTGAGAAATTATTTTGATAGGAGGATACCGTTGGGAATAATATTTTTTTAGTTAGTGTAAGAACAAATTAGAAAATTTGGCAATTTCGAAGCCTCCCGCCTCTACATTGCCATTTGTATAGTTTTTTTATTCCATTTTACTTATTTTTTTTATCGATCACTTTGGTGAATTTTGGTATCAAAATGTATGGTAATTATTTATTTTAACAGCTTCACTCCCGATTTTCTTGAAATGTTAGTATGTTAATCAAGAATATATACATATGTTAGGCGCGAGAGAGCCTTCATAAAGTGTTTGAGATTGAAAATTGTGTACTTCCTATAGAGCATTCAACATCAATTTCACTAGCCAGTTATTCCTCATAGCGGGACAGCTCAGGCACAGGATTTACATCCTCCGACATGTCCAACATCGGCTTCGTGGCGGCTTTCGGCTGCTGCCCACTATACTATGTAGAACACCAGCTTTGCTAACACACTGATGTTGCACAAAATTTTTTTGAAAGCAATACTATCATCCATACGCTGTGTAATAAGTAAAAACATATTTTGCAAGTTATCTTTTTGTTTTTGAATTAGCAAGTAAATTCCCAATAATAAGTGGTATGAGACTTGCAATACCCTTCATATACATAAGTACCCAGAAAGAAAGTAATTATGCGCACAAAAGTTGGTGTCCGTGAACGTGATGCAATGGACTGTGATAGTAAAATATTGCTTCCTTTTTCGTAGGTAAGCCAAAAATACAAATCAACTTTATTACACGTAGTTAAATAAAAATAAAGAAACTTTATTATAATTTTACGTTGATGTTCTCTTTTCGGAAGACATGAATCTAATTCCATTTGTGATTCCGGAATTTCGGTTAAAATGTTGAATTTTTACTTTGTCGCCCTTAACAAATCGCCTCGTGGCGTCTGTGGGTTTTCCTATAAGATTTAGCACAATACTATCCTATACTTAGTATTTTTTGTATTTATCCCTATATAAATACACTTTCATATTTTCATTTAACTTGAATTTATCTACTTCTTTTATATTTTACCTACAGTTTCGCGTTTCCTTAAGTATTTCACTGCAACTATTCATAAAGGCGTAGAAAACATACTCAATGAATCAAATCACACCGAGGAAATTAAAAATTTTTATATTCAACTACTTGCTTAAAGATACAACTTTTTATTAAAAATTCGTTTCTTAATTTACCCAAAATAAATTAAATTTTATTTTTGAGTACATGCTTCTAAATAATTGCCAAAATATAAATTTCACTTTTATTAAACCTTTTTTTTAATTTTTGATTTTTATTTAAAGTTTCATAACATATATGATATAAGTAATTTGGGTTAAGTTTCCTTATTGTGTTTCTCTTAACAAAGTGTAAATTCTTACAAAACAGTTTTTTTAATTACTATATTTTTAATTTGTATTTTCCACATGTTATTATAATATACTCGTAACATAGTTATGAAAGCAAATACAGTACATGATTTGGTTATTTAAAAACTTATTGAAAGCAGTTTTTTAAAGAAATATTTGCAGAATATTTTATATACATTGTTTGCGACCCATGACTGCATGTTTTGAATATATGTATGTATGTACATTAAGACTCTAATATAACACTAGTCAAATTATAAGTCAAATAATCAATTTAAGTTTACAGGATGGTCCAGCTTAGGATGCAGATATTATGAAAGTTGATTCTTTGGCTCATTGAGAATAAAAATAAAAGTTGAGAAAGGCAGTCTCTGAGTTAAAGGGTGTTTGAAAAACTGTTCATTCTGCTGAAGTAACATAAGACAACAGAAAAATATGATTAATGAAACTGACTGACGCCGTTCATTAACTATGATAGTTATGAGATAAGCTTTGTCAAAGCATGGCCGCCTCACACAAAATCTTTAACGCACAATGAGTCGGAGAATTAGCTCCTAAAATGTTTGTATTCTGAACCGGACTACGCTGCATTTGTAAGTCGCATCTCATGTAAGTTAATACATTTTTTGTCATTTCAAGATAATATAAGTACCTACATATTTGTAATGGAATATTTATTAAAGAAAAATGCTATAAGCGCATAATACACAACACAATAAAGGTTGCTAAGATATTTCGTTGGAAAATAAAACTTAAAAGAATGTATGCTAACCAGCTCAATTTAAAAAATATTTGTCGCGATTACAGTTTCGTTTTTGTTTTTTGATAAAAAAAATGCACCCTGCCACTTTTGTTCGGAATATTACGTAGTCTGTATAAATGCAGTTTTCATCATACTGTTAGCAAATTAAAACACATCGAGGAATATATTTTTAGAGATAGATTACCAATAGAATGTGTGACTCTTCGTTTTTAAAAGCACTAACTATAGCAATACGTATTGGTATACAGCAACTTTAAAATTTTAGATTCGAATCCTTCCAGCATCTTGTCTAAAAATTTGATGATTATTTGTTTCTGTTGTTGTTGTCTTCTTTCAAAAATTTATCTTTTGAAATGTATTTCTGGTAGACGATAACTGTCGTTAATATCTGAATGAAAATGATACATTGATAGGATTATATGATTTTTATAAATATGTAGCACGTTGAACACAAAGCAAAGATACAAAGGCATTCACTTCTGAGGGAATTTCAGAACATGGTGATTTTCCTAAGTAAAATAATCGTGCAGACTATAAAAACGACAATGTATGCATATTACACACACAAATATCATAGACGAATTGAAGTTTTTTTTTACGTTTGCGTTCGTGCAGTTTACCTTCAACTCACCTATAGTAATTGGGCTTAAAAGGACCAGCCTTGTTCAAACCCATGTACTTGGCTTGCTCGTCCGTAAGCTCTGTTAAATGTGCATCAAAAGTTGGCAAATGTAAGCTGGCCACATACTCATCTTGAAAAAGAAAACATAGTAAGAAAAATCAGTTAATATTTCATTCAAAACCTACCCATTTTTTTTGGCAGGAGATAAACGTCAGACTTGTAACGACCAGGTGGTGCATTGAATAGTTCAATAAGAGCTAATGCCTGTGTTGCAGATGTTATTGAAACGACAAATGATGGTATACTCGAACATGACAAATTTACTAGTCGGCCTTCGGCTAAAAGTATGATCCATTTGCCATCTGGCCAAATAATGTGATCGACCTGAGAGCGAACTTTTTCCCAAGTCAAATCAGGCGTTCGTAAGCTATTCTGTTAAAAAAAGAAACAGAAGAATAATAATAATGAAAGAAACAACTGTTTATATTCATTTCTATCTGCCGTTAATAATAAACATTTAAGCCACTTTATACAAAATACAATAGGTTATCGCTGTCGTATTTTGCATTTGGCGCTTCTTCTATTGTAAGAACACAATGAAAATTTCACAGAAAGTTTTATGATAAGTGTACCGCTTAAAAAGTGCCATTGTACGTTATACAACTCCTTTTTGGCAAGAAAGAACTCTCCACAATTAAAGAAAAACTGTGTTACCAGCATCCGACTCAACATACGCCGCGTACAGGCATCTGTTCACGAATGCACTTCGAGCAAGCGGCGCTCGGTAAAAGTAAACATCCCACGGACGAACTTGCAGAGAATTTTAAGGAGAAATTGACAATAATGTTCATGTAAAATCCAATTTTGTCAGCAGCGTTATCGCTGTGACATAATTAATATATTTTTGGCGGTGACATAATTAAGAAACCGTATACTGACATGAAAAGTGGCATTATTTAACATAACATTATTTCACATAGCGGAAACATTGCACTAAATATTAACAGTTTAAATATTTGTGCATTCCAAAAAATCAAGAAATGCATTTTTAACACGGTATTATCTCCTTTTTTTTAATACATTTTTCTTAAATTTTTTTATTAATGAATTATAGCTCAAGTTCTTATTATCATTAAATGTGATGAATAACTTGTTGTTTGTTAACAATATTTACGATAATATAGCATAAGAAAGAACTTTTAACAAAATGTGCCATTTATATGTCCATTGCTGTATATGTGATATTATTTCTATCTAAATATTTCGGTTTTTAAATAGTGCCTAACCTTATTATACCATGGATTTGTAGAAAAAAGAATTTAAAAAGCTGTTAAAATTCAGACCATTTACTAACGCTTTGGATTTATTCCGCAATAGTAAGAAATTTTTTATTATATGCGGTAGTCGCCTGGTGAAAAGTTGTAGAATCCAAAACTCTTATGTATTGGCATCACAGGTGTCTGGAATACTACTTATGCTAAATCGTTAAATACCATACTTTATTTGTTGCCAGTCGACTTTTGTGCCAAAAGAAGACCGCAGCACTAGGACTGAAAGAATCAGAGCGATGGTCCCTAAACTATCTTTTTTAAAAAGATTTTCAAATAGGATTTTGTTGAGAAATTTCGGAAGTCACGTAGGAAAGAATCAAAAATCGTAATAAGCATTTACACTGATAGCTCTGAATTAGTTGAAGGAGTAGGAACAGTTTTCTATGCATTCAATTCGTTTAAGCTACCAGCAAACTGAAGAATTTTTCAGACCTCAACTGTTGCAATGAAAGCAGAAGATCACTGTAGAGTTAAGATATAAATAAATTTGCTTCATCTTTGAGTCAAGTGGCTTTAAAATCACTTCTATCGAAAAACAGAATAAAATGATTCAACGCACTTATATGAAAATAATAAGCAATTAGGCTCTAAATCATAAAGTCTGTGGTGGCGATCACCCTTCAGCAAAATACTTTTGGTCCAATTGCAGTATTATAAATTCAAAATACATCATCTACCTTAGTAGAAACGAATGCGGTTTACTGATATGGGTTAAAACTGAATAGTCCCCAAGGCATTGGTTGGCCGGCTCGTTCTCCAGACTTGTCAGAATTAGACTGCTTCTTATTTAAAGCAAAAGGTTTACAAGAACATTCCTCATTACTTGCAGACCTTAAAAAGAACATCGACTTGCATATATTGGCATAAACTTGGAAAAAAGATGGAAAGCGAATACTGCTATCAACTTAATGTTATTATTTTACATTCTAAGCTTCTTTTCTGGTTTGGTTTAAATGTCTTTTTATTATATTTTAAAGTTTTTCAGACTTAAAATTCACTTAACATATTTGGGCCGTCTTGTACTTACCACATCGATTTCTGTATTGGAATGTCCCATATTGCAAACGATGCAACCGCTTTTCATTTTGTCCATGTGTTCACGTGTTACAACATTTTTATTGCCTGTTGCCGTAACAACAATATCAACACTACGTATAACTTCGTTGAGCTTGACTACCCGGAAGCCGTCCATGCTGTAACAAAATATAGGTTATAAACGGCTGAATTACGAGTACTTTTATAACAAACCTAGCTTGAAGCGCGCAAATTGGATCGATTTCTGTTATGTAAACAATGCAACCATGACCCTTCAGCGCTTGAGCGCAACCTTTGCCAACCTCGCCATAGCCGCAAATTATAACTTGCTTTCCACCAAACATAACATCTGTGGAACGTTTTAGGCTACATTTTTTACAAACAGTTCAAAAAGAATTAAAAAGTTTATTTTTGAAGTAAAAAATATAAAATCACCTATCTAAAATAGACTCTTTGCAGCTATATAAATTGTCAAATTTAGTTTTGGTTACAGAATCGTTTACGTTCATGGCCGGTACGGTTAGTTTTCCTGATTTTGACAGCTGGTACAAACGATGCACACCTGTAACACTCTCCTCTACTATACCTTTAACCATTTTAAACATGGTAGGATATTTCTTAAGCATTAAATGAGTGGCATCTCCACCATCGTCTAGAATCATGTTTGGCTGCCAATTTTCTGCATTCACACATTTATCAATACACCACCAAAAATCTTCTTCGGTTTCTCCACGCCAAGCAAAAATGGGATATCCTGTTTCTGCCAAAGCGGCAGCAACTTCATTCTATAATCATGTCATACGGTAGAGCTTCGTTTAGAAATATAAAAAAAAAACAAAATATATTACTTGTGTGGAGTATATGTTGCATGCTGCCCATCGTACTGAAGCGCCCAACTCTACAAGAGTTTCAATTAAGACAGCTGTTTGTGCATTTATATGGGTGCAACCAACGATCTTGGCATTTTTCAAAGGTTTATCATCTGCAGCGCGCTTACGTAAGGCCATAATACCAGGCATTTCTTGTTCAGCGATTTCTATCTCTCGTCTACCAAACGCATGCTGGCTAGTAATGTTGCGCACGCAAAAATCAGAGCTACCTTTGCTGTTCTTTTGAACTTTTTCACGTGGTGGCACATCATCATCGTCCGAGCTACTTCCCGTGTATGAAGCTGAAAAAAAAAAGAAACAAGTTTTATATATTTTTTTAACTTGGTAAATTTACAAGCTTATCTTAATAGTGCGTATATTCAGTTAAAAGAAAGCAGGTGACTGTTACCACTCGCGTCTACGACATTTCATTGATTATTTTAATAAGCGTACTATACAGTACAGTAGGTGTGAATCGCGGATAAAATTACAACATAATTGACCAAGTGTGCTCACTATTCGTCGAACTGGATTTTTTAGCTTTATCTTTCGTTGATTCGGTCAAAGAATTGAGGCGTTTGAATCATCGTAAGCAACGCCGTGAATTAGGTGATTATGGCCTGAACAACTTGAAAATGATGCCAAGGTTATCATATTTCCTGATGCGGCCCATTTCCATCTCTATGGATCGGTAAATAAGAAAAATTGTAACTACTGGTCTCAAGCCAATCCACAAATTATTCACGTGGAACCTTTACATTCCGTAAAAGAATCCGTTTGGTGAGGTTTGTGGCACGGTGGTGAGGAAAGAGTTGCCACTCTGTCAATGGTGGGCGGTATAGATTGATGATAACGAACTTTTTATGGCATGAATTGGAAGATATTGATTTAACAATCATATGGTTTCAAAAATATGACGCTACGTGCCCCAATCAATTCATTGAAAAGTTTGGAGTGTCAATAATCTCAAGAAATCAAATATCGAATGAATTCCAAGAAGTTGTGGTTCAACACATTGCGGGGTGATTTTAAGTCATTGCTATGACAAACATTAAAAATGAATATTGATTGAACGCCAAGTTTTTTAAATGAGTATGGATTATGGAATGAAGAGTTTGAAAATTGGACTCATGGTATCCGCCTATGTAAGAGGACCAGAACCGTCCATTTGAATATTTTATTTTCCATCGATTACACTTCTGAAAGAAAACAAGATTGTTTCTCCACTTCATTTATAGTACCTATACCTTCTAATAAAACTTATTGATCATTCCAGATGAAAACGTCTAATCGGTAGGGAAAGTTTCATGTGTTGATTTCGTGGTCCACATGTTGATATTATGGTCCAAAACATGCGATTTTTCAAAAGTTCGACATTACAAGCAGAGATTTTTTTTTATTAAGAGCAGACCGAACGAGTCAATTAAAGATTTTGTTTTTTCCCCGATATGTGTACTTGATCTATGAGAAATATTACTTGTTTGCAGAAGGCATTCGCGCCAGTTAAAAATCACGGAAAATCAGTAAAATATATGTATTTTCAGCACCGTGTAAGTTTTCGCGTATACTGATTGTGTAAATTTATATTCTTTGCACAAAAACTAACATTTTTCAGCTTTAAGCTGAGTGTCTAAATCATAAACAAAAAAGTTTTTATAGCTAAAAATATTGAAGCCTAAAAATGACGTTTTTTAAATGCCTTAAATCGGCCAGGCGGAAACTTACGCATCCGAAAATTAAATGCCTTTGGATATCCTTCTTTGGAACCCTAAAGAAGGTTCTCACAAAGTTTGAGCAAAATTCAAAACAGTGGAGCAACAAAATTTCTATTTTTTAGACGTTTTCATCTGGAAAGACTTATGTAAAAAAATATTATCTCAAAGGAACAATAACCCAGATAAAACAATTTAATACCAAACTGACCCGATTAAGATGTCACTAACATTTAATCTTGAAAGTGAAGGTCAAAATCAGATTAAATCACGCTTACAACAGCTTTTTGCTTTGTTTCTTTCATATAAATTGTATTTTTCATAGCATTTCAAATGAAAAATTTCGGAATAGTCAAATGGTGCTTGAGAAAAATGATGTTCTTTGACAGCATAGAAGATTCAGTGATTTTATTTTTATTGATGTTACTTTAGCCACTGTTCATATTTTTCAAATTCAGTTTACTTAAGTTAAGTCTCAAGTCTTATCATTAAAACGATGGTTAAACTATTCATATATAATTATTTAATAGTTTCTTCCCAACAAATTAGGTGATTGACTTCTTCAATAGGAAGAAATGATTACTCATACGACTTAATGCCTACAAATTTTTTTTTCATTCAAATAAAATTATTACCAAAATTATGTTTTTTCACTTCTTTTCTGAAGTAAAAGTGCTTACCAGAACTATAAGAATCCGTAGAAGAAGCGGAAAGTGACCGGCTTCTATATCGACTTGTTTTCTTAAGAGCGCCAGATTGCTTAGTTTCTTGCTGTTAAAAGAATTAAAAAAATTATAATATTTTTCAATAGTTCATAAAATGATTTGAAAATATGAAACCACATCGTAGTGTTTAATATATCAATAATAAAAAAGGGCTATGCTATCTACTAATAATCTTATCTTTACACGTTTCATAAAGATATGGAAACTGTCGTCACAACAGAAGATTCTGAATTTGTAAGCGAACTGTTAATAAAGTTTTAGCGGTTACGATATTGAGGTAAGAAAATGTTAACGCACATCGATGGAACATGGCTCCTTTTATTCATTACGGTTTCAAATACAACTCTTTACGCATAAGGAATAAACACAAGATTTGTTGTGCCGCTTTGAAGAAGATATGTTTGGAAGATGTCATAGTAACTCACATTTTTACACCATTTCATACACTTCGAAATAATTGAAACAAATCAGCTTCAAAGGATCATAAGTCAGTAAAATACTTCGCTTGGGCGTCATTTCAATCAAAATTCTATCTTCTTGATATGTGAGCATTGGACATGTTCAAAATGACCTCATGTTCTATAATTCTTCGGGAACGCTTATCAATCGATAATTTGCTCATTTTCGATTTTAGTTTTAAATAAGTACTTGTTAATGTTTTCAAGCGACCTTCATGTAGTGGCAGCAAATAATAGTGTATTAAGGTGATTATAGTGAAATTAGCAATTAAACAAGAAAAACCAAAGGTTTACTTGATTAGAATGAATTTTCTCCTAATATATACATGGACTTAAAAAATGTGGCACGATTCCTTTCGATACTTCCCCTTATGTGTGCAACAGAAATATGGAAATAAAATTCAAAAATATAGTGTTATAGAATTTTTTTGAACTATTGCGATACCTTTTATATCTAAAGCGTATCCCAATAAGAGTGCACTGCTTTTATTTAAAACCACAAACACCCTAAAAAAAATTTCAAAAAATATGGTTAAGAAATGAGAAAATTCAGGCTTCCCAATGCGTTGGATCTCGGCCTTGAACTCAGGAATTGTTTCTGGATTATTCGCATAGGTTCGAGATTTCAAAAAACCTCAATGAAAAATATCAAATGATCCTGGTGGGCAGTTCACATCCGAATTTCGTGAGATGACTGGTCTGGAAATCGTTGCTGCAATAAATTGATTGTTTCAGGCGCGGTGTCGCACTTCACTTTGCTCCATTACCCAAATTTTCACAATCTCAACGCTCCATTTTTAATAATCGGAACAATCATAGGTTACAGCTGTCAAATTTTAGAGTTGCCAGTTGCACGTAAACAAAATTATACAAAATTTACTCTAATTGGTACACCCTTTACTATGTAAAATTCAGTTTTTGTGTCTTTTATGGACGCGGAAACTATCCGGCCGATTTTGATGAAATTTTTATAGTATGTCAGTATAGATCAGGCTGGTGACATGGGCTATAACACTTTTATTTAGGGTGCATATTTGGGGTGGCCTCATACAAAAATATTTATAAAATACTATATCATCTTCATGAAGACCGGTTAAACGCTTTACACAAAATTTACACCACGTAGCTTTTATATTAAAAGGTATAACTTAGGGTACGAAACTTTTATTTAGGGTGGCCCTCATAAAAAAATATTTTTTAAATATCATTTTCTCGAAGACCGATTAATCGATTCTCATGGAATTTAGACCACGTGGTTTTTATATTAAGAAGCACAGCTTAGGCTTAGGGTGCTTACATAGTGGCCCTTACATACAAGTATTTTTAAATAGAATTTTCACGAAGATTTCAAAATTGTTTTTTAAATGATTCTTATAGTCTATTGACTGTTTTTGCAAAGTTTGGTTTAGAGAAATGGGCGATGATACGCACTTCCAAATCAAATTCATCATATATCACCAACTACTGGACGCAGACAAATGGGACTTGGGACATATATATGCGAATAAAACAACATTTTGTAAATATCAGCAACTACATATTTGATGCAGATGAATCAGAATTGGTACGCATAAAAGACAAAACAAAAAGATTATAACAAATTAAACTCATCGCCCCACCTACCAATACGGACACAACAGCGTCTGCCAGGCCAGGCGGAATACAGGCCAAACTTTGCAATAAAATCTGTAAAACACGCCGCTACTGAACATGGTAAGCTTATAGCACTTGAATATGGCAATTTCGGAATTTAAATGCACTGAACAGTTAGGTTAGTAGCAATATGAAAGTATTATATACAGGTAGTCCCCGATGACTAGGAACCTATATCGGTCGTAAGTCGATTAAGTCGTAAGTCGAGTTTCATAAAAAATAACTAAAGAAAAATATTACATATATACTGTACTACTAGTTCCAGCCATTTTTGGGATGATATAAAATTATTCACTTAAACAAACGTATTATTTGTACTGAAATAAATCGAATCCTTGTACATACTACTGTTTTTTTTTTTAATTTTTTCTCATATACATATTTTAGGGACTCCCCGAAACTATTTTAAGAATTTTCTATGAAAAAAATTGAAAAAAAATTGGTCGTAAGTGCGAATAGTCGTAAGTCGAACGGTCGTAAGTCGGGGACTACCTGTACTAACATGTATGCTAATTAGTAAAACAAGTTTTTACCACAAAAAGGAACTGTTCAGAGAGGGAGTGGAAGTGGTAATTGGGAAATTGTGAGACACACTTTTTCTAGCTCAACAACTTTCACAAAAATCAAAATTTTTGCAATTTTAAAATGTGCATGTGTTACTACGAAGAAAACCCTAACTTTAAAGTTGAGCAGATTTTTGAAATTATTACCTGCTGAAAAAATCTGAGTGTTTGCGAAAAACATACGTAAGACACCGTCTAAATTATGTCAAAAACGAAGCATAACGTTGTAAAATATTCATTGATTGGTTGGAAATTACATTAGAATTTTGACAACGATATTTTTAATTTTTGGCTGAATTTACACGGTATCTTAAAATTATCGCCGCAAAAAGTTTATTGAACGGTTGGAAATTACATAAGCATGTTTTTTTTTTAAATTAAAGAGAAAAAAAATAATTTTTATGTCATTTCCATCCATTCAATTGATGGCTAACATTTTACGATATTTTTCGATTTTGGTTTAATTTAAATGGTGTCTTTCAATTCCCCAAACGCTTTGGTTGACCTTGGCCGTGCATGATTCACCCATTGAATGTTTATGCAAAATTATTTTTGAGAGTCAAAATATCAATGCCACGTGATGACTACAAATATATTTACCTGAATTCAACATCCAAAAATCGTTGTGAAAAAAATGCAAACACAAACGTTCGACATAAATATATTGAGAACATTTTTCAAGTGCTTGTCGCACGGAACTAACAAATGCGTGTATACTAGACATTTCAAAACAAGGTCATGTTGCAGAATTAATCGGGAATGCTCGAAATTCGAAAAATTATTCATATTCAAGCATATTCTCGGTAAAAAAAAGTCCTAGGGTTGCTACCAGAGCTGCAAAATTTTCATTTTTTGGAATTTGAATAAAAAAATTAAAATAATTAGATTTTTTTTCTTATCTATAATTTTTTCCCCATTTTCCTAATATACCCACAAGGAAGTATCAAAACCGCTATTTTCTAAGTCTATATATAAGTCTATGATCCATGATCTCTGCGCAAAAAGAACTTTGGTGTTTTTTGTGTAACAGCTCAAATTCTTTGCTGTTTTTACTACTTAATGCACTATAATTTGAAAGTTTCAGTGCCACTATATGAATTTCGCTTAACTATAATTAATAAAATGATTTTGCATCAAAGCAACATTTCGTTACGTATAACGGTAAAATATAACATAACGGCGAATAAAGTAAAGAATACAAAAATTGCAAACTCAAACATGAAGTTGAATATCCATACACATATATGCAGTAGAGGGTTAACTAAATTAAATTACCAAAATATTTAGTTTAAATAACATAGCCTCACTAAAATGACCTCAAGTTCAATTGACGCAATTTGGACGCATTAAAATTATTTTAAAAACAAGTTCAGAGCAGTCCCTTATAGCCCAGGAGCAAGCACTTTTTATGTTTTTTTTCTCCTGGTTGATTTTTTTGTAATTAAATGCTAGAATACGGCCAATAATCGAATAAAGCGTCAGCCAATAGAAACGTGTCGGACTTGTTATAAAAGGTCGACAGTGGCTAACTCTCCGATTAATTGAGCGAAATTTTTTTGTCGATGTTTCACAACCAGCCTTACGATTCTGGCGACTAGCGCTTATTTCGGCAGTCAATTGCAAAGAAATAACTAAGCGGGAGGAAGTGACTACGAAGAATGCAACGCTACGTCTTGGACTATTAGGATGGCCGGAGACTTAAGATAACTTCCTAAGTGACGCCTAAATATGTTGAAATTTTTTCAATCGATTGGTGGAAAAGTATTAATACATAATTTTTATTAAAACAAAAATGTTTCTTTCTCCTTGATCCAAAATATTGGATATTTTCTAATTTTATAAATAAGTCATTTCAATAAAAATTACTTATTTTCTAATAAAATAGTTTTGCTAATTATAATTTAAGTTTTAGAATAAAAATTGTTCAAGTTTGACTTTGCGAAAAAGAAATTTTGTAATTTTTTTTACTTCAAGCTCTGATTAAAACCAATAAAATTCTTTTCCTTTTTTTCAACTTTATTCGAACTTAACTTTTCAAAATTTTTGACTTTTTCAAAATTAGTTTTAGCTTTCGACTTTTTCAAACACTTTTTGATGCATCATTAATTTTTGTGTTTCTCAAAGTTTTTTCGAATTGTTCAACATTTGAGATTTTAAAAATTTTTCGACTATTCCAACTTTTTTTAACGTTTATCAGCATTTTTGGACTCGAGCAATTTTAAAATTTTTCAATATATTGCCAGTTTCTTTTAACGTTTTTCAACATTTCACGAACTGAAAGTTTATTATTTATTTTCATTTATTTCATTTTTATTAAGTTCACAAACTACACCGCCATATGAATTTTTTTTTTCATAAGACAACCCCGGCAGTGCCTTTATGTGGAATACTCATTTTTAGTTTTTGTACGTAATTCATCGACTTCCTACTTATTGAAATCTATTTACATAAGTATGCGTTACTATTATGTTGACCTGTGCTGCGTTATTGGAATTTTGATTTTGACTTAAGGGAGGCTGGCGATAAAAATACTTCATTGATGAGCATATCATGTAATCACATTCGTCTTGATGGTCGTAATAATGTATGAGGGTCTGTTTTTTTTTGGAAAATGTAGGCCTTTGCTTTCCAAATGAATATATGTCATTTTTATAATTTATAATATTTCTTTTTTTTTAACAACAACAACATGAAACAAACAATAAAAGAATCTCTTACCAGTTTATTACGTTGGCCACCCAAAAAATTCTGAGACAACGAGGTGGAAGAACTTTGTGCTGCTTCCAATTCCTAAATATGTATGTAAAATTTGTACAATTTCCAATTGACAAATAACAATAACAAAAAATTGTAATAAGTGGCAAGTAAATTGTGTTTTCCAATATGTATATATGAACGTACACTTGCATTTATGTATAAAGTCGTCTTTGTCAATAAAAGTATTATTAACCATATACATATTGAAATTTTTTGTCTTAAATAAAGAATAGAAAATTTTAAACTATCACAGGAAATGGAAGAAGGCAGCAGAGCTTTACAGAAATATTTATGTGTATGTTTGGATGTATGTATGTATGTGAAAAATTTAAGTTTTTTATGTTAAAGTTATGTACACAAATTTGAAAGAATACATTGGAGTTAAGGCGGAAAAAACATAAAAACCATTAACCACAAAAAGTTACTATTAAGCACTAACCATAACAATAAGTCATTTTTATTTCTTGCTAAAACAGAAAATTGTGTGCATGTTATTAGGGTGTTTCAAAAAAATCAAATGCTTCCTTTGTTGTACGCTTTTAAAAGTCAGTTGAAACTAAAAAGGTCTCATTCCCAAAAAAATAGCTCATTTGATCAATATCAGTAACGATTTTGTTGATTTTGGTATCAAAATGAATAAAAACAATTGATATAAAAATTCAAGCAAAGCCTGATGCCATTGGTAAAAAAACAAACAGCGGATTCAGGCTGTGATCTGCGAAAAATATTAAACACATATTTTTTTTTTAGATACAGAGTGCTCCGGTTAAGGCTGGATATTCGGAAAAATTTGATTTCTTAGTTCATTTTGAGTATCGAATTGTGTGGGAGGGGTGGGTTAATCTTGACACCCTACGAGATACAAAATTTAAGAATAGTAGTTACAAGCAAAGATTATCTTATAACTTTCTTAGTAATAGAACTGCACGCATACATGAAAAATCTAATTTTAGTGTTATTTAATTTATTTAATATACCCATTAAGTACATGCTAGCAACAACACTGGAGTCAAGGTAAAACTTATATCAGATTTCAATGAAACAGCAATCTGCATTTTTGTGTGTTCAGAAATGCTCCGAAAGAATTGGTGTCCACGGCACCAGAGCTCAAAAATTGTCAAAGTCGGTATTTTTACTCTTTGACATCATAAATCTCAAAAAGAATGAAGCATTAAAAATAATGCCATTATTCAGACTATAAGAATCATAAATCACCTACTATGTGTTTGGTCATCGCGCCATAACTTTTTGTTTCATTCATGAGACGTGTGGTTAGGAAATAACGCCACCGCTAAAAAGCTGAAATAATGAGCTAATTTTTTGCGAGTTTAAATTTCTAAGCAAAAAAAGTTTTTTAGGGGGATAAGACTAAAGAAAATATTCGATTTCTTTGAAACGCTTTATTGTTTTATCGGACAAAATTTTTACTAGCGAGCTACTTAATTAAAAATATTATTTAAAAATTGGTTAGCCCCAAAATAGAAAAATTAGAATTCGCTATTAATCTCTTTCTTTTAAAAATTTCATTCACTAGTGATACGGAAAGTACATTTTGGATGTCTTAAAAGATGAGCATATCTCAAATGAAAGCATTTTTTCAAAAAGCAAATTAACTTAAATATGTAAAAATAGCAACAGAACGTATAACTTAAAGTGAAATATTCCGATTTCTTAGCTCTCGAAGTGGAAGATAATGTGGAAGATGGACTTGAAAAATATTTGAATAAAAAAAATAAAATAGATTGGTCCAAAAATTAGAGTCTTACAAATAAAATGATTTATGAGAAAATTAAATTTTAAAGTTCCTAGTGGTCTGGTTCAGGTACAGTCCGCTTTTGTTGATTGGATGTGTTTTCATCTTCTCTACAACACTGATATTAACATATTTTTGTAAGTCTGGCTTACTTTCTGAGCTGTTAAGCGAATCGTTTTTCGTCGGCTTCTCAAAACCAAACCCACCACGATCCTGGCGACTGACGATTATTTCCATTATCAGCCTTACTTAAACTATCAAATGCAAAAAAAATTAAGCGGGAGGGAATGACCTTGAACAATGCAATG
Organism: Meiosimyza decipiens; assembly: GCA_963680825.1. Taxonomy (NCBI): domain Eukaryota; kingdom Metazoa; phylum Arthropoda; class Insecta; order Diptera; family Lauxaniidae; genus Meiosimyza; species Meiosimyza decipiens. The sequence goes on along the minus strand of OY804262.1, from coordinate 11,413,548 downwards.
CTGCCTCCCGGCCTATTTTAGGGGAGAAGACGTGTTGCGTGGTCCACCTCATTGTTCTGCTGCGTTTTGTTTCGATGTTTTTTTTTTCGTTATGCTTTAATGTTGTGGCCCGCGTTTTTGTTTATAACTTATTTCGTCGCAAGTTTTTATTTTTACTATAATAATGGGAATAAAAAAATAAATAAATTTAAAGCCCTCAACAGTGCCAACCACTTCTAAACAAATAAACGTACAAGAAACCACAACTTCAACCACAACAGATCTACGAAAAAAAAAGGAGAGCACATCAGGCCTACAAGTTCTTATAACGCCTTGAAAACAATGAAAGTAGTATGTATAGCTTTAGCCCATTTTTTCTATTTGATATATGATAGAATTGGCTACAGCTGCACATGAATGATGTTTTCCGTTATTCTCAGAATCCCTCCAACACTTCAATATGCTCATAAGCGGGTGCTTTTAGCTCTCGGTGCGACTGCATCCACATCGGATTTCTGCATTTCTTTGCTAAAAGCACTTAAATAGCTCAAAACGTGGTGCGATTTTGGAGTGTTGTAGACTAAAGCTTTAAAATCAATCCTGGAAGGGGTCTTTTTCGGAGGCCTTTTGTAGAGCGCTCCTTTTCTGGTTGGCTGGGTGACTTATAAACTCCGTTTGGATCTTAATAGATAATAACCTTACAAGTGTGTGCGTATTAAATTTAGGCCAGCAAGCTAATATGCAAGTAGATTTTTATTTATCGCATGAATTGTTAAGATGACGGGAGCTCAAATCACGTGACTATAAATTTTCCTATAGCTATGTTCTAAAATAAATAAAAATCAATTAGCGAATATATAAACTGACACATAAGATTGAAGATAAAGTAACATAAAATTAGAAATACAAAGCGAACAAAATGACGTTGATAATTTGATATGTGAGAATTTTTTTAACGCTATCATGACTTTAAGAACTATCAGTTGCCGTTTATTCTGATCAAAGCACAAAAGCAAACGTAATTGATGCTCAGTAAAAGATATATCTGAAGGAAATCAACAATCGCTACCACACAATCTAACTACATATTAAAAAACAAAACATTGAGAGATAAAATCGTATTTTTTTTTTAATTAATTAAAAACATTTAAGAGGCAAATTTAATAATTGAGATCAGGCTTGTTTTCAAAAAAAGTTGAGCCCAGTTATAAATGAAAAACTAGCACAAAGTGAAAGGAAAAATGTTTAAAAAAAATTATATGTAAAATAGATAATTTACTCCAGAAAAAGATATTATCTTGGGCGATTCGAATTTCGGGCATTATACAATTGATAAAAACTAATCAAAATATGAAACATTAAACATTTAAAAATTTACATGTGCTAAATTTTTAAAATGTTATTGTTCGTGTTTTATTTCAAAATGGTTTTCCCAATATTTCGAAAAAGTCCTGTCTTCATCATCAAAAATCAGAAAAAAATGTGTATATATTACCAGCCAAACTAGTTTTTAGGATAAACTAGTTTTACCTAGGCCAAGCTGGTTCGTCCGAAGCGTGTTAGGATGAACTAAATAGTTCAGCCTAGCATACATAAGAAATCATAGTAAATTTATATTCATAAATAAAAAGTAATACAAAAATCACATAATTTTACTAAACATAAACAAAAATAGCTGAGACATGGCATTGAGGTTAAAAGTCGAGATAGTTCAATTTTTAACCAAAAGACTACAGACGTATGTGAGCGCAATTTTCGGTGTCACTCTTAAGGTTTATTCTTAGGTCAGTGGAAGTGTAAGCAATATGAAATATCTCCAACATTAATCTTTTAGCATATTGGTTCAGAGTTTGTACAATGAGCATAAACGATATTGCACTTTGGTTTGGCCGTTGTCTTTATTTGACATAGGACTTGTTAAATAATTGTTCTATAGTTCCTTTTAAAAAACGATTTTTAAGTAAAATTTCCCCAAGCCTATCAAAGTTTTCTTTGAAAACCTTTTGCTTATTGTCTCTTGCGATTAAATTTTCTTGGGTGTTCATTATGATCATTTAGGATGCTTTGGATAGAAATTGATAGTTCGTTCTGGTTTTTTGGTGCCAATTCAGTTTTACGAGTGTAGAAATATATTATATAATACACTGAATTTCGTGTTCTGGACCCTTTAAAAATCTGAAGAAAGTTTTACCATACACTGCTTTCAACAAAATTTCTAAACCAGTTGCGATCCGGGCTTTGATGTATGGCGAATTTTTTTTCAGATTTTTAAAACATAAAAAAACCCATTGTTTATAAGCAATTAGTTACATTATAATGAAAAAATACTTTTTTGAAAATACCCCTTTAATATGCGAAACTTAGATTCGGTGGTTCGTTTAAGAGCAACAAGCTTTTGTTTATAAAGTTACCGAAAACATAATTGTTTTCATCACAATTTCTGAAATAATTGCGGTTTCAAAATTTTGTAAGCCGATTTGGATTCGTTAGGGCCTTGGTGTATAGCAACATTTTTTCCAAATTTTTGAGAGGTGCAGAGCACGAAAAAAAAAATTTTTTGGAAAATTTCCAAGCGATTAACTAAATCTATTTCATGCTCTTCGATTTGTCAAATTTTATTCAAATCAGCTTTTGCTTATGAAGTTGCCTAAAACTTAATTTGCTATGGACTTTCTTGAAAAAAATACCAAGCCGTGCAGCATTGTTTTCATGGCAATTTCTAAAATAATTGAGACTAAAATTTCTTAGGGTTTCGATATATGTACCTATGGAACAATTTTTTTTTTTTGATTATTAAAAGGAGCAATCATGAAAAAACTTAATTGTTTGTAAGCAATTAATTAACAAACTATGAAATAATACGTTTTTTTAAATTTCCAAATGATTAATAAAATTTCAATCAATCCTCTTCAATATGCCAAAGTTTTATTTCGATCATTTTTTTTTCTCAAGAGCAACAGACTTTTGTTTATCAAGTTACTTAAAGTTTAATTTTTCAATAACTTTGTTAAAAAAAGTGTTGAAAATTTCTTTGGTTACGTAGAACCGTATTTTTTTTTTCCAAATTACACGTATTTTGCCCCATATTCAAAATAAATAAAGAGATCTCACCGAAACATAAAAAACAACTACAAAACCACAAATATCATTTTTATAACAAACTTCTCAATCTCCTAATTGAGAAAAAATATGACCTTCTCAAAAGCACAAAAATTAGACGACAAAACGATACAATAAACAACAACAACTACAAAGGCCAAAATACAATACTGCGAGAATGCGAGCGAGTCGGTTTTGTTTTCAAAATATATTCATTGTACCGTAAATTAAAAGCGATAATATATAGGGTTTATCAATAGGTATGATAGATTTTTCAATAGAGATAGGAATCCGATAGGAATGTCTAATATATGCGAAGTTGTGTTTGTGTTTATCATTACAGACATACAAATTATCATTACGAAAATTTACTAAATTCTCTTAGACCGAAACTTGAAATTCACTCAAAGTTCACATAATTTTTTGCAATCATGAAGTTAATTGGCCGGGTGATTGTGATTTAACAGCTTTTTATTTATTTTGTTGGGATACGCTAAGTTTCTGGGTTAGGCCAGTGCTTTTGAATCTGTGGGTCGCGATCTCCACTCCTGAATGCAATGAAAGTTTTGCGAGGAATACTCTGAGTTTATATGTAGCCGTCGTTAAAAATATTTAGGTGATTAAAAGGATCTGTGAGAAATACTAATTTTATTAGCCAAACAGAGTCACATAAATAAATCACATAGTCAGATTTAGCATTTTTTAGAAATATCAGCGATTCTGATTTTAGTTCCAAAACTCGATTTAGTACTTTACCCTTAGATTTTGATGGTGTGCACCCATGTCTGCAGAAATGAATCTAAGCAGTCGAGTTTGCAAAGCTTTACCTTTAATTGAGCAAACAACTTTAATCACATCATTTAAATCAGATAGTAAAGCCTTGGCTCCTAGAGTTTGGCGATGAAGTAATGCATTTATTATGGCATTATTGGTTTTAATTTCGCAACAAGCCTGTTTTAGTTACTAGAGATAGCTTTAGCGCCATAGCTACAAATGGAGATACAATTTGTCCAATCAATCTCAAAGGCGCGAGTGCGTTGTACACACATATCAAACATACACTGCCCAGAAGTGTTCACAGAAAGTGCTTTGCAAAATAAAATTTCTTCCATCATATTTTCAACTGCTTGAAAGCGCACAAATGCCACAAATTACGCACTATCTGAAATATCAGTAGATTCATCAAACTCTAAAGCGAAGTGTGGGCTTTTCATTAATTTCTCTAATTGTTATAACATTATTATTAATATTTTTTTTAATAGAGATGGAGAGTAATTCGCTTTCAGAAAAAATACACCGTTGAAATATTGAAAAACTGCTTCAGTGTCGTTGACCCATTCTCGTCTTATGCAACTCCCTCACCAGTGTTTGGCGATGCCAGTATTTGGCGTACTGCGTAATTTCACAAGCATAATCTGCCACATTATTTCTATTTTTAAGTCAGGCGATCGCTATGATGTCTCCAATTATAAACCAAAAGGACAATAAACATTTTTAAAAACACTGATTAAACCAGCGAGCTTTAATTCTTCGCAAATTGGCTAAAATTTTACAGAAGTTTACTCAACGTTTATGGAACCGTTTCAGACTAGGAGACCTATCCATTTCAAACAAATGATTTTTTCTTATAGCTCCAATATACATCTTCTGACTCGATAATTAGTTATCCTTATCTAACAAGCTAATTTTGCGAGTTGCTCAATTTTATTATTTTCACATAATTTTTAATTTTCTTAACATAAAAAGTGAATTTTTTTTGCGTCTCTTTGACTTTCAATTTGAATGCCAATAAAAACCTATGTGCGAAAATTCTCAATGGGGGTCTGAACCCCCAAATCCCCCTTTGCACACGAGCCTGGGTTTCATTCTATTTGCTTTAACTTTGACATTCATAACATTTCAATTGCCCATTCACCAAAGCTAAGCGCTTTGAAGAATTGCAGCGCTCAGCATAAAGCTGTTGAAGATCTCTGAACGATTTGCTGCAAAGTCAACGCTTACACGACGAAACTCCTGTTTGTAGGCAAGAAGGGCAAAACGAAAGGGTGATGTACAGAATTTGTCGTACCCGCAAATTTCCTTTCGTTCTATTCGTTAGCTGATATTATGCTTTGAATTTACGTTTGTTTTGGCGGGTTGATCCAGTAATTGCTTTGACATTTTCTTGCACAAAGAAATTCTAGTTTTTGTGTGTAAATGCAAAACAAATTCACAAAAGATAATGGACAAGAATTTTTTTCACCGAATTTTATTCGTGTAAACGTTGACAAACAACATTAATTCTGAGAAATTTAGTCGCTTTTATTGCAAGAATTCAGAAATGCTGAAGTTGCTGAAGGGGACCAATAATCAAAACCACGATATGTCAAAAATAAAACGTAGCACAATAAAATCGAATTGATAATAAATGTTAATGGGTGTGTAGTAAACACCAATATCCATAGCTTTATGAAAGCAAAGTTCTAGTAACTCCACCTTTATAATCACACCATGAATACTGCACAAACTTTAACGATGTGACGATTTTACAACAAGAGAACCAATATGACAAACGATTAATGTTGGTGCCCATCACTGAATATGACAACCGATTAATACTAGAGATGCTTAACATTATAAATACTCCTACTGACGTGAGAATAAACTTTAAGAGTGACACCGAAAATTGTGCTACGATAGGATACATACACGTGTATGCACATGTGTAGTCTTTTAGTCAAAAATGAATTTAGTTCCACTTTTGACCTAACAAACTTATAAATGAGTAGTCAGTGCTTTTGTCAAAGATAGATTTGTTTATGTTTCGTGAAATGGTGTGATTTTTGTATTACTTTTTTGTTTGTGAATTTAAAATTACTGTCATTACACATATTATTACAAGATATTTTTTAGTAGCCTCTGATTATGAAGAAGTAAAATCTTCGAAACAGTAAAATTCGAAATTATAAAAAAATTATGTACCTAATAGTTTATATTAAAAATATTCCGGCCAAATAAATTACTGTTTCTTACATATGTAGAAAGGTGTGCTGATTGAAAATTCATTTGAAAACATTTTCTCAAGTCTCGTTTTCGAGGCATTGTCAAAAAATTTTATTTCCGAATTTTTAAAATCACTACTTCAATCAATCGCTTGAGAAAAACTTTTCGAAAAAGTGACATTTTTAAAATTTCTTTAATTTAAATTAATTTGATGATTACAACAACTTGAAATTGCAGCATAAATATTTCTAATGGCGTGCCGAGTGATGCGACCAACTTTTTCACTTCTCGCTAACCTTCTGTCTTATTTTCCCATATAGTTTTCCCTTCCTGCGTGCGCACTCACTGAATTAACGTGCAACGAATTACGAACGCTAAATGTGTTAAGTATTTCTGGAAGTGTAATACTTCCACTAAAAAAACTGTAACAACATTATTTGGATTTACTGATTGCTGTTCTAGCGGGAGCTTTGGAAAGTAGACTTTTCTATTCAAGAAATTTACAGCATGAAATTAGCATTTTTAGGCTTTCTACATAGGTTGATAGTTTCCCATCTACTCCTTTTCGTGAAGCCTTTGGCGGTATCCGTATTGGACTCCATACACAGGACCAATATCTGTAGAGTTATGTTGAAAAAATCTTTTTATCAAATAAAATTACAAAATATTGCCAACATTGCTTTTTTCTCATAAAATTTCTTGCTCTAAGTTGGAGAAAAGTTTTCGAGAAACGTTTAAAATTTTCCCTCAAAAATTGATGCCGATAGTTCGCAAAAATGTTCTACAATTGCAGCCAATTAGCTGTTACAATACGAGAGTCTGATGTCACCTTATGCTAAGATCGGTTCTATGACGCGATAGCAACTGCTGTATCTAATCGTCAGAGATTCTTGAGAATGAAGAATGTTTTTCGAAAAAGTAACACGAACGTTATGTTCGCCAAGTGGCATGATACTAAAGAAGCTATCGGCAAGATAAGGACCAGAAATGACAAATTTTTATAGACAGGTAATAGGAGGAGTAGACTGAATCGACAAAATGGCAGTTCAGTATGAGATAAATAGAAAATCAACTAAATGGTGGAGAAAAGTTTTCTATCAATTAGCTACAGGACACTTACCAGACAAATTCCCAAGCGGAGATATGAATAAGAAGGCATAAAATGGAAATGCAAAGAAAAATGATCTTCGATGAATGTCAGATTTTTATCTACATGGGTTCTTTTGGATCTTATCACAACTGAGTCGCTGATTTATGCCCTAATTATGTATAATGATATCAATTATAGTGATGAGCGTTATCACTAATAAAACGAATTCACATTAACTTTATTTGGTTCACATAACTAAAGAGATGTGAAAATTAATTTCACTAGTGATAACACTAATGACTACAAGTATTCGTACACACATTACTAAACAAATTTCACTAGTGATAACACTAATGACTACAACTATTTGTACATGCATCACTAACAGCTAACCAGCACGCATTTTTACTCTCGGGACAATGGGCCACTTTCCGAGAACGAGGAAGATGAGTAGTTCTTTAACCCTAAAAATGTATTTTCCATTTAAATAAATTAAGGAAAATAAATTGTTTTAGGTTTAATACCTTACTTAAGTATTTCATTGATAAAAATTTATTTTTATTTGACTAAAAAAGATTTCTGAAATGAGTATATCAATTTGCTTTACATATCCAAGTGAAAAATCGAATGAATAGTTAAGTGTTAGGTTCAGCAATGGCATTTTTGTTTTCTGCTCCGCGTTTGCATCTTATTTTGCTAGGGTTTTCGGTGAAAGTGAGGATATATTTTTTTTTATAGTAAATATAAACAATTGGTAAACATCTGATTTCCAGGATGTGAAAGTGAGGAAGTTTTTTTTTTAATACATAAAAACAAACGAATCTTTAAAAAAGATTCATCCGCTTTTTTTTCTGATCCGCATTTTGGTGAAAAATATCTGGTCACGTTATCCTAGCACCTTCAAACGACAACAAACATATAATTTCTACTTTGAATTGATAAAACGTTTTAACCCATACTACTGTCATGTTATAATCAAAAAAATCGAAAGGGTTGGTTAAAATTTTCTGTAATTTTTTTCGGAATCAGCACACCCTTTTTGTATAAGATATGGTTACCCAATTTTAAAATTTGTAACTGGTACCTATCAGCAAGTAAGACATCTTAGCTCTACATACTGGAATATCAAACTAATTCCGAGCTATCCGATCATTGAAATTTCGAGTTATTTTCTGGCGAAAAAATTTTCAGAATACCTTTAATTTTTTAGCTCAGATAGCAGCTCTGGTTATTTCTCTCAACAGAAACGAACAAAAACACAACTCAGTAGAGAAACTTTTTAATACCAAGCACAGTGAGCGAAGTAATGATGCAGTTTTGTTTGAAACTTTCTTTTTATTGATAACAAACAAAAAATACAATATAATACGATGAATGTGGACGTGATATTTGATTGAAACAACGGCTCCGCGAACAAAAGTTTCACGTGATGATAAATTTTAAATTTGGAAAGGAAAAATAATCCTGTGGTAAAATGTAAAAACTATTAAAACTGAGTCGGTCAACAGTTCTAACGATCATTAAAAATTATGAAGATATTGATTTCGCTGAAAACAATATCCATAGTGGCCGTCCAAAAGGACCTATCTCGCAGAGATGTCAGCTTCATTTTAGAAGAACTGGACAAAAATCCAAAAGTCAGTGCTTCAAAATTGGTCGCACACATAGCTAGTAAGTACATCAGATCAGAATTTCCTGATTGTTTTTTAAGAGTTTCTTTAAGTTTTTTTCTCGCTAAGATATATTCCCTCAGCATGAAATTGAATTTTCCTGTAAATTAAAAGATTTCTGAAATTTTTTTCGCCAGAAAATTGCTCGAAAATACCTCCAAATTACATAAGGAAACATTTTTTCATAAGCGTTTCGTTAAGATTGCTTCCCACCACGATATGTTCCCTCAGCATAAAATTTAATTTTCCGGATAAATCAAAGGTTTCTCAAATGTTTTTCCGCCAGAAAATAACTAGAAATTTCTATGGTTAAATATTTTTGCTGCGGCTATTCGGTTTGGGTGCTTTCTAATAAGATATATTTACTCAGCTATTCAAAAACACTGTCAGAAAGCTCGAAATCCTAGTGTTAACAGTTTTTTTGTAACCTCAATATTGTAGGGCTTAGATATCTCACCTCCTATCAGCCTTGGCAAGATAATATCTCCTTTTTTTGGTTCATTTTGTTTTTCTTTACATAACAATTATAATGAAGTAATATAGTACATTTAAAAAATGAATAAGTGGTATTTTATTAATAAGTTTTTTTTTAAACATTCAGGGAAAACAGAATTCATGCATTATTATTACACACTGTTGTTATTCACATTTATTATTTGAACGTTTAAAATGTTTTCGCACTTACCTTATCTACGGATCCTGGGTCAGGAACAGGTAAATCGCTAACAGTGTTCATGTTCGAAGTAGAGCTGAAAAAAAATTGTACAGAAAAATTAATTTAATTGAAATTAATAAATAACATGATAGAAATGTGTTGAGTACTGAACTTTGCAAAAAAAAACAAACATTTGTTGTTTGTTAATATCATTTACGATACTGTAGCATAACAAAGAAAATATAAAAAAAGTGTGCCATGTTTATGTCCATAACTGTATAAAATGCAAGTCATATATTGCAAATGTGTACTATATTTTCGGGTGTATTATAAATCGCTTGAAAAAATAAGCTTGCTAACAATTATCTATGACAGGTCTTCCTTCGTAGGCAACTTCCTCCGCAACTTTCGACAGTTCTATCTCCGAAACTAGACATGACCGAACTTTTTAGAATTTAAAATTGCATATGAAAAGTACACATGTTTGCTTCTCAACAGACAAAATACGAATTTAGAGTGAAAGAAAGCATAAAAACATACGAATTGGCCTCATACGAGTGCTTGAATTTGAAGTAAGTTTCATTTGCGGTTGCATCGGTCACCTCGCTTACTTTGTATTTTATTTTGATTTGATTTGTGATTTGCGTTAACAAAAGCGTGGTAAGCCTTGAAATGAGGCAAGTGACTTTATGGTCGTTTCAAGTGCGCTTACGCAGACCTCTAATATAGACAGGCCAAACGGTTAGACCTTTTTGAACTGAAATAGCACAACATAATCGCCTAATTCTTTTTTTGTTAGAAAGTTCTAAGGATGGGCAATGCGCAATATTATTTTCTTTTCAATTTGATTAATTAGATTAATTTTTAAATAAGATTAATTTTTTTAATTGCTATGATAAGTTGTACATACAGTCGCGGGCATAAGAAATGCTACTGCGGTCACTGAGACACAAAAAATGCGAAATCGTTGAAAAAGTTATGTTAGAGTATTATAATTTTATATGTACATGCAGTTGATCACGTTCCTGAAGTATATTTTTGTTTAATTATCTGCATCCAATATTCCGTAATGCATCAAATTGCAAGACAACCTTAAA